>OY293303.1:87193228-87602737 GCA_958502075.1 Orchestes rusci
AACCAGTGGGTGAGCCACATATATATATATATATATAAGCAGAAGGGTAGCACGACTGGCTAGTTAAGAGAGAACTAGAGGTTAGTGGGGATGCAGTCTAGACTAGAGAACTAGAGGGATGCAGTCTAGACTGCATCCCTAATAACCTCTAGTTCTCTCTCTATATATATATAAATATATATATATATATATATATATATATATATATATATATAAATATATATATATACATATATATAGTTCTTGAGTTTGCGAATAAAATAATGTTGTTTCCCTATTCACTAACATTCCGCTATCATTCTACAAGAGGATCGGTGAGGAATATGGAGATGAAGTGGTTCGTATATATATATACATATATATATACAGGGTTATTCACGTTATTCGACACGAAACATTATGGCCGAAGTATATGATTTTGAAAACGTTTTTTTTTTCTGTATGGATATGGACCCTTTAAGGCTACATTTTAAAAATATTTTCACGTTATACAGGGTGTTCCTAAGACACGAAACGCATCATAGTTGTATTTTTTTAAATGGAACCCCCTGTATATTAATTGATATTCCAATTCTTCCTTCAATTTTGAACAAAAATTGTGATACAACTAATGTTCCTAATTTCAACCGTTATCGAGATATCGCGTTTTAAAAATGGCATTTTTGCAACTTTGACATGCTATAAAATTCAAACTATTCAAGTTAGAGGAAAATGGTTTGCACTTTCCTATCTTAACTTTTCATGAGCTCTTCTGTCATTTGGATAGAAGGTACCGTCAACTGTCAACTTTTTTCGGCACATTTTGACATTTTTTCACAAGAATGAATTTAATCTCCTTGAATAGCTCTTGAAAAGTTAAGATAGGAATGTGCAATATTATTATAACAAATTGTGGATCAGTATAGGGATCGCCCCAAAAGTCTACAGGAGGGAGCAATAAAGTTCTAGGGTGCTCTTGCAGTTGTATATTTGAATCTTACATCAAGCTTTCGCTCATATTTTTGAGCTTCATCAGAAAATCTATATATAAAAAAACAGCAATCAAACTACAAGTTGGCAAAAATGCCCATGAAAAACTTACAGATTAGTCTACAACCAACTCCATACACGGATTAGGTCATTGCCGAATGGTGTATGGAGTTGGTTGTAGACTTATCTGTAAGTTTTTCCTCTTCTATATATATATATATATATATATATATACAGAGTGACCCATTTGAAAGCGGGCCACCCTCATAACTTTTTAATTTATTGATCGATCTGTATACAGTGCTTTTCTTTGATGTCCACCCCCCTTTTATTTTTTCAACGGTTCAACCTATAGACTTCAAATTCTAGGTGATGAAATACAAGCATGTTTACTATGTGTTGACATAAAATTGACATATGAAAAATTCAAGATGACGGCTGGGCCATTGATACATACACTTTTTGAAAAAATTCGTCGAGTTCAATTCAAAACATGCTTTTTTGACATTTTTGTCATCAATCCCTAACCCAAACTTCATGTCAAGAATATTTCCAGCATCTTTCGAATTGAATTTGACGATTTTTTTTCAAAAGTGTATGTATCAATGTAGTAATTGAATGTACCGCCATTGTGTAGTACTCAAAGATATCGACTCAATATTCTAGGGTTATGAAGTACTAATCAGGACCTTCAAAATGAGGTGTCACATGACCCCTATTCCTATTTAAAAAAACATTCCAAGATAGCGCCCAGCCGCCATCTTGAATTTTTCATATGTCAATTTTATGTCAAAACATAGTAAACATGCTTGTTTTTCGGCACCTAGAATTTGAAGTCTTTAAGTTAAGCCGTTCAAAAAATAAGAGGGGGGGGGACATGAAAGAAAAGCACTGTATATATACAGGGTGTTACTTGATGGTATGTCATGATTTCAAGGAGGAGTTCCTGGATAAATTTTAAGTCGAAAAGGTCATAAAAAATTGGGTCTAAAAAATTGGGTCTAAAAAAAAAAAAAAAATAAAATAAAAATTAAAAATGAAAATGAAAAAAAGTGTGTTCCTATACCATAATATCCTATGGCAAAATTCAGTTCAATATCTCAAAACGTCTTTGGAAAATGAGTTAAAAACTGAAAATAAAATAAATCTTTAACACCCTGTATCTTAAAAACCAAGCATTTCAAGACCCAAGTTTATGACCTTTTCGACTTAAAATTTATCCAGGATTTCCCCCTTAAAATTATGACATATCATTAATATATATTCTTCTTTTTCATTTCTGACTATCTCTATTTGCACAATAATATAATTTGTACAAAAAATGTTGATGACAATATTGGGTTTTTAAATGGCTAAAAAACTAAAAATTATCAGCTTCTATATAAAGCAGAAATATTTAAATCCTTCTTTAATGCTGGTTATGCTCACATAACTACATGTAGTTCAAGATGATAAAAGCGGTAAAATTGGTGGAAAAATATTTTTCCACAACTATATCTGGCTCATCAAAAACCAATTAAATAGAAGCACAGAGAGTACCTATAAGATCGAGGGAAGCTCCGATCAAAGTGGCTTCACGTTCTTTTTTATTGGTTTTGGTTCAATTTTAATTTGATCTCAAGAATGTAATTACTTATTTTGTGGTATTTTTTTTTAGTCGGTGAAAAGAGTGAATAGAATATACATTATGTCCGGCGATGGGGTATCCAATAGGTCAAAAATGAACCAAAAATTTGATTTCTCTACAAAGAAAACTATTTCATAAAAAAATACGATTGCCGTTGAAAAAAAAATGGAAATTTTATACAGGGTCTTCAAAAAGTTGTAAAATCTAGTTTTATTTCAGACGAAAGTACACCTATACAAAAGTTTTTAGCAAAATTTAACTTAAAACATTTTAGTGGCCACAAATTTTGCACACGAATCATAAAATTCGTGAATGGCATTCACCGAAATCTTCTTTGCACAGTTGAAGACGGCCCTCTCCCTTCCTTCGGGTTGCCTCTATACAACGAAAAGTCACAATAACAAACAGTCCAAGACCAAAAGACCGAACTTCCAGTACGTCGCAGAAAAAATAACCATTGGACGTGTTGGTCCTCTCTTGAAGTAATTTTAAATAAATAGATGTGTATTCCTTGCTTCATTGTAAACATTTGTTCACTAATAAAATATTCATGTTATATTCTGCTGAAAACTTTTAAATATGGGAACTCAACTCTTGAAAGAAAAAATGAGTTTCCAACTTTTTGAAGACCCTGTATAAAAACTCAAACTTTTTTAATCCACAATCGTATTTTTTTTGCAAGATTTTTTTTTTAAAAAGAATGACTTTTTCTTGAAAAATTACATTTTTGGTTCATTTCACCTATTGAATACCCCATCGCCGGACATACTGTATATAGATACGAAAAAAGTGTCGTAATAGTTAGATCGGATCGTCAGTGTGCTAATACGTATTTGCCATTAGGATGAGTGCCGGCTTATACTTCCGTATGAGCACATCCGTATAAACAGTCGGGAATACGAACCAATGAATGCCCACCTTAAAAAGTATGTTAGTATTTGTGGGAATTAGGTTCTTAACTAAAACCTTCCTTACTAAAGAGCTCGGGACAGTTCAACCTCAAAATACTAATCTTGACTCACTCTCTTTATTTGTATATGATACGCATATACCCTTACAGTCGAAATTTGGAAAATAGCCTAAGCGTAGGTTTTGTGACAGACGCACTTTTCTAAATTTGATACAGAAAATAAGATTCCTTCTTTTAAGCAAACATTTCAAAAACGCACCACCATGAGTACCAGCACCGTTCAGCTTTTTATTTTCAGTCTAAGGTTCAGCTTGTATCGTTGTCTTGCAACCGGGATACAAAAGGTTTGTTTCTAACTAAAAACCCACTTTTTGTTCATTAAATTTGTTTTCTCTTTCTCTGGAGATATTGCGACAATACCACTGTGCAAGTGCCACTTTTATAGGTTTGAGTGGTAAAATCTTCAAAACATCTATTCTCTAATTCTTCCACTGACTTTCACGATTTCGTGTATGTCGTTGAATCAGTAACGCGGTCTCAGTAGCAGCTCCGATCCGATGTTAAAATAGAATAATTTAACTAACAATTGTCACAAAACTGATGATTAATTTAAAACTAGGTATTCTAAAAACTCTCCAAGACTATTCGATTTTGAGATTATCAATATTATTTTAGACCCTATCTGCAGACGAATTATTTCTGTGTGGATTCTATAAGATCCATACCTACTTCTTGAGAAAGATGTGAAAGTATCAATTATGCAAACTCAAATATTTCAACTAAATGTTCAAAACATCGTAGAATTCGAAAATTGAACAAATAAGCATTCACTCCATAAAATAAATCTTGTGATATAATTTCAGCATAATACGATCCTCTTTAAAAAGGTTTGAGCTTTCTTTATACTACTAACTGTGGTGAACGGTTGACGTATTGTGCTATGTATTGATTTTATCCTTCTAGGGATTCATTACTACCGTATTATATGTCGTAATCAGATTACTTTTATTGATATTCGTATCTGAAGTTTTTGTGATTGCTTATTATTGCACACTCATCTTTTAAAATTAATTCATTTGTATACTGTAGAACCTTTTTAATGAACAAACCGCTCGTGAGTTATCACAGCTTATTCTGTGTAGCTCTTAAACTTGCATGAATAATATTTTACCAAAGTCACATAAAATGTTTACTTCCAAGGTGGTGTCATGGGAGATCTCGTGAGCCCCTTGATTCATGAGTCAGTTGATCAAGTTCTAAAGTTATACAAAACTGTGTTATTTCTCCTTTTAACATCATTCACTTATATCAAAATCACAGATATAATCTATAATGTATAAACTTTTGAATTGTAGTTATACGCGCTTACAATTCAAAACAACCATAACATATCCATAAAGATTTTTTTTGATATCACTTCTAGAGAGCTCCAAGGGTTAAATTATCTTAATTCGATGAAGAATGGAAAAAATGTTGGAACAAATTCGAAATATTTTTTATTCCGTTATACGACCGAGCTACTTCATTTTTCAGATTGTTGAAGTTATTATAATAACTTTATGAAAAAAGTACCTTATCACTTTTCGGTTTCACCTACAAGTGGTCAATGCTGTGAAAGTAAAACTGTTTTGTTATTAATACATACTAAAATATTGAATTGTGAACTGGGATATTACATGCATCCCCCTTTTTATCAACCTTCTTATTAAAACGTTTGACTATATTGAAATATGTGGATGATTTGAAAATATTGACATAATACGTCTTCAGGAGCTAGGTATTGTTACAGGGATTAAGCTTAGTTATGCGCTCTTGTTGTGAAAATGTGTTTATTCTATTTATTCAACCGTGTTTCAAAATGCTTGTCACAACTTTTTTCTTGTCTGTGAAATGTAACATTTTATTGTTGTAAAATCTATACTGGGTTTACCCCAACACTTTGGATGGCTATATCTAAGGAACTAAAATAAAGTAGAAAACGCTGAATACCAATTTAATAATAGGAAAGGGGTAGTCAAAATGATAACCTTCACTTAAGAGGGGGTTACCACCCAGATACGTATTAATGCGTTCAAATGCTGAGTCCTTATTCACGGTCGATAACAATCTCAAGTCCGTTCCTGCTCCAACAACAGCAGCAGCAGCAGCGCTTGCAATGCTCATTGTGTCGACAGGATAACATTCGCGGAGTAGTTCGGTTGGAGTCACAGTCGCTGAGTTCACCCACGCAATTTTTTTCCGGCGTGAATTTCTTTCCTATGGAAAAGCTGGATCAGTGAAATATATTTGTATAATGTAGTTCCATAAGAAGAACTCGTGTTATCTTCATTTTTGCTGCAGTGGAACCAGAAAGATTTTCTATTCAAGGCACTGATGTGGTCATAGGTTTTCCAAATAGAACTTCTACGTGTTTCGTAAGTGCATTATGTAGCTCTGTGATAGTGAACATAATATGATGTAAGAATCCCATGTCATATAATTATATTTCATAGTCCACCAATTCAACATTGCTGTGTCTAATCCTGTCTAATAACCTCAAGGTTGAACAACGCAAAACCTAGAAATTATTATCGTATGTCCTCCATTCCGATGCATAAAACTCGTAATTCATGTTTCTATATACATACAGGGAGTTCCATTAAGAATGGCGGGGTACGATATCAGATATCATAAAGTAATGGTAGTGGGAGTTTGGGAAATAATTCTGTCAAGGAAATTGTCCGAAAGACATTAGATCATGAAAAATATCGAAATAAAAATATTTTTACAAGGCCAATAGGTTCTCTTCACGTCTTACTCTCGAATGCGTTCCATTGATTAATGACAACCTTGGTGTCATTAATCAATGAATGCGTTCAACAATAAAATACAGTAAATACACACACATCCAAAAGTCTTGGAACGCCCCATGTTCTCAACCCATTTCTTGAGATATCAAAAATCTGATCACCGTGACAGTGTTGCCTACCTATAAGGGATTCAAGCCAAGCGATACGCTCTTTGGTGGAGAATTTCACTAGTACATTAGATTATTATTTATTTTTATTGCTTATGCTTTGACATTGTTCACATTGTGGTTTTCGCAATAATTTCTGGCGGCGTACACTCCATTTTCTACAAATCAATAATTAAGTAAAGTTGGTTTTCTTCAGCTTGTATGTTGCCATTGTTGCAAATCTAGACTGAATGACGTCACTATAATACTATTCGAACGTGAGCGTGGCGCCGCCGCCTGAAACTATATTTCTTATGGCAACTTGAAAACATATATTATTATGTTTTTGCATATATTTGTCGATATTTGAAAAAAATATAGCATATTTTATTTGAAGGAAAAGTGACTATTCATGACTTGCTCTCTATTTCAGCCTCACTTCGTTCGACTGCTAAACACGAGCGCGGCATGAAAGGTATCACTTTTCCTCCATATAAAATAATATATAGTATTATCCTGGGAAAACTTCTCAAGAAAAAAGTGTTCGAATGGGGTAAGAATAAAAAGAACTATCAAATTTGAAAACTTTTCATGATACGGTTGTAATGTATTATAATTGTAAAAAAAAGGAGATGGAAAATATATCATCCAATGATCTAATAACTATAGATGAAACATAGCGAGATAAACATGAGGACAATATCGAACTGTGCACTCGGGTGCAGACGAGGGTGCAGAGATTCTCCAACCACGTTGTTTGTCAAACTTACTCTATTAAAAGTATAACTACGCAGCAAAAAGATCAAAACATTGTTTGGAATCATTTTTCAAACCATTTTATGTATGAATTTGATCAAATATAAGTTGATTGTAGCCTTTTTGTCAAAATTGAAACATCTCTTAAAGATTTGTTTAGGTATTTTATTTAGGATTTAGAAAAACCAGTATTCTCTTCTGAAAATTAAAAAAGCTGAAGTACGGCAACACAACAAAATTGGGTACGCCCCTATCGATCGGATTTTGTCTACACGCTTCATTCACATTTCGTCTCATTGGCGTCTCTTGTTTTTTGAGTGAGGTTTTGTGTTGATTTTGTGAATGTTTATTGTGTTTTTATTCTGGTCTAGTTTGTAGTGCCTCATTATTTACTTATATGGTATATTGAAATGACTCGCAAGTGTCAAGCTTGCAGTTAATAAGAATTTAAGAATTCTGTAAAAATAGTTACGCCACTGGCAGCCTCGCGTGTAGTAACCGAAGCATATTCTAGTGAGGTGCAAATGTATCCCCACTCAGTGGCTCCGCTCAACTCCTCCTCACGTCTCTTCTATGTTCGATGTTGTCTACACAATTTTTCACAGTATATGAATGAAATGTTTCATCTATAGTTATTAGATCATTGGTATCATCTACATCATAATTACATAGAGACTAATACGTTTGAAGAATGTTCTTGGTGTTTAGCAAAGATCAAAACCATCGTATAACGTGGATTTTATGCTTCGCAATCAAATTATTAAAATCATTCACTGCGTATTTTTAATGTGCAATTTAGATTATTTTCTCAAAAACTTTCACTCTTTGTGCTGATTTTACCAGACGTTTCTGAATATACCTAGGTGCAATAGATTTAAGGATAACCGGAAGCCACTGAGAATTTAAGACATTCATTCGAGAGAGAAGTGGCAAACATGCAAGAAAAATGACTATTCATTACATATCAACCAGATTAGTCTGGATCCGAGTTCATTGTATTTTTATAACAGCTGACCCACATAACAAAATGATATACCTAGCATGTGCTCAGCATCTTCTCCTTGGTATAAGGATATTGAAAATATGTTCTGAGCATGTGCTAAGAATAATACTTATATATACTGGGGAGGTGCTGAGCATTATCTTTTGGCCGCGAGTAGCATGTGCTATGGAACTTTGATCAGGAATGTTCCAGGAATATTCCAAAATATACCAAGTATATCCTCTTTTATATATCTCAGCATATTCTGTGAACATTCCTAGAAATAAAATCAGCTCATATACTATATTTGGAGTATTTTATTTTTGCCAAGTACCTATAAACAAATGAAATTCAAGTCACGAATTTGTCAACTGAAAATAAATCAAGACATTCTAAATCTATAAATACAGATCCAGATCTATTGTAGGAACATAATATCATGATTGAATATAAACTCTAATTATTCCATTCCTAGTTAAAAAAAATATGATCATGCACAATTTTAAAAATCAAAAATGCAGAGATAGGTAAAGAGAAACATGTCAAGGCTTGCCAAAAATGAAACCGTTTGAATCATTACATAATTTCATTGTCAACATCAATAAGCACAATAAGTACAAGATCGCAAGAAAAACTGATACCTACTTACAATCAATATTATCACTATTAGACACAGCTATAAGAAATTGGGGAATCAGGTATAAAATGGACTCTTCAAACTTGTCATCCAAAGAAAGCAGTCCTGCCTCGCGTGTTTTTCCAGCCATCACGTAGGTAGGTACCTATATATTGAGAGAGCCCGGAGGAAGCATTCATCAATTTCCAATAAGCCTGATTACAATCAATCACTTATCATCAGGTATATGGTCTATCAATCCAATCCGAAGAAGATGCAAAGTTATAAGGCTTATAAACTTGTCACTAATACCGACCACTATAGACTATAGCAAATCTTTGGCACAGGACACCTCATCAAACTCCTGATTCCACATTTTAATCACATAACACACACAAATGTATCAACATGAATCACACAAAAGTTTAGAAACCAGATACAATCAACCGATTAATACTTTTTTGGCAAAACCGAGGACAAAGCAAACCACACCACTCTACTCACTTCACAAACATCAAAATATCAAAATGGCGTGCCCCACAGCCGCATGCGCGTGAGCAACTAAGGAAATAGATAAGCGGCACAGCGGCACTGTTGTCATATTTTCCACTTAAACAAGAACTCTCATTATTCATTCTGGAATTTTTAATTGTGTAAATCCTATTTGACGTTACATTTATTCAATATTTATTGAAGAAATTGACATTGACTTCTACTTGAGTGTAGGGATCATTCTTTGCTTTCACCATAGTACCTATTTTATTGCAAAAATCCAGAACCATGATCGTAATAATTGTTATGCCAAGCTACACTTGGCAACGCTGTTCATGAAAATGACGAGTACGCAGACCCGCCTGTCTGACAGACGAAGTAAAAAATATTGTAGAAGGAGAACTTTTTCTATGGAGAACTCCAAGTTACACACTTTAGATAATAACGTATACACCGTATACAAATAAGATTGTATTATATTTTTGTTCATACAAGAGGTACCTATAGATAGGTACCTAACTACCTAGGCCTGTCTACTTTGAAAAAACTGGATCGGGTGGATTGAAAGGGCTGGTTTTTTTCATTTAATATATTGGAAGCATATTCTAGGCACGTTCTAACACATGGTGAAAATTATATCCTGTCAAGCATTTATAAGCATATGGTAAAATGTTCTTGGCACATGCTGAGAATATATGTCAGCGCATATACGTTAAAGAATATATTTGGTACATGAGTATATATTCGTAGAGCATGCTAATGATATGCCCGTAAGCATATGAGTTGACGCACGTTCTAAGTACATGCTGAAGATATGAATATGCTTTCATTGTTATGTGGGGAAGCATGGTGTTACAGTATTTGGATTTGGCCTGACAAACCCGGATGAGGCGAGATAGGTTCGGCCCGTGAGTTTGGCTTCTGGAGGGGGCGCAGAAATAATATTGAGGTAGTCCTTGATACAAAGTACAGAAAAAAATTGATCACCATCAACCTTCAAATTCGTGTATCGCTTATCCATGACGAGTAAAACAACCTCTCCACGTGGAATTTTTTTTTCTGTGGAAGGTTTTTCTTCCGCACATCGGAAAATATTTAAGGCTATGTGATGACCAGCAACGTTGATACTTCCAGGAATGCTTAACTAGGTGTAGCCATGTGTCAGTATAACATTGTCCATTGAGAGTGGCAAAAGGTATTGCAAAACATCTGCAAATAATGTAACTTCCCTGTAACTTTGTCATAATCAATTTTCGAAAAAATTTTATTGGAAAGAGGTACCTAGCATCTAGCATTTATTTTTGGTCTGGAATTCTCACCCGATTATTTTGTTAATCATTTCCGGACACCTTGTATATTTAATCCATATATTATTCGATATAAGAGTTCACGATAATTGAGATTGACAACTCCAGATATACAGGTTGTTTCATTTATCTTTCATAAAATTTTAATCAGCTGTAACTTTTTTATTTTTGAAGGTATCGAAACAAAACAAATATCAGATTGTATAGTTATCTAGCAAGTTTTTTCCTGTTTGAGAAAAAACAAAAGACTATTTTTAGAGATATTAACCTAACTTGCATTTTTTTTTCAATGGAATATCCTGTATATTATTGGATATTTTGATTCCACTCAAAAGTTTAAGTATATTTTATGAAGCATAGCATAACTATATACCTATCTTCAATGGTTTGTGCGAAAATGGCGTCGAAACATGCAACAGACAATCTACAAGTCTTCTTATTGATCGCAAAATGTGACATGAACAATATAAGTTATTTGCATTTTGACATATCGACTTAGAAATACATTAAATCCAATAAAAATATGTCTTGGCCTCATATAATTGTTTTTATTGGACTCATCGATAAGAGGCTCTCTTTGAGAAAATGGACGACTTCTTAGTATTAGAAATACATTGACACATCTCAGAGTTTGTTGATTACACAAATTATATGTACTGTTTGTTCATTGCTTTTTTGCGGTTACGTCATCCTCTTCTGTCTCTTTCGTACACATTTACAAAAATTTCACGTATGTCTGGACGCTGGTCTTTTACATCAATTTGACAAATGTCACGTCTAGAGCGATCAATCTACGACATACTGGCAAACGTCAGATACTGTGACGTAACCGCAGAAAAGCAGTGAACAAACAGTATATTTCATTAAGCGTATCGTATATATCTAGAGTGTTCAATAAAAAATACGATCAAGTCACCTCTGCATTTCTTTTTCTGTCATGATCGTAGGTCGTGGCTAGTTTGTATGGTTTGTCATCATGGCATCTGTGACGGTTAGAAAGTGGATGTCATGTCATAATTGCGATGTTAGCCAGGACATACGTTTTTTGAAACAATTGCAATCCATAGGTGACTTGATACGATTTTTTATTAAACACTCTTTAGATATACGATACGCTTTATGAAATATACTGTTTGTTCACTGCTTTTCTGCGGTTACGTCACAGTATCTGACGTTTGCCAGTATGTCGTAGATTGATCGCTCTAGACGTGACATTTGTCAAATTGATGTGAAAGTCCAGCGTCCAGACAGACGTGAAATTTTTGTAAATGTGTGCGAAAGAGACAGAAGAGGATGACGTAACCGCAAAAAAGCAATGAACGAACAGTACACAGAATTTTGAGTAGAACCGAAATATCCAATAATATACAGGGCATTCCCATGATACTATAACAAGTTTGTTTTAGTATCATCGGGCATTCCATTTAAAAAATATGTCTCTATCACATATTTGTTTGATTTCGATACCTTCGAAAATAAAAAAGTTACATCTGATTAAAATGTTATCAAAGACAATGGATACGACAAAATAATGTAACACCCTTCTTTTAAACAAAAAAAAAAGCTTTAATACGCAATTATCTTCTCAAAATATCCTTATAATCAATCTCGTAAGATTCCCAAACTTTATAAAAGGAAGTTTTCTTTTCAATTTCATACCTTAGAGTTCTTTTGGAAATTGTTGGAACTGTATTTAATATTAATAAGATACGGTTAGCTTCCAAGTCAAAAAAAAAATTGGTAAGAATAATCAAACCGATAAAACTCCCAAAGTACTTGTGTCCAACGTAATTTATAAAATTTCCTGTAGCCAATGCGAAAACAAGAATGGACAATTTGCATACATTTTCAAATGAGTTGAAATTTCATATACGTTTTCTAGACATTATTTGAAAGTCACTAGCGAAAAAATTTCTCCGAAATACCCAAAAATATACTAAATAAATGAAGAAGAAAACGCGAATTTCACTGCATGATCGCAAAAGAGGTGGGGCCATATTACCCTTCCGAGAGAGAGAGAGTCATCTCAGTTAATACGTCAGACGGCGATAGATAGTGTATTCTGTGACGTAGTGGATGCTGATTGGCGCTCTTTAATCGGTGATTACTACGTAATTAGAGGTCGTAGCTTGATTTTTTAAACATCAATGGCATCAGTACTTACTAATCCTTATATTTTTCATAGTTTCAAAAAATTTGCAAATTGTCCATTATGACAGAGCTTGTGAAATGTCCAAAGAAAGACACAAAACAGCACTTTTTGAACATTTTGTGGGAATTTCAGGACACCAAACACATTCAAAAACACGTTACGCTGGGATGAAAAAAATCAGACTTGAATGCAACTCAGTTTTATCAATGAAAAAACAGATACTAAAAATCTGAATGCTTTTCGTGATCTAAATGCTTTGTGGACGATAATAACCTTGTATATTTCGCTACTCAAAATAAAAAATATTTATTGGGGGCTATGATTGAACGTTTACGTTAACTAAACATATCTATTTCACCATGGTAACGCTGTTAGCAAATGGAACATTTGCATTAGTAAACAATTCTAACAGACACGTTAAGTTAACGTAAACGTTCAATCATAACCCCCATTGTCATTGCTCAAGGAACTGTATTTCTTGTATGCTATTCATATCTTTTATTTTTTTTCAGAGCCAATATTTGTTTGACTTTCAAGATAGGTATGGGCCCTGGCCTGGCAGAATAGTTAGAGGCTGGCCCGGGGCCCCCAGCCATGCTTATCAAGGAGTACCGAATTCCGTTGCCCCTCACCGTCGAGGAGTATCGAATTGCGCAACTTTATATGATTGCGGTAAGTAGGATTCAGAAAACTAAATTATGATGTATTTCATTTATTTTTCAACATCATCACAACAATGACATGTAAAACTACACTTAAAAGCTATATATGGCATTTTTTGAATTTAAAAACGGAAAGCGTTTCTGAATTTGGCATATACAAAAACCCCTTTGACGTTTTGTACTAAAATGTTATACAGGATTTTGAAAAAGTGAGTTCAAATTTGAAAAAAAAACATTTTTACCAACCACCCTGTATCAATTCTAGCAAAGATTTTGCGCAACGCAACGCTCAATTTTTCTGGATGATTGTGGACTACCAAAGAACAACTGGTGAAAAGATCAGCCCTAACTTAATGATAAAAAGATGCAAATTTTTTTACATGTTGGGGGCGTTCCGCCACCCCCTTGGAACCGCGAGCAGGGCGAACCGTCTCTGATGACACTCGCTTAGGGTCCGTACAATATTCTCTCAAAAAATAGGCCTTGACTAAATCATCACTGAAAAATGTCACTGGCTGTTAGACTATTTCTAAGCTCCAATTTAATTTTACATTTTTCAAATAAGATATAAGAAGCCTCCATTGTTACATCACATGTCAACAGATAGCGCTGTTAGTCCAATGTCTGAGTACATCTTAACTCCATAGGTGTGTTTTTTATCCTCCACTAGTGCACACGAAACTACACTTTTCTACCCTGCGACGTTTGTTATGCTGTTAGTGCAAACAGTGTAGAGTGTTTGTTATATCAGGGTAGGTTGCCCATTACTGCACTCGCTACCCCAGGTCAAGGGAGGTGTGACAGGTGTAGCGTAGTGTAGAATATGGTGGGGAGCTTATTTCGTGTATTTTGTAAACAAAGCATGTCTTAACCTAACCTTTAATAAAGATAAACAAACAAAAAGGAAAATTTGTAGTGAAGAATCAGTGTGGATCTTATCAAATAAATCGGAATGGGTGATAAATAGTGAAAGTTAATGTATAGGTATACAGTTATACGATATAGACTCCGATCAAACATATCAAGTCTTTTTATCCACTCAGGATGAAGAAGATGCGAATCTGGTAAGCTTTGTAGGTATTCATTTATATTTTTTTATTCTTATATTCAGTTTTCTTTCCTGCTTAGAGTTGGAATTCGCAAAACTTCTCATAAACTCTCAAAAATCAACACTAGCAGCAATCACGATAGTGATCCTAATCCAAGGTGTAGTGGCTTCTTATCTGGTAGAGCATGCGTATTAGCCTAAATCCAACCCAACTGTTGATAGACTATTAACTAAATTGTAGATATCAAGATAATTCGTTGAATAAATCTTTGCCAATGCGGAAATGCCTTTTGAATTCAATATCCGTATAGGCAGACACCAAGCACTACAGTTTCAAACATCTCTGCTTTATATACAGTTTCGCTTCTTTTGCGGTACCTAATGTGTATTTAAAATTATTTCGGTTAAGCTGTCTCCAGAATCAGAACTTGAAGATGAGGAATAATCATCATCGTCAAAAACTTCAGACAATATAATACTTCAAGATTACTATTCGAATCATCCATAAAATAGAATAGAATAGAATAGAATAATTTATTAACGAACAAGTCATTTTACAAAGCAATTTATGCTAATATTGTATCAATTAGTGTAGTAAAATGTATCAAAAAACAATAAATATTACAAATTTGCCTATATTCTAAGATACAAATACAAAAAAGCAAGGTACAGGTTAACAATATCACAGAGTTACATAAGATACTCAATTGAATTCATATAGATACATTGAGTTTTCTCTTCAAGCCTGCATCGGTGTTTTGTCTGCTTATTTTTTAGGTTAGAATATCTCCAGAATCTGCACGAACGCGTTTGTTGAATCTCCTTTACACTGACAGCCATGACTTACACCCGCAGTCCGCACTACCCTACCCTACACCGAAATAACAAACACACCTTATATTCATGAAGTTCTGTTGACAATAGTGAATCGTTTGATAATGATTACTAACAGTTGTGTAACCACGTGGATTTTGTCTTTCATAGATCCTCCAATCTTCTGAACATATTCATAGTACGTTTCCAGTTTTTTTTAAGAGTGCGTTTTCTGCCGACTCGCCGGGTAGTATTCTAGTATTGCCGGCGGGGGTGAGCGGGGAAAAATTATACGTTACCATACCATTATACATACCAAGAGGCGGAGTTCAGCAAATCTCTTCCACTTTTAAAACAGCCGCTTGACAACAGCATATACTTATTATAATACGTATATGGACAACAGCCATAGCAAAGATCAATTTTCAATTATTATCAGATGTACCGATTTTCGAGCTCTTTCACAGAAAAGTACCTATAATGTGTTTTTGTACTCAGATAGGTAGGTATTACGGTAACGTTTTGAATACAAAAATGTTTGGTTTTCCGTGTTCATATCGCTTTTCCGGCAGAACATCGACCTAAGTGCAAACTTCAATTTTTTTTAGTTAAAGGCGCCAAAAGTGTTAAAAAGTACCAAACTTTTCGGTGGAACAATGTCATAATTATAGCACAAATAGTTGCCGCCTGAAACCGCTTGCGTCGTTGTTCCAATGTCGCGTTTATCTGACTGGCTCCGGCGGAAGAACGCCATAACCATAAATATTCAGTTGCGATTCGGTGTTCTCAGTGAGCATGTCGGGTTCGGTTCTAAAACGACGTAAATGCTACTTGAGCAGTTTTGTGTGATTTTTTCCCCTGTCTTCTTTGGTAAAAACGACGTATGTGACGGGTAAGTCATTGTTGATTCGGAATTGTATGTACTTTTTACAAAATCAAGTGGAACAATGTCGTAAATGTCTGTTGCGACATTGTTACTCCAAAATCATTGTCTCTAGCAATGACATAATTGTCCTTTGTGACGATGTTAGTTCTGTAGGTTGTACATATTCTGACTTTTTTTCAGATCAGACATTTTCAAATAGTGAGAATATTGAGGTTTCTCCAATTTTTGAGTATTTCGGAAAGCTAATATAAAATTAATAATGAAGCGATCAAGACTGATGGTACATTTGGCAACTGCAAACACAATTCCAGGTATGCATTCCAAATTTATAACTGATTACAATCAAATCAGATCAATTGGTTACTGAAGATGTGCAGATAGGTCTGAAGATTGTATTACCCACATGATTTTACATATTATCAAAAAATAAGAATGTTCCTTCACCAATCGTCTTTTATTGTCCTGCTTACATACACTTTTTTTTAAGATCAAACCCCAGATGTCATGGATAAGGAGCCAAACAATGCTTCTCACGAAGAATTTTCAAATCAGCTCGCCAATGTTTCAGAACTTCCAATGTTGACCCAACAAGCCCCGGTCACTATTATAGATCATCCAATCCAGAAAGATTACTTTACTGATGTCACAGATACCATACAGGCAGATACGCAACCACCCGCTTCCACAATCTCAGATTTCTTACAACCAATTGCAGAATCAGTCCCTCAAGATGATTTAAACCAAGTTCCCTATGAGCCAAATCACGAACCAGCAGCTAGGAGTATAGAGAATATCCTTATGGATACCTCGAATACCGTACCACCAATCACAGAACCAACTTTACCCAGCCAAGTTTCTTACAAGGTAATTGATCAGGAGTGCCAGACGAAAATAAAATTACGAAAAATCGTTGAACTTCCATACAATGAGACAAATAGTTCAGGTGAGGAAGAAAATTTCTGGGGAGAAACGGATAGCGATAATTACAGTCCATCCAGTAGTGATGAATCGACTTCAGGTGAAGACTCGAAAAAACGTGCAGACAAAAAGGAAAAGTCTCCTATGAGGTCGCCTCAATCATCTCCTCAAAAGGGAAGAAAAAGACAAAGACATCCTGAAAAGTGGAAAAAATCACAGGCCAAATTGTTAAAAAATCTTGGTAAAAGCTATAAGTCAAGAACCGGAAAAACCATAAAAGAAAGGGTAATGGGGCCACCATGCCCAGATAAATGTAAATTAAAATGTTCGTCAAAGTTCAGTGATGAACGCAGATCCCAGTTTTTCAGCGAGTATTGGCAATTAGCCTCACTACAACGACAAAGGGACTTTCTAGCTTCTTGTGTAGCTCCATTGGAATTAAAATATCGTCGTATAAGATCTGAGCTGCCCAGAAATCCAAATTGTGCTTTTTATTTATGGGATAATGGGAAGAAAAATCGTGTTTGTAAAAAGTATATGATAAACACTTTTGGAATAACTGAACGAACCATACGAACCATTATTCAGGCACGAGCTACAAACTCCGGGATCATCCCTGAAGACAAACGTGGTCGTCATGGTAACCACAAAAAAATAGACGAAGAGATTATCGAGTCTGTTAAAAAACATATCAACTCAATACCTCGAGTAGAGAGTCATTACCAGAGACTAAATACAACCAGAGAATTTATTCCAGGTGAGCTGACCATTTCAGAAATGCACAGAAACTATATCAAAGAGCGCAGTGAAATAGGAAAACCAGCAGCTAATTATGACCTATACTCACGAATATTTAACACTCACTTCAATATTGGATTTTTTTTTCCAAGAAAAGATATGTGCGATTTATGCGAAGGATACCATAATTCCACTGAAGATGACAAGAAACGTCTAGAAAATGACTACGTAGATCACCAAGAAGAAAAGAAATTGAGTAGGATCGAAAAAGATGCAGACAAAAAAAAGTCCAAAGAAGAAGGATCGAATATGGTTTTTGCGGTCTATGATTTACAAGTCGTATTGCCAGTTCCAATGGGACAATCATCTGCCTTTTTCTATAAGTCTAGGCTCAACTGCTTCAATTTTACGGTAAGAGTTTTATGTTGACACGATCTCTTTTGATAACAAAATGTTTTTATAGGTGACTGATATAAGCAGTGACAATACATTATGCTTTTTCTGGCACGAGGGCCTTGGACATAGAGGTGCTGTTGAAATAGGCTCGTGTGTCTTGACTTTTATCGAAGAAATTGCTACTAGCAGACCTGGTGCCGATATAGTATTTTATTCAGACAACTGTTGTGGACAACAAAAGAACAAGTAAGTAATATTATCACCATTATTTTTCGTACTCAGCTTATTGTATTTTGATATTGAATTTATTTCAGGTTTGTCTTTGCTATGTACTTTTTCGCCGTTCACACACTTCCCATAAATTCGATCACCCACAAATATCTTATACGAGGGCACCCGCAGAACGAAGGAGATACTATTCATAGCATAATTGAAAAATCAGTGAAAAGAGCTAAAAAAGCGGGGCCCATTTATGTTCCACACCAACTGGTTACACTGATAAGGACTGCAAAACAGAAAGGAAATCCATTACATGTTAGAGAATTGAGCTTTAGAGATTTTGTTGACTTGAAGCAGCTGAATAATGACATAGGCTTCAATTGCCTGAAAAACTGCAACGGGGACCAAATCAAGGTTTCAGAAATAAAAATGATACAATTTGTTAAAGATAGTGATTTATATTTTTACAAAACCAGTTATAAAGAAGCGGAATGGCAACCAGCAAAATGCAGAAATATCGGTTCAAGACGATCCTCCGAGGCAAAGAGTATGAATAATATCCTCAAAAAACCTGCTTATAATGCAAAAATCCCAATTGCTGAAAACAAAAAAAAAGATTTGCAGAGTCTCTTAAAATCTAATATCATTCCAAATCATTACGAGTCCTTTTTCAATAGTTTAGTTCAAGTTCTTTTGTTCCTATAATTATTATTATTATTATATATAGTCTATTGATGGGAGTCTGTTCATTTCCTATTAGAATTTGAAAAATGTGTTTGTTCTTATACTTTGAATATTAGTTTTAGTTCTTTTGTTACATTGACGTTGCAAAAAAATGTCAATTACCTATTAGAATGATAGTAACTTGTTTTCGTTTTTATATTCTCAGCATTGTTTTTTTATATTCTTATATTATACTGAAACGTGTATGTTTTAATTGCTACATTAATAAAACAGGTATTTTTTGTAGCGTTTGTTTTTTTTTACTAGTAAAACGATTTTCCAATAATATTTCTTTGATGAATGTACAAAAAATTAATTTTGGATTCAAAACACTATAAAACAGGATAATTTTTTCTCAAATTTGGTGAAAAAAATATTGGCGCAAGTATTAAGTAAAAATAAGTTCTAGGAAAACAATGACGTAACTGGAAGGGGACTTCATAAAAAGGGGGGTATAAAACATTATTTTTCCTAAATGGCAGACTTGGCTGTAAAGTATAGAAAGAAAATATTCGCTTTAATATATAGTTCAAATATAAAGAGAATATACTGTTTTGTAACCTTTTCAATAGCATCGTTTGCATAAAAAAAACTTATATCATCATTTTCTCAAAACTTTATAATTTGCACTTAGGACAATGTTCTACCGGGGAAGCGATTATGTTTTTGCGAAACTGAGGTAATTGTGCCAAGTTTAAAATTTGGGTATATTCTGCTTTTAATCAATGATCACGGATCAAAAAAACCTCCCTGACTCTTATTATAATATGATTTCACGAACGCTGTGGAAAAAAAAATCCAACTTATTTATAAAAACTGGATTAAAGATAGGTGAGTTGTTATGCAATACTGATTTTGAGATATCATGAAAAAAATGGAGTTCAAATATTTGGGGAAAGGGGTGGAAAGGCTTTGTCACTTGTGCCTTGTGAGATATGATGAAAAAGACCCAAGTACAGGGTTATTCATTATACTTTGACCCTCACCTACAGCTCTTATTATGAGTGGTGGAAAAAAACTTTAAGTACAGAAGTTTTAGGTTTTTTCACGTGGTAGGTATCTTTTGGTGATAGCGGAAATAAAAAATCGACCCAACTACATGGAAAACATTGTTTAAGTTAAAAAAAATTAAATGGAACAATCTGTATAATATTGGCTAAAATGATAGAAGGGGGTTTTCGTGGCGTAGGGACAGAAAGAGAAATGGGAAAAGTTGCCACCAGGCGGGATTTGAACCCACGACCTTCGGTAAAAGGTCGTGGGTTCAAAGTCCGCCGGGTGCCAACTTTTCTCATTTCCCTTTCTGTCCCTACGCCACGAAAACCCCCTTCTTTACATTATTTGGGCAAAGAAACTTCCCTTACATTTAAAATGATAGATCTTTTTTCTCTGATTCCAAAAATATATAATATACAGCATGTCGACGAATAGGGTTTACAAGAGGACAAAATGACAAAAAGTATTTCTTGATAAAAGTTTTTGCTTGGTTTTTGCTTGGTCTAAAAATTGATTTTTATTATACAGGGCGCCTGGAAAATGTAAAAACATAAAATTAAACAAGAGCAAACAGTCATTTTTTGGCCTGTTAAAGTGACATGATGAACCACAAACTTGCTCTAAATTTTCTCCTAACCCTGAATCCGAACTTACTGAAGGAAATTTGAATCTATGAAAATTTTGAAAAATTGATCAATTTTGCAAGTCCGCATTTTACCACTCGCATATTATTGATTTATACCTGTACATGATTACCTGTTGTTGTAGGTATAAAAGTCATAATGGAAGTAGTAAATGCTGACTTGCAAAATTGTTCAATTTTTTAGAATTTTCATAGATTAAAATTTCCTTCAGTAAGTTTGGATTCAGGGTTAGGACTAGATTTGAAGCAAGCTTTTTGTATTTATCATTTCACGTTAACAGGTCAAAAAATGACTGTTTGCTCTTGTTTAATTTTATGTTTTTACATTTTTGAGACGCCCTGTATAATAACAATCAATTTTCTCATCGTAGCTCCAATTCTCGACCTTTTATCAGGAACTTATTTTTGTCGTATCTTTTATTTTTTGGTCCATTTCACCTCTTGTAAACTCCAAACTCCAAATTTCCAGTTTCGGAATCAGTAGGAAATCCTACTGTTCTACTCGTCGGAGAGAAAAACTCAAGAGACCTTTTTCATGGAAATTGAATGAGTACCTACGGTGTGTCCACTCTGAAGTCGCCCACCCTGTATTAGGTATCGATGATTTTTTGTTTAAAACACACATTCTGGGATTCTATTAACATCTTATTAATAAGAACGTACGGGAAGACTCAATGAGCAGTATAAGTATTAAATTAAAAAATTAACAAAAAAAAAACAAAACCGTAACTTTTTTTTTTTCAAAATGTGAACAGGGAGGGTTTTAGTCATTCTGATTGAGATTCCGTTGTCAGCTTTTTTCCAAAAAATCCCCTAATACGATTCTCTGAAATTTGACCCACTTTGAACCCCCATAATCACCCAAAAGTACGTCCCTGGAACTGATTTGGTATAATGTTCAAAAAGTGTTTGACAAGACCCAGCAAACAAAAAAAAAATGAAAATCGGTTAATAAACAAAAATGTTACAGGGGTGGGACACTTCAGAGTGGACACCCTGTATATCGAAAAAAAAAACAAAAAACAAAGGCGTGTATTTTTTCTCTCGTAAAAAAAAGCACCCTGCATTTTTGAAAAGACGCATTTGCGGCCATCAGTGTTATATCTCAAATCAGTTATCTATGGTTCTTCAATATGCTCTAGAGGTCTTGACCATTTGAGGGGCACCCTGTATACAGTATGTCCCCGGATCAACGAATCAATAGGTGAAAAAGGGTTCAGCCCTTCTTGCATAGAAACTAATATGTGTCAGTTTCGAAAAACTAATTATGTCTCGGAAATTAAACTAGAAGCTATTTTTCTAACTAGTAAAGTGCTTCTTCAATAGGAGATACGACAAAATGTTAGAAAGTGGTATAGAATGAAAAACTGAGTGAGAATGCAAAATTTAAAAACCCTCCGCCTACTTGGATATTTTATATTGTTTCATCATCGTAGGTTATTAGAATAACATGGAAATATATGTTATCCTAATATTTCAAGGGTTTGCTTGGTATTCAATTTTGAAATACTTTTTCATTTCGCAGAATTGCGTTTATCATTTGTTTATCAAGAGTCCACAATTTTTAATGGCACTTTCAATAGAATTTATAATTTTTCATTGGATCTATCCTCATTCTGTTTATTCCAATAACTTGCTTTTGATTCAAAATTCCGATATAAAATCGTCTTTACATTGGAAGCGCAGCTGGTGGATGGCTTCATTTCGCACACTTGCCTAAAAAGCGAAGCTCTCACTAGCTTTTTGCGGAATTGTTTCCCCTGATGATCCACTGAGATCCACCTGAATCCTGGTATCTTCTTCAATGTGCCGAAAATCATCTTCCGATCTGTCCAGCTCCTTCCAAAATACTTCTCTCATTTCCTGGAAAGTTCTCTGATCCAAATCCGGCCTTTGACAGTTTTCTCCTCCAGAGAATGTTATTTTTTTACCCGAGAAAAATTGTTAGTAGTCGTAGTCTTCTCCAACCTCTTCACCATACCTACCAACTAGATATTTATGGAGACCAGTCATAAATAATCACAAAAAAATATATTGTTCTTAGCAAAATAAGTCGTGAAAATGAATGAATAATTATAATCCAAATTATCCCCCAAACTTAGAACGCACCTGTACCACAAACGATCACTTGCCAGAGAACCCTTGCACTGGTAAAATAAGAAGAACGACGAACGACCAAATTTTATCATTATCTTCTCCGGTGTCGAATATTTTGTCTAGTCGTCAAGACCGGGTAGTCTCCGCCCTTGCTGAGCAAACCCCGATCCCCAAATCCCGCCCACCCAAAAAGCCAAAAATTAAAATATTCTATTTTGGGTACTCGGCAGAGGTTCATTATTTTCTTCCTTTTCAAGTTAATTTTCAACTTATTTAGATAAATCTTATATTTTTGGAAAGAGAAAGGATGAATTAAAGTTTCTGTTGTGGTATTTTTGTAATTTCGTGTCTTACTTTTCTAGAAAATCGTCTTAAAAAACACCTATTTTTTGAGATATGTACCACCCGTTTTTTATCAAAAGATAAGTGAATATCGGAAAGGTTTGACAATAGAAACATGCAAAGGAGGATTCTTTTCAATATAGTTTTTGGTTTGACCCTCTATGTTGAACCGTTTTCATGTAAATTAGAAAATACGTGACCACAGAGAAGCCTATACATAAAATATCGGCAGACGCACGCTTAAAAAGCTTCGTTTATCATAAAAGTTACCACAAAAATCGAGTTTATATATAATGAATACATTTTTTTCCAGTTTTATCTTTTTGAACGCTGTTTTCTGCTTCAGTTGGTGAAAGCCTGCTAGGTTCCTTTCCAGGTATTTATTTATCAACAATGTTCGCGTGAAAAATTGTTCTGATCTCGTCTGTTGGCTTGTTCGAGATGTGTTATGATTTCGTAATTCTCTGTGGGCGTGTCTCTTATTGATCTATAGATATCACCAGAATCAGCACATCTCCGTACTCAACTCATTGCTTACTTACCGCAGGGCTTAGTCAATCATTTTTGAAGGATCCTCGGAATATGTTCGCGTATTTGTAAAAAACAATCACCATTCAACCCAGTTTTAATTATGTTGGTCCACGAAAAAAAGATATTTTTGCTTCTCTTGAACGCGTCAGTGTATGGCGACTTTTGCTATTACAGGTCTGTTGATACTCAAATTACAAGCTAGCTCTTCCTTTCACTCGATGCACATTCAAATTGACTTAATATTCTAAGGCCATTAATTGATTATATTTCACAGAAAAAAAGTCGAGAAGAAAGCAGTGGACAAGGAAGTGGTGTTGAAATTTTAATAAATGAACCATACAAAGATGGACCTGGTGGACAAGGACAATATACTAAAAAAATTTATCATGTAGGCAGCCATTTACCAGGTAATATAAAAAACCGATAAACATACTGGTAAAATAATATTGACCTTGTTCTAGGTTGGATCAAAAGCATCTTGCCCAAAACAGCACTTATGGTCGAAGAAGAAGCTTGGAATGCATATCCATATACTAAAACAAGATATACTTGCCCATTTGTCGAAAAGTTTTATCTTGAAATTGAGACGTATTACTTTCCGGATAATGGTCATCAAGATAATGTCTTTAAATTAACTGGTACCGATTTGAGGAATAGAGTTGTGGGTGAGTGCTCAGAAATCAAATTTAAACTACACATGTCTGGTGCGTACTGTAAGTATAAGTGAGGACAGGTTGAATGATGAAACACTATAATGCCCACTTGATTAATACTTGAGATAAAACCAATTAAACAGAGGCTTCACTATAATTTCCAAGATAAAACCGATTAATTCATTCACCAATTCGGAGTCTTCTCTCTTCAACAGAACCAAAAAGGCCCTTACGCGCACACCGCGTGTGAAAAGCGTATTAGCAAATGACCGCAGAAACTTGGCGGATATAAATAAATATCATGTTGATGCCTGGTCATTGACGTGAATGCCCATTTTTCCTGGCCAATAACGTTATTGACCGAGCATTCACGATATAGCCCATTGTAAGCAGTCAATGTTGTTGATATTTTTTATATTGACATCTTTATGGCCAAATAGTGCCGGAAAATGTTGGTTTTTTCGTTTGTTATAAATAATAAAAATATGCATCATGAACTCTTCATATCTTTCATTCAAAAGGTAACAGTTCACGGTTTTTTCTTATTATAGAATTAACATCAATTTTGCGTATATAAAAAAAAATCAGTATTGATAAAAAGTATAAAATCACTTGAGCAGTGATTTTGTAAAAAAAAAGACTATTCAACTTGAAAAGTATACATATTTTTTGTTAAAAAATGTCCCTCACCTTCAATGCAATGTACAGTACAAGCTCGGAAATGTGAATACAAAAAAAAAACTTCTATTTACATTAGCAGAAGTCAATAATACATGTTTTTTTTTGGGAAAATCAGACCATTTTATTATGTTCACAAATTAATTGTTACTTGATAATATGTATTATGTGATTACATACCGGGTGCCACCGTATAAATTGACACTCCCCGTAACTTTGTTATTTTTTATCGTAGGTACAGCAAAATAAAAAATACTGACTTCAAGCGGAAATTTTTTGCAGTTCAAATATCAATCGTGATTTTCTGTAGCTTCAACGCTATACGAGGGAGCGACAAAAAGTTTTTTTTTAATGGAAAGCTTCAATCATTTCTAGCCTCAATGAAAGATCTCATTTTTCTGATTTCAAATATACCATTTGTAACAAATTTCGCTCAGCCGTTTTCGAAATATTTAGTTTCGAATTTCCTTCAAATAAACCGTTAGGTTCTGAGTTGTCAACTTTGTTTCGCTGCCACAATAATGGTTCTATGGGAACAAACCACTTTTCGTAAAGTTAGCCATGGTTATCATAGAAACAAAAAAAATATCAATTTTTCCCAAAATTTTATGAAACAAAAGTCGACTTATATTAAAAATGAGAAAAGGACAGGAACTAGAGAGTTACACAAAACAAATCAGAGGAATTATTTTCTTCATTTTGCCTTATGCACTCTATAAACAGTGATTTCGAAAGTTCTACTGCGTTTTCTATTTACTGCCAGAGTGAACACCATTTTCAAAGATTTTTGGAGAGGATCGAATGAGCAAAATTATTATTTGAGTGAAGATGATGGTAACCATGGCCTTTAGCTCCATTATATTCTGTTGTGAAGTGCGATCTTTTCTCAACAAAATGTTTTTTTGGTCATGTCAATATCTGCTTTTCTAGAGAAGATACAGAAGCAGGGGCGGTCCTGACAGGTTGGGCGCCCGCGTGCAAAATTAGTTTTGGCGCCCTTTCCCCCTCCCCCTCCCCCTCCCTTAAAAAAAAAACGTTATTATAACAAAAAACATGTTGGCTGTACCCGGTTGCACCTATTGCAAAATGCACGCAGCGATCAAGCGTCGCGTCGCATCGGTGGGTGGCATGATTCAAGATGCAATTTTCTTTGTTTGGTATTCCGTTCCGATTTTGAAAAATTGCGTTGAACGTGTACGAAGTAGATAATAATTACTCGAACGGATCACTTATATTCAGTTTCAGTTTATGTGCAAAAAGAAAGAGGGCTTCTTATTTTAACTCTATATCTGATAAGTGATTATTACAATGCGCAAAAATGAAGTGAACAAGTGATAAGTAAAAATAATTGAATATATGTATATAATTGCGTGAAACTGTAACTTATTTCAAAAAAAGCATCAGCAAATAAATTGGCATTTTATATGAATTCCACTTACCAATTTTTGGAGTTTGTAAACAATATCAGCGTAGGAAAGTTGTCTGAATTCTTATTATAGGTCACGGTCACACTTCACACTACAAAGCACGTATCATTTATTAAAAAAAGCTCCAAACAATTGCTGGGCGCACTGAATTTGCCTCGCGAAACTTTTTGCCAGTTTTTACACTCTGATCCTCTGATCTCTGTCCGGAAGTTTGACATTAAACTGTACTGTCGTTCGGTGGAAAATTGTACTAAATGGGAATAATTGTACTAAACGAGTATGACGTCATCAAACGACTTGCCTAATGCTTAATCTTGCTTAATAATACGGAGATAACATTAACATTATGATGTGATATCGTGGATTTAAGATGCCAAACTGGCTCCTCCAGATAAGGCTCGGATTTTTTTTCTGTAGCTATTTGGCATTTGGCGCCCTTGTCAGCAGGCGCCCGCGTGCGGGGCACGCGTTCGCCGTACGCCAGGACCGCCCCTGTACAGAAGTTTGAAGAGAATGCTGCAGTTTTTCGATATTTTATCAACAATGAATGAAAACATTCTTATGGACTTACATGAAGTTTAGCCCTTTGTCTTGAGATATTACCCTTGGTTTTGGTGTTAAGTTCTTAAGTTCACAACACACTGTGGAAAAATTGAGCGGCAAAATTTAGCTTCATTATATTTTTTTGTGAAGTGCGATCCTTTCTAAACGAATCACTTTTTTGGTCATGTCAATATCTGCTTTTTTTTAGAGAAGATACAGATGTTTAAAAAGAATGCTGCAGTTTCCCGATATTTTATCAACAATGAATGAAAATAATCTTATAGACTTGCACGAACAAATATTCTAAAATTCCATATTGTCCCAGTTTACTCATTGTTCCATATTGTGCAAATTTTTCACCTCGAACACTTTTTGGAGGCGGTGGTATCATGGAGTGGACTGGGGTATCACTACATGGCCATACAGATCTTGTATCAATTGAAAATGGGAAATCGAACACATGGGATAGGTATGCTAGGTAGACATGTTCGCAATAGAAAAACCTTGCCTGATTTACGAGAAGCCCTCTTTGAAAAATAGCAAATATTTCCCAAGAGGCAATTCAGAGCTGCTTGAAAAGCATGCCATTCACATGAGAAAAGTCATAGGGATACGAGGTGACAATACGAGCCATTAATTTTAGAACATTTGTTCATGCAAGTCTATAATGAGATTGTTTTCATTCATTGTTGGTGAAATATCGAAAAACTGCAGCATTTATTTAATCATCTGTGTCTTTTCTAAAAAAGCAGATATTGACATGACCAAAAAACATTTTGTTGAGAAAAGATCGCACTTCACAACAGAATATGATGGAGCTAAATTTTGTCGCTCAATTTTTCCACAGGGTGTTGAAAACTTAAGGGTAAAAAAGTAGCTTCTGTTTCTCCCTGTATAATGACCAAGCCAATGATCTAATAACTATAGATGCAACATAGCGAGATAAACATGGGGACAACATCGAACTGTGCACACGGGTGCAGAGAGTTTCTCCCACCACGTTGTTTGCCAAACTTACTCGATTAAAAGTATTACCACGCCAACCACGCAGCAAAAGATTAAAACATTGTTTGGAATCATTTTTGAAACCATTTTATGTATGAATTTGATCAAATATAAGTTGTTGGTAAACCTTTTTGTTAAAATTGGAACATCTCTTCAAGATTTGTTTAGGTATTTAGGATTCAGAAAAACCAGTATTCTCTTCTGAAAATTAAAAAAGACACACACCAAAATTGGGTCCACCCTAATCGATCGGATTTTGTCTACACGTTTCATTCACATTTCATCTCATTGGCGTCTCTTGTTTTTTGAGTGGGGTTTGGTGTTGATTTTGTGAATGTTTATTGTGTTTTTATTCTGGTTAAAGTTTGTAGTGCTTCATTATTCACTTATATGGTCTATTGAAATGACTCGCAAGTGTCAAGCTTGCAGTAAATACAAATTTAAGAATTCTGTAAAATAGTTACGCCACTGGCAGCCTCGCGTGTAGTAACCGAAGCACATTCTAGTGAGGTGCAAACTTATCCCCACTCAGTGCCCCTCTTAACTCCTCCTCACGTCTCTTCTATGTTCGATGTTGTCCACAGTTCATGAATGAAATGTTTCATCTATAGTTATTAGATCATTGGACCAAGCCATTCGTATTTTTCCAAAATCAAGAGGACTATCTCAAGACATAGGGCTAAACTTTGGTACAAATTTCACCAAAATCGGACAACAAATAAAAAAGTTATAGGGATATCATTTTGACTCAAATTATTCTTGTCCGGAATTTATTGTCGGGGAGTGGTCAAAAAGAAACAAAGTTATCAAAAGAGGTTCATGCGCCGGTATACAATATAATATGAAACCCATTACATGTGCACTTGAGCAAAAATATGAAATATGAAATCAAGAAACATCGTCAGATATACACAGATGTCAGTCATAAATTAGAACATGTCAATCTTCATAAAAAAGTGATCAATATAAGTACCTACTCAAGAATCAATATAATCAATTGAAATCAGGAAAAGACAAATTTGCTTCACCAGAAAGCAGAACTTATCAGAAATGATCTCTCTTCTTAATAAAGCACTTTTTGCACTTCTGTATGTATTATCATTCGCTTTTTCTTCAGCTCAATAGGCAATTAATCGTAGCTTCTACAAAAACTTGTTGAACATTATTTCTCTACGCAAAGATAAGGAGATCTCACCGTATGCCAGATTAAAGAACCATAGTCGAGCATATTTGAAAACTACCACTTGTTCAAAGTGAGAGATGAATGTTAGCTTGCACACTTCGAAACATTGAGGTTCCGCTTATTTGTAGCACACCAGTTGCTAACAATGTCGACATTGTTCCGAAGTATCTGGCAGTCTCTGGGTGTTCAAATTTTTTGATATAGCTTGGGATCATCCGCATTAAACAGAAAGGGTCCCAGATTGGAGGCCTGTGATCTGTGGCACTCTAGATATGGGGCAGAATCTAGGAGCTCGATATCCTTCAAATTCTACATTCCGATTTCTTCTTATAGGGAATAAAAATTCTTCTGAGAATCCAGAACGTTGTTAAAGCATATACTGTTGGTTTTCTATAGGTGGACTGTATATGTATGATCGATGGTTCTTCACTGCTAACGTTAAGTTAAAGGCCTATACGTTTTGAATAGCCTAATTTATTTTCGTTGCCTTTACAAATTGTTCAATTTATAACAAATGTCCTTTTGACGAGAGATGAGAGAAAAGGAAGCGCGACGTTCATGTGGTTTTCATTTTTTTTTTGAAATGACTTCTGTCTACTTGACTTTTCACCTAGCTGGTCCCAAATCCATATGCCGGGTTCCATTGTCGCACTCTCGATAATGTCTCAAATCTAATAAACGGAACATTGCCCCATACCTTGAAAGGGTCCTCTTTCAAAAAAGCACAAATCAAACAAAAACGGTCCATAATTCAACAAAGCAAAACAATGTCTGCACCAATGCACACTTCACTAATTTATTGGCAATGGGCAAATCTTGGCAAATGAACGCTTGATAAGTCCTTTTCTGGTCTCAATTGTTGCAACCCTCGAAATGCCATCTCTTCCGGAATGTAGATCATTTATTCTTCCCAACAGCCAATTGCACGGAGGTGAGTTATCCTCCTTTATGATTACTAAATCCCCAAGCTTCAAGTTGTCATAGTTACTGCGCCACTTAGTACGCTGCTGCAGTTTCGACACATACTCAAGAGACCATCTTGTCCAAAAATGCTGCTGTAATTTCTGGATTTGTTCAAAATGGGAAAGACGATTATCGGGAACTTGAACGAAGTCTGGATCAGGTACCGTCGTTGATGGTCTTCCGATCAAAAAGTGGTAGGGCGTCAAAGGTGTGTATTCGAAAGGGTCATTAGACAAAGAAGTCAATGGACGCGAGTTTAGGACCGCCTAAATTTGAACTAACAAAGTATAAAATCTTCCGAATGTCAACAAGGCATTACTCGCAACACGTTTGAGGGGGAACAACAACATGAGGGGGAATAAATGACCATGAAATACCTTCATCGGTAATAGATTCAGTCAAAGTTTTATTATTTTTCTGTAAAAAAGTACCAAGTTGTTTCATTTCTTGATTGGCTCCGATAAAATTGCTTCCATCATCCGAATATATTTGAAAAGGCTTTCCACCACGCGAGACAAATCGTTTCAAAGACGCAAGAAAAGCTTCAGTGGTAAGGTCTGAAACTAACTCAAGGTGTATAGCGCGCGTAACAAAACAAACAAATAAGCTTTATATATACGGCTTTGTAACTTTATAGCCTCTACCTTCTCTATCTCTAATCGAAAATAGTCCCGCGTAATCTACACCAGTTGTAAAAAATATGATTCACTCGTGCTTTTGGCAGATTACCCATTATAGGAGAAATAGGTGTAGGATTGGCTTTAAAACAAAGAACACAATCATGGTATATTTTCCTTGCTAAATTTCGTCCTGATATAGGCCAAAAGGATTCACGAATACAGGAAAGTAACAGTTGAGGACCGGGACGAAGCAGTAATTTATGCCATTTAACAAACCGCAATTTTGTAATCACGTGTATGGACGACAAAATAATAGGGTGCCTCTTTTCATATTTAAAATTTGAATATGTTAGTCTACCACCAACTCTTAGCAACCCGGAATCATCCAAAAACGGATGCAGTTTCAATAGTTTGCTGTTCTTACCTACGAATTTACCTGCACTCAAGGAACGAATCTCATCTGAAAAACAACCAAGTTGAAAAAGTTTTATCAGAACATCAGATGAATACTTGATTTCAGATACTTCAAGTGGTCCGAATTTCCGCTCTTCTCTAACCTTCAAGCAATCTTGCGTAAATCGGAGACAATAAGCAAGAATTCGCTCTAATTTACTCAAATTTGAATATTTTGAAAAATCAATAATATTCTCAGTAGGGATAATGGTATTTGCTTGAACTATTCTGCGTCTTTCTAGTAGATTATCTTGTGAAATCCTATTTTCAGGCCAAAACTCTTCATCCGGTCTTAACCAAGCTGGACCTGACCAATAGGTGACAAGTGTTATCAAGTCATTTGGATTGACTCCACGAAAAACATAATCTTCTGGGTTAGCCTGAGTTGGAACATGTTTCCATTCATTACAGTTTGAACATTCCTGAATAGCTACGACTCGATTAGCTACAAATACTTGTAATGAGTTTGGTGTCATGCATAACCACCCCAATACAATTGTAGAGTCGCACCAATAAACGATCCTATTGACAAAAGCTCTTAGAGATAGTTTCACCTTGTTCACTAGCCTTGCAAGTAACAAAGCGAGCTCCAACCTGGGAATAGTTTGTATTTTGAGAGGCGCTACCCTTGATTTTGCGCATATTAATCTAACAAGAGTATTGCCATCTTTATCAATTGATTTAATATACACACATGCACCATATGCGTAACAAGAAGCATCCGAAAATCCGTGTATCTCAATCTGTAGGGCATTTGGACATATCACTTTACGGCTTATTTCCAGATTGTTTAGAGAACTTAATTGATTACGAAATGTTAACCATCTGGAATTTAAATTGTATGACAAAGAATTGTCCCATCCTATCTTTTCTAACCAGATGTCGCGCAAAATAATTTTTGCTAAAATTATAGTTGCGCTTAATAGGCCTAACGGATCGAAAACTTGTGATATTTCAGATAGAACAACACGTTTGGTAATATTCTTTCGTGATCCAATACTGATTTTATAAAATAGACTGTCCTTACGACCATTCCAAAATAGTCCCAAAGTCTTTGTGTTTTTGTTCACACCCAAATCAATTAAATCAGCTTTATCGGTTGTGTGTATACCTCAGATTAATACTTGTTTATTTATCTGAGGTGTATACTCTTTAAAATTTCAGTGCTGTAGGTTACCCATTTTCGAAGATGAAATCCCGCTTTACTGAGTACAGAAGCAATAGAATTGCCAATTTGGATAGTTTTTTCTGCACTATCAGAACCCGTCAGAAGATCATCGACATAAAAATCTTCCTTTGTGGCTCTGGATATTTCGGGGAATTCTTCACATTCTATTCCAAGTTGATAAAGACATCTTATTGCTAGAAAAGATGCTGACTTTGTACCATAGGTAACAGTTTCTAACTCATAGGTATCTATTTTTTCATCCCGATTGTTACGCCATAGAATTCGTTGTAGAGATTTTTGATTCTCATTTATTTTGCACATACGGTACATCTTTTCTACGTCTGCAGCTATGACATAATTATGTTGACGATAACGAATAAGAATACTGAAAAGGTCTGATTGAATTGTCGGTCCAGTCATTTGTAGATCATTGAAGGATGCTCCTGGGCTGCTAGGGCACGATGCATCAAACACAACACGAAGTCTAGTTGTTTAGCTACTTTTTCTCAAAACGCCGTGATGAGGCATATAATAACATATATTGTCTTGTGCGTTATCTTTGATTCTGCGCATGTGTCCTAGAGATTCATATTCGCTCAGGAATTTTTGGTATTCTTTTCTAAAAGTTTCATTGCGATCAAATTTGCGTTCCAATAGTAAAAATCGTTTTTCCGCTATATCGTAAGAATTTCCTGATTTTTCTGGGCCATGCAATAGAGGAATTGTAACCACAAAATTACCACTACTATCTCGTGTAAATATTTCAAGGAAATGTTGTTCGCAAGCTTTTTCCTCACTCGAAAATGGTTTCACATGTGGAAACTCCTCAATTTCCTAGAAACGCGTGAGTTGTTTGTCTACCTCAATATTTTTAATAAGGTTACACCGTGCTTCTCCAGTCCATTCGCTTGCTAGGCGACCAGAGACTATCCAACCAAATTTTGTTTTCTGTGCAAAGGGGCCGTTTGAACTCAGTTTTACTTGACCTACACAGATCAAGTCCCAAAAATGATCTGTCCCGATAGGCATATCTATATCTCCAGGTTTATCAAAATTGGGGTCAGCTAGAACTATATTATAAGGGATGCTGAAATTGTGTTTATCAATCTTGACATTTGGCAAACTATTCGTTATATGCGACACTACTAAACACGAAATATCAATTGGAAAACCATTAATCTTGGATTTAACTCTAGCAATACATTTATTTCTACACCCCGATTCATTTCGTTAAATCCACAAATTTTCATAATAACCGGTGTTCTTGAAAGTTGTAATTTATTTCGAAAACGATCGGTAAGAAATCTACTTTGAGACCCGGCTTCAAGTAAGGCTCGGGCGACAAAGTGCTTGTTATTTTTATCAAGAATGTCTACTTATACAGTTGATAATAATACTTGATCCGTCGATAAATTAACAGAGGACAAATTTACGCTTTCTTGCTGAAGGTTTGTTCTGTTTTCATCTGGTTTGCTCTCAAAATTGCCTACGTTAGATTGCTGATTGGAATTGAAGTGTAGTAATGTATGATGCTCAGCTTTACATGATTTACAGGCTCTTGAATAACACTGCTTGACCATGTGTCCCGTTCTAAGACAATTTATACATAAATGTCTTTTCTTCACTTCCTTTAAACGGTCGTTTGAATTCAATTTCAAAAATTCTGAACAACTTTGGACATAATATTCCTGTTTGCAAAAAGAACAGTTCGGTTTTACAATCAGCTTTTCTGTTACAAACGATTTAACTCTTCTATTACGCTGATTTGAGTTTAAATCATTAACAGCAACAATGGCTCTGTTTTGTTCTAAAGATTCAAGAAGATATGCTCGTTCTTTCAAGAAGGTGATTAAATTATCTAGAGTGGGTGTTTCGTAAGAGTTTTTGGTTTGTTCCCACTTCCGAAGTGTAATATCATCTAGCTTGCTACTAATCATATAAATAACCAGAGTGTCCCATGAATCCGACGGTTCGTTTAGAGGTTTCAAAGCTCGAAGATGCTTGGCAACACTGTCTACTATTTTTCGCAGGAAACTTGAAGATTCTTCCTCCAATTTCTGAATATTGAACAAGGCCTTCACATGATTTTGAATCAGTATTTTATTATTGTTAAACCTGTCACAGACCAACGCCATGATTTGTGGCTGAAAGATCTAGACTTGCAATAATTTCAAGCACATTAGGACCAAGATATGATTTGAGGTAATGAAATTTCTGTATGTTGGACAAATTTGTATTTGTATGTATTATTATTAAGGAATGATATGTGTCGCGAAATTCGAGCCATTTGTTATACTCCCCATCATATTGGGAAATTTCGATGACATACAACTTTACTCCGCATGCGCTTTTTGTCTCTTTAGGCAAAGTGTTAATAGAGACATCGCCCGATACATTTTGTACTAAAAATCGTTTGGCTTTGGCATCTACACCGTAAAAGCCCGTTTCAAATGTATCACGCTCAATATATTGTGTTTCTGGGTTTTCGCTCTTTAACTCGATTTGTCCCTGTATATCGTCAAATTCATCTAATACTAAACTAAAACGTTCTGCTCGTTGCTTAAGTTCGATAGAAACAACTTGGTCCCCAATTACAAACTCTGGAAACCTTGCGACTCTACCATCTACATATTTTTGAAAGTTTGTTAATTTTGCTTTGACTGTACCTCTTTATTTTACGAGTGTTTCAAAATCCATGTTGCTATTTATTTCAAACAAATGCTATCGATACTGACACCAATTCAAACGTGCTGCGATTATGCTTGAACTAATTCAAAGAGATTCGATACAAATGAAAACTCGCCAATTCAATTGAGGTCAGTCATAGACTATACAGACAAGGGAAAATAATATGATTCTCACCCACTTTTTGTCTTCTATACCACGTCGACGGTAACCTTCTTCAAAATCCACATGGACTATGATGACTTCACGCTTCCATCCGGTCGTAGGATCATATATATACCACATGGACTTTTCCACTGCTCTTCGACGTTTTGCATGTACAGTGTTTTCCTCATAATTGGCCACCCCCTATCGCCGTTGTTTCAAGAGTTGTGAATACATAAAAAAGTTTCATGTTTTTGGTGAAATTTTTATAAATCCAGTCAAAAGAAACCAATGTCTATTGGAGATGTCAAAAATACAATATAAGATGATGCAACCATGATTTATTGAGATATAGCGCAAGACGGCTGAACCAAACATTAACTTATGGAATTTTAGATATTTTGTTTTATATGAAAAAAAATTAAATATCATGGGCATCCCATTTAAAAAAATATAATTTTCAAAATTTTGGCATTTCCAATATTCAATGGTTTTTTTGATTATAAAAATTTGAATGAAACCATAAAACCTTTGTATTGATCGTTTTCTTTTAACTGTTATAACAACGGCTATAGGGGGGAGGGGTGGCAAATTATAAGAAAAATCCCTGTACACCGGGTGAAATTTTCCAGTTTAGTGATGCAGGGTCTACCTGAGCTGCTGGGCAGCATCAGCTGGAGGAAATTTTGGAACGATGCTTCTGAAAAAGTGTGACTTTCAGAAGCTTGGAGAAATTATTGCACAATATAGATATTGGTTGGTGATTAGTAACTGTACTGGCATCACCTTTCTTGAATACAGGATAAACTTTGGCAACCTTCTATACTTCAAGGAAAATTCCTGTTTCCAAGATAATCGAGAAGATAAAGTCGTTGATTGAGTATTCAATCAACGATAAAGTACCTACACATTTTAGTGATAGAGGTAGATATTCAATGCTTCGAGATTTAGCTGTGAATGAATGTCCAGGAATTCAATTGATCAGAATGGATATTTGTGTAGGTAGTAGCTCGAATATACATGTCTTTTAGTCCGTCTTTGTCTGGATTTTCACCTGCGAATTGATTTGAATTTATCATGTCGATTTGGAGGAACTGAATTTACTCAAAAACGTTTTTTTTTATATTTATCATGTTTTCAAATTTCAAAAGATTCCGTAGTCGACGGAGAACGTGGATTAATCCTTGTAATGCTTAGCATGTTTTTTGGTTTGCTGAAATAAAAGTCTTGAGGTTATTATACGGATGCAATATATGCACTTTATCAAAGGTTATTGAATTTTCGACATCCTATTGTAATATTTTTCGCTATAGAAACTTGTCCAGTTTTAATTTATTTATTTAGGTCACTACAGCACAATCACAACACCACAAATATTTATCATAGTATAATAAACAAAGAGTAGTGACAGCTCACGTCAACCCCATTTCTGTCTCAAATACAAAAATCCGTCCCATCTATACCCTGCTAAAATTTTAGAATGTAAAACTGTTTTCTTAATCAAGACTTTGAAACTTCGCATAAATCTTAAGACATACTGCTCAGTGGGCAATCGTATTGTATAATTTGGTAGATAATTCACCCATGTATCACTGTCATTGAAATCATGAAATCTGCTACTGTATGGTTTTATTTTACATTTCATAAGGTTAGCAGTGTATAAATGAGCCAAATTTCTGTCATTGAGACAGAACGAAATTTAATCACATAGGTATATGGAGTTGTCGCTACTTATTGTTTATTATACTATGTATTTATGTTCACAATCGCAGCCTATTTATGTTTTACGATTTATATTTCGCGGCCAATCAATAACTGAACTGAAATAAACTGGCGGCTGCGCCTCCGAAGTCCTATATATCCCAGGCCAGCCCCATCCCCGAACATGCAAGAATACCCCAGATCTTTCTAGAGCTGTTCATAAGCTTCCACCGCGTTCGCGCAGCAACACAGGGGCGTTGCGGGCCAAATATCGGCGACAAAATGATGTCTCGTCACATAAAACATTTTGTACCGAAATGTCTTCATGTCGGTTAAGGCATCTGTCCTCAAACTTGCAGCGCGATGAACGATGAAAATAGCAGCCACTGTCCTTTGGTTCGTCCTCCTGGAAGGATAGCAGCACACCAGGATGTCAACGCCATTCCCCTTGAAGATCACTTCCAGCGTGATTCTCACTCAATGATCTAATAACTATAGATGAAACATTTCATTCATAAACTGTGAAAAATTGTGTGGCCAACATCGAACATAGACGGGACGTGAGGAGGAGTTGAGAGGGGCACTGAGTGGGGATATGTTTGCACCTCACTAGAATGTGCTTCGGTTACTACACGCGAGGCTGCCCAGTGGCGTGACTATTTCACAGAATTCTTAAATTCTTAGTTACTGCAAGCTTGACACTTGCGAGTGATTTCAATATACCATATAAGTAAATAATGAAGCATTACAAACTAATCCAGAATAAAAACACAATAAACATTCACAAAATCAACACCAAACCCCACTTGAAAAACAAGAGACGCCAATGAGACGAAATGTGAATGAAACGTGTAGACAAAATCCGATCGATAGGGGCGTACCCAATTTTGGTGTGTTGCCGTACTTCAGCTTTTTTAATTTTCAGAAGAGAATACTCTGGTTTTTCTTATTCCTAAATACCTAAACAAATCTTGAAAAGATGTTTCAATTTTAATAAAAAGGTTACCATCGACTCATATTTGATTGAATTCATACATAAAATGGTTTCAAAAATGATTCCAAACAATGTTTAAATCTTTTTGCTGCGTAGTAATACTTTTAATAGAGTAAGTTTGGCAAACAACTTGGTGGAAGAAACTCTGCACCTGAGTGCACAGTTCGATGTTGTCCTCATGTTTATCTCGCTATGTTTCATCTACAGTTATCAGATCATTGTTCTCACCACACGCCAGTCCACGCGGTCATTGGTCATCTTCGGAATTGCCAAATGAGTCAGGTTCTGTGACATCATCGAGTTTCGAAGATGATTGATGGCGCTCCAGACATCACTGTTGGTGGTCAGGTATTGTGGAAGCTTCTTCGTTACTAGGTAGAACCGGTGTCGTGTCCCTTCCCTGATTTGTAGAACCTTCCCCACCTCTGACCTTTGTCGTCGCAGATGGTCCAGTTGTACCGAATCGCTCGGTTCGGTACACTATCGAACGGCGTAGTTGACGAACATTCGGTTTGGTTGCGTATGTTGCAATTCAGTATCGCATTCCGATCGGTTCGGTAGGAATCGAAAGGCGACCGGGAAAATTGAAAAAACTATGCGATGCAGAGTGCGTGTTTGTGTTTGATGACTATTTTTGGTTGACTGTTTGTGGTTATTTGTCAATGTCATGATAATTTAAGTTGTTATCTAAAGTGCAAAACCAACTATTAAAAAGGAATATTGAACTTGAAGAGGAAATGGTGGCAATCCAACTCCAATTTGTAGCTGTTCAAGAGAAACAGGCAGCTGCTATGAGTAAAGCAGCAATATCGATAACAGATACCATGATGATGTGAGTATAACAAGGAAATACATAATAATATTAAGATTACCCACTAATGATTTGATTGGTTGGTTTAATCTCTGTAACTCGATAAAAAAATTGTGATCTGAGTCGTCGTTACATGAAACTATCAATGTAGTGACTAAAACAAGGATCATTCATACAAGATGTGGCTAGAGCAAAAATTATCTTTTCTTTGGATTTTGAATGAAGATGACCAAAGAACCAAGCCAAAATAAAAGGGTGAAAATAATTCCAAGGTTTTGAAAGTGATTTTTTTATGTATAGTTTTAAGATTATAGTTTATCATTCGCTTTCAAAATAATGATAATATACGTGGTCTAGGTTGTTAGTTATTATAAATAAAAGTTGGGTTGTGCTTGAGATTGTTTTTATTGTACATGTATACGAAAGAGTAAAGTAAAAAATGCCTTATAAGAATGAAGTAATCAAAATATGAAAATTATCAACTGCCGTATTGAAGATAACATTAGTAGACAATAATTATAAACTTCTTGTTCATATTTGTGTACAATAACAATTCAGTTGACTGCTGCTTGACGTAGCATGTCTACAAACCTGTGCTCAACTACTTCAGCCTCTCGTAAGGAGCATGTCACGCTATTGACTTTCTCGAGAGGGTCAAATGACATTGTCGAAACCCACAATGCTCTCGGTAAGCGAATCAAAGTTTCGATTGAGTTGCCGATGGGTCTGACGCTACGGAATTGCTTTCGCGACATGGAACCGAAATCTCATACGGGCCCTCCCAAGAATTGCAGTTTTGGGGAAAAGCCACGTCGCCTCTGTGGGTTGTGTACCCAAACCAGATCCCCAACCTAGAAATCGCTTTCCACGGCATTCACGTCGTGGGTCTCCTTCATCCTATCGCGAACTGCAAGCCTCTTCAACACACTTTCTGGCGTGGTTGGGTAAGCCAGGCGGGCAAGGCGAGCTACATCAGCTTGAAACTCCCGCAGGGTCTCGTTGGTCTCTTGAGAGCGGTTCTTCAGCTGAGAGTGGTGGACGTGCTCTAAGTGAGTCTGTCCTTATCGCAGCTCCAAATCCTTGACCAGAACATCGTAGTCTTCCTGCTCTTGAGTGTTCAGCGTCTGCAGGATTTCCGTTGCCTTTCCACGAAGTGCCAGTGTCAATGTCGAGGCTTTCTCAGTTTCACCGCATTGAATTGCCCTTGCTGCTGCCTTGAACTGGCGATTGTAATTGTTCCATGACAGTTTGCCATCAAACTGAGGGGCTTTCATGTGGACTCGCACGGTATCAGCCTCCATTTCAGCACTTGTCTCTTGGTTCCCGATACTTACCTCCGGTTGTTTCATAATTGCCGCGACTTGCCTTCTCACTTCGTCGATTTCGTCTTCCAGAGCTTTTGTAGTCTCTCCAAGTTCTTTCTCCAGGTTCCCGAGTTCTTCTGCTACTACTCTCCTATTGGTTGATTCGAATATGGCGGCACATAATTCAAATTCAAAGCGATTATTGACAGCTGTTGTTGTTCATGCCTGTTTCACGTTTGAGTTTGAAGTTGCTTTTTCAACAATGTCTGTGCAAGTGATCTGTGAAAACTATCTGTCGACGTAGTTTATTTATGTATTATGCATTGAAAAAAGCCTTCAGAATAAAAAAGTTTCAGTGCGTAGCCTTATTTAAAAATAATATAATGTGTATCATTATCATTATTTTGAATACAAATGATGATTCAGAGTGAAGAATGTTGGAGATCCATAGACATTTTGACCATTTGGTTACTTTTTGACCCATATAAAATAACTGGATACCTGCTAGAAATATACGTAGTTCTTTTTACTTGAATCTCAATACACTTGAACAAAATTATTGTAAACATGATTCATTTCTAATACCCGTTTGCTGAATTGATTTAATTAATTTGTCATTGTGATTTCAACTCGGGTTGAAATACCTAGGTACATTATACATTATTTATTTAAATCTAAAATGAGAAATATAAGCCCATTTTCTTCCAAAGTAGATAGAGTTTTGGGAAAAGTACGAAGAAGAAAACTTCAAAATTTAAGCTTTATCCCGAAAATACGACACATTGATCAGGTACCTAATACACACACCTCCAAAAGTCTTGGACCCCTCATGTTTTTTTTACCCATTTACAGATATACATATACAGGGTGTCCGGAAATGATGAGCAAAAAAATCAGGGGAACATTCTAGGCCGAAAATAAATGTTTCCCCGTAAATTTTTTTCTAAAATTGATTATTAACGGAGTTACAGGGTGTTGAACTTAAATTCTTTTGCAGTTTTTTGGGCCATGCCTTTAGCCACGCACATGATATTTTGACGAAATTTGGTATTGGGGGCTGCCCACCGTTTTTTCGCATTTTGTAGAGAGCGCCACATACGAACCTATACTTTCATTTGAATGGTCCTAACTATTTTGTGCTACACTGTATGCGACTTTTGAGTGAATATTTTCATTCTCCCAACCTTTTGACATAAAAAAGGTATACTTGTTTTGTTTCGATAAATCTAACCGTTTTCGAGAAATACGCTAAAATAAATTGCTTGTATGGGATGAATACGGAATTATTTTAACTTATTTTCAACTTTTAACATAGCATGCTTTGGAATCATGCGCTATTAGTTGCCGAAGATACAAATTTGATCAGAATCAGTCTTGACAGTTGGTGATTTTTCACATTTTTCAATTTTTTGTATTCTCAGTACTTTTGTCTTTTTGGTCAAAAGTCACATACAGTGTAGCACAAACAACTTAAAACCATTCAAATCAAAGTATAGGTTCGTATGTGGCGCCGAAAAAACGGTGGGCAAATTTGAATTCCTCATCCCGATAAAGCCCCAAATACAAGAGTTTGTCAAAATATTATAAGCGGGGCAGAAGGTATTGCAAACGAATTGCATATAAAATGCAACTTTAACACCCTGTAACTCCGTCAATAATCAGTTTTCGAAAAAATATTATGGGAAGAGGTAGCATTTATCATTTGTCTAGAATTCTCACCTGAATTTTTTGCCCATCATTTCCGGACACCCTGTATATATACAAAATCTGGTCACACTAATAAATACTCTATTCATTTTCCCAGTTCAGGTGCTTAGTCTTTTTTTTATCGAAAAGTCATTTAAGGGACCTCTAAAAGAAATAAAAAGCCACTCTTGACGGTTTTTCAAAGTGGTTTTAGAAAAAAATGGTAACTCCATTCAAAAGAGAGCTAAAAACTATACCGATCCTGAAAACTACACCACGATTGAACTTTTGATAGACTAGATATGAAATTCAAAAGATGTCAAAAATTGCTTAAGATTGGCAGTTGTGGCCAGAAGCTTGAGAAATGTATCGATTTTAGCAACTTCAAATCCGCATATCTAGGCTATGAAATTGTCAATCGTAGTGAAATTTTCAGGATCGGTATAATTTTTGTCCCTCTTTGGAATGGAGCTATCCATCTTTTTTCTAGAATCACTTTGAAAAACCATCAAGATTGGCTTTTTTGTTCTTTCATAGGTCAAAAAGGTACAATGACTTCAACAGAAAAAAAGTCTGAACACCTAAACTGGGAAAAAGAAAAGAGTACTTACTTATTTTAGATTTTTAATATCTCTAGAAATGGGGATAAAACATGGGGTCCAAGACTCTTGAAGGTGTGTATAGTTTCTGAAATATTCAATGGAATGAATTCAAGCGATTTTCATAGTTTGCCTTGTATCCGGGTAGATATCCCGTAAAATAACAGAAACTTAGGAACAAATATAATATATTGCTGAGCACAAAAGCTGCAACCGGCACCCAAATCAAGTCGATAAAATTCATTCGATTGTTAATAACAGCAATGTTTTTTTTATACTTCACCCCCGATTACACATTACACCTCATGTGAAATTAATTGCACTTCAACGTTTATAAATATATATAAGCTTTATTCGTTACCTTATATATACAAACAAAGCATAAAATACAGATACTTATGTTGTTGTTAAATGTGTCTCATCTGTGTGTTCTCCTATGACTGAACATTATCCTTCTGGATGAGATAATTCGGCCGCAGTCTGGGCACTCGTAGTTCTTCTCCGCTTTCGATCGCGATTTGACGTTCCTGGGGACAGCGGAAAACGTGGCGACGGTATTTCTCCATACTCTTTCCGATCTTTTGCCAGTTCTTCCCATTGTGTCTGTTTGTTGATAGACTTCAATTTCTCGTGCAGGATGTCTTTATAACGTTTGAGCTGTCTTCCAGGTTTCCGACGACACTCAGCTATCTCGCAGTATAGCGCATACTTTGCCAGGCGATTCTCTGACATGCGGATCACGTGACCGGTCCAACGAAGGCGGGAAGGTCTCAGAGCTATATATTAGCGCGGGAAATATAACGGCTTCATAGACTGCCGTTTTGGTGTTAATAGATAGGTCGTGGTTCCCGAATACTGTTGTTCTTTATCTCCAGAAAGCACCGGTAGCACAATTTATGCGATGTGAGATTTCTTCGTCAATGTTTTCCTTGGTGTTGATGATGCTGCCAAGATAAATGAAATGTTCCACGTATTCTAAGGGGTTCTCTTGGACGTGAACTGCAGTCTGCTCTGATATGGCGGGAGTTGTCATTACTTTGGTTTTATTGACGTTTATATTGAGACTTAAGGCCTGGTATGACTACTCGTAGGTTTGCAGTATGGTCTGTAACTTCTCGACTGTTAAAGCCACTAAACCGCAGTCATCCGCATACTGCAGGTCTGTTTTGTATCTTATTCTGGTCCTAGCCCTAAACCTTTTGATGTTGAAGAGGCCTCCGTCTAAGCGGTACCTGATGGGTACTCCTCGTTCGTGTAGCTTCGCGTCTACTATTATGGCCAATGCGGTGATGAAGATAATAAACAAGATTGGAGCCAGCACACCTCCTTGCCTCACGCACGCCTGTTTGTGTTAAAAACGGGTCTGTAGGTTCTCCATGGATCAAGACTTTTGCAAAGTGGTCTTGGTGCAGACTCTTGCAAACCTTCAGGAATTTATTCGGTATTCCAAAGCGAGCCATATTCGTCCACAGCGCTTTTCTATTGATGGAGTCAAAGGCTTTTGCGGGGTCGATAGAGGCCATATAAATCTGCGTCTGCTTTTCTTTTGCTTTCTTCTGCAACTGCCTTGAAGTAAATATTAGGTCCGCAGTGCCCCTATGTGGTCTGAACCCGCTTTGTTTGTCGGAAAATATTTTTTCAGCATGTTTCAGTAATCGAGTGGCCGTTATTTTAGCAAGGATTTTACCGCCAATGGACAACAACAAAATTCCACGATAGTTTTCACATTCAGCTGGACTACCTTTATTTTTAAATAAATTGACGATATAAGCATCTCGGAAATCTTGAGGTACTTTCCCGTTGGACCAGATTAGGTTGAAAAAAGTTGTAAGGTTTTCCATGGTTTGCTCGTGTGTCGCCAGTGCTTTGTATATCTCGCTCGGAATATGGTCGACTTTGTTATTTTTTAGGCTATTGATAGCGCTTTGTATTTTCACTACAGATATGGTATCGTTCATTGATTGTTCGTATTCGTACTGCGGTATTAATTTTATTGTGTTGTAATCTATTTCACTGTGTTGGTTTGTTGTAATATTCTTTCCATCGATTTTTAATGTCGTGTTAGTTTTTGATCAGATTGCCATTCTGTTCTTTCATGGAACAGGACTTTTTGTGAGTAACACTGTAGACTTTATTGATTGATTCGAAAAACTGCTTTTGGCTGTGTTAGTCTGCATATCTCGGAATTTCTTGGGTTTTTTCTTTCCACCACTTATTCTTAATTTCCCTGATTTTATGTCGAGTTGCTTTCTTTATTTCATGGATAAGTATATTATCTGGGTTGCTTTGGACATACTGGATTGATTAATGTTTTTGGTCAATAATTTCTTTTATTGGCTGATGATTTTCATTGAACCAGTCTTCCTGTTTCTTGCCTTCTGTTACTGCCACAGACAAAACACTAGCTTCGTAGAATGAATCCTTCAGATCTGACCAGTTATCTTCGATGTTTTCTCTTTTGCTATAAGTTTTGTGTTGAGTCTTATGTGCATCTGTTGTTTCAAGCTCGTAGCCGTCTCTTGAGATAGATTTTCTATCTGGACTCGTTACATATTGTTTGTTTTTTTCTTTTCTTTGAAGGGTGGTCTTAGTTTGGTTGATAATCTAGAAATGAGAAGACGATGGTCCGTCCAACAGTCTATATTTACAATGGCTTTATTGGTTTGGACTCTTTCAGATGACTATGACGTAATCAATCATGTGCCAATGTCCAGAACGAGGGTGACGCCATGTGCCTGAGTATTTGTTTCTCTGTCTGAAGGGTGTGTTTGTGATATAGAGATTGTGTTCAGCACATTTTGGTGAAAGAAGTTCACCGTTGCCGTTTATATTGCTTACTCCATGTTTTCCGATTACGTTTTTCCATATTTTGGTATCCTTGCCTACTCTTGCATTGAAGTCACCCAGTAAGATGACGTGATGGCTTTGAGGTTTATGTCGAAACACGTCTTCAAGTTGTTCGTAGAATGCTTTTTTCGTGTGTTGGTCAGCATCCAAAGTTGGGGCGTGGGCGCTAATTACTTGAACCATGGATTTATCTTTAAGCTGATATCTAAGCGTCATCAGACGTTCTGATATTCCGTGGGGGCAATTCCGTTAGACGGGCGATAAAGCTATTTTTAATAGCAAAACCAACGCCATGCAGTTCTCTATATCCATCCGGAAGACCTTTCCAAAAGAACGTATAGTCTCCATCAACCATGCTACCCTCATTCTGCAAACGAGGTCTATATTCAAGCGTTGTAGTTCGTGGGCAATAATGGCAGTTCTTCTTTCAGGTGGGTCCGACACTGTGGAGTTCTGTAGTGTACGAATGTTCCATGCAGCGCAAATGAAAGCTTCTTTGGTAATGCGATCTCTGCTATGAGTACAGTTTGTTCGAGTAGACACCCCCTTCCGGAAATCCGAATGAGGAGGTATTTTATTTCCGGACAATTTTGTTCCATTATATTAGAAAGTGGGTGGAATTCTCAAGTTTCTAAAATACGACTCCAGTGCTCTTTCTACACTCACCGACAATAAATTCGGGACAAGAATAATTTGAGTCGAATTGATATCCTTATAACTTTTTTATTTGTTGACCGATTTTAGTGACCAAAGTGTAGCTCTATGTCTTGAGATACTACTCTTGATTTTGGTTTTGGAAAAATACCGATGGCTTGGTCATTTTACAGGAAGGAACAGAAGCTACTTTTTACCCTTAAGTTTTCAACACCCCGTGGAAAAATCGAGGGGCCAAATCTAGCTCCATCATTTTCTGTTGTAAAGTACGATCTTTTCTCAACAAAATGTTTTTTTGGTCATGTCAATATCTGCTTTTTTCAGAGAAGATACAGATGTTCAAAGAAAATGCTGCAGTTTTCCGATATTTTATAAACAATGAACCAAATCATTCTTATAGACTTGCATGAAGTTCAGCCCTATGTCTTGAGATATTACCCTTGATTTCTGTTTTCTAAAAATACTGATGACTTGGTCATTATACAAGGAGAAACAGAATCTACGTTTTTTCTCTTAAATTTTCAACACCCTGTGAAAAAATTGAGCGGCAAAATTTAGCTTCATTATATTGTGTCGTGAAGTGCCATCTTTTCTCAACAAAATGTTTTTTTTTGTCATGTCAATATCTGCTTTTTTTAGAAAAGATACAGATTTTTGAAGAAAATGCTACAGTCTTCCGATATTTTATAAACAATGAATGAAAACATTCCTATAGACTTGCATGAACAAATGTTCCATTCCATATTGTCCCAATTTACCCATTGTTCCATATTGAGCAAATTGTTCACCCCGAACACTCTTTGGAGGCGGTAGTATCACGGTGTGGACTGGGGTATCACTACATGGCCGTACAGATCTTGTATTGATTGGAAATGGGAAATCAAGCACATGGGATAGGTATGCTAGGATTGCTAGGTAGACATGTTCACAATAATAGACGTCAGAAAGTCTTGTCTGATTTGCGAGAAGCACTTCTTGAAAAATAACAAATATTTCTCAAGAGGCATCAAAAGCATGCCATTCGCATGGCAGCAGTCATAGGAATACGATGTGACAATAAGCGCTATCAATTTGAAAACATTTTGTTCATGCAAATCTACAACGAATGAAAACATTTTTCATTCGTTGTTGGTAAAAATATGGTCAAACTGCAGCATTTTCTATAAACATCTGTATCCTCTCTAAAAAAGCAGATATTGACATGACCAAAAAAACATTTTGTTGAAATAAGATCGCACTTCACAACAGAAAATGATGGAGCTAGATTTTGCCGCTCAATTTTTCCACAGGGTGTCGAAAACTTGAGGATAAAAAAGTAGCTTCTGGGTGATTGTACAAAATCAGGCAAGAAATCAAAGTTTTTTGAAAATGATGCTGATGTCATAAAATAAGATATTTTGGTGTGTTATGTTGATGGTAGTATACGTTGGAACATAAACCTAGCATGGGCCAAAATGGTTAAGGCCCAATTTACTTTTTATTTAAAAAAAAAGAAAATGGTAGTCCATGGTAATGACGTCATGTCCATGGAGACACACTATGACTGATTTCCTAGTCACTGTGCGAGATTTGATGGTTAAAATATTGTAAAATGCTTAAAATCTTGTAAAAACCAAAAAACCTTATAGAAAATTGTAAAATGAATAAAAAATGGTAATGACGTCATATCCATGGTCACAACTTTGACAATTTTCTGAGAACTGAGTGACATTCTTAGGTTAGAATCAACTGAAATTTGGTCATAAAAAATTGAGCAGCATAAAAAAAATCAGCTCCGTTACTTGAGAACAATTTTATTTCCTTAGTTAAATAGAAAGCATTCGAATATCTCAACAACACTCAAATAGAACTCTAAAAACATAACTATACAACTCGGAAAAAAACTTAATACTGGTACTGGCATAAATCCAAAATAAACTGAACTAGGGCACACTCTATACCACGAATATAGGTTCTAAAATGAATAATTATTTAACGTTGCTGAAGCCCATGAAGTATTTGTCTGCAAAATAATATTTTCCTCTCCTCAATGCTTTTGGTACTGGTAAGGTCTTTTTGACATTTTCCTTGGTCACCACTTCTTCATCTTGTTCGTCGGGCCATACAAAAACAAAGTTTTCTTTTTTTGATGTAAAAATTCTTTTCATAAAATTCACTTCTAAGTTATTTTTTGTAGGATTCTTTTTCATTTGTCCAACATAGAATACTTTGGACTTCGATGAATACTCCACCAAAACAAAGTCCTCATCTCGAAAGCCTTGATGGTTGGGAATATCCATGTCAGAAGATTTGGATGGATATTCTACCATACCCAAATCCTGGTTTCCAACGTCTTGATGGTTTGAAATGCTCATGTCAGAACTTTCATCGTCTGTGTAGACATCAGAATATTTAAGTTTTCCTTTGTGTTTCAAAGTCTGTTTCTCACCGATATGGTGTCGTTCACATCTTTCTTCGTTTCCGCATCCTGCCATACAACTGAGCCTTCTCAAATTAATGATGTGAGGATTCTGCGAAGTCCATACAATCTGTCGTATTTTGAGAGTTCCCTTGAAAGCTTTAATCGAAAGCGGTAGTACATCATCAACTTCCTCTATGTCTGTATCGACGACTGTAGCAAACTCAATACCCGGACAGTTTTCCCTCTAAACTTGAAGTAGGGTGTCTAGATTAGGAATGTCAGTACCATAAGCTATTACTCGATCAGCTGTTCTCTTCACGCAACCTCCAACTCCGTCAGCAGCCCCTTTACCGTGTCCACTTTCTGAGAAATTCCACGTAATGTATGTCGCTTTCAAGAAATCATGAAACTCATTGGCAAACAGGTAGAACATTGTCTTATTCTTGTATTGTGTGGTGGGTCCATTACTAACAAAATGCACGTTGTTCAAAGTTTTAAATTTGTGGGTGATTTTTTCAAATAGAGGCTTGAGATGTGCCAGTATGGAAGCTGGATCATGTCTCAAATTATTGGAGAGACTACAAAAAGAATTTGCCTTTATTTCGCCGTTATTTTGATAATACCACACTACAGTATGCAACGTTATTTGTGACTTTGAGCCTCCAAAATAACCATTAAATCATCTCCGTGGACACTACATCATCTCCGTGGACATGGCAGGTCCATGGCAATGATGTCTATGGTAATGACGAATTGCTATTTTTTCTACTTTTACAAAAAAACTGATAGATAATATAAAATACAATTCATGTGCAGATATCTACCCACTAAAAAGAATATGTCAGATCAAAATAAAAAAAACATTTCTTAGATACAAGTGCCAATTTCTTGCCCATGGAGATGATGCAACAAAAAAATACGTACCTGCAAAATCACGTGGTAACCGAAATCCTTAGCTGATGACAAGACACATCCACTCTACTTCGTTTCAGATCGCCAACTGAGATCGCTCTCTTTCTACGTTCTTGCACAAATCAAGATACGTTGTCAGCTTTTAGTTTTTATCCATAAAACTAGGAACGTCCATGGATATGATGATCGATGAAGTGACACAAATTTAATTGAGGATATTAAAGATAATAGAATAATTTCGAGTAAAAAAAAGCCAAAATGTAAATTATTCTTGTTAACTTTTAACTATTGTGTCAATAAAAAACACACATTCGATGTAGTTTGTTCAAAAACAAATTTTGAATCACAAAACATGTGCAGTGACAGTCCACGGTGATGATTTTTACAGTATGTTTAACAAAAAAAAATATATTTCAGAAAATGATATTGAATAAAAAAACGTGGGATGTATTACTAGAGCAACATTTAGATCATATATGTTTAAAAAAAGTTCTATTATATAATTTTATTTGCGAAAAATCAATGAGTACGTCGTTTTTGCCTAATTTTGTAGAATCACCCATCTGTTCCTTCCTGTAAAATGACCAAGCCATCGGTATTTTTCCAAAACCAAAATCAAGAGTAGTATCTCAAGACATAGAGATATCAATTTGACACAAATTATTCTTGTCCCGAATTTATTGTCGGTGAGTGTACATGACAACGATCTTGACTTGATACGATTTTTAAAACAATACTCCCCAGAAACATGTGTAACCGTGATGGTGATCACTGACTTGTGGAAAGACGAAAAGTTATCTGATTACAATCTTCTGCTATTGAATTTTAAAACGTCAAATATTAGTATATAGGGTGTCCCTGAAATGACTGTACAACGCTCAACGACAAATTCATTAACCAAAAATAAGGCGATCCTAGCAAACCTACCTATATCCAAAATTGCTTCGTCATGTGTAGACATGGGATGCCAAGAAGGCGTCAAAGATTCAAAAAAATTTTGGTTGTACAATTTTCAGAAACGTGCAAATCCATTTTGATTATTCTTTGGTACGTTTTTTGTTGCAGGTTGTTTAAAGGTCACGTCATATGTAATTATTTCTTTTGATTTTTTTTGGCATTGAATTTTTGATAATGCACCGTAGAAATGTAATCCGGATGAAGGCTTTATTGCGATTATATTCAAAGTTTTGGATGCACCGCATCGCTTAAGCCTGAATCGGTGGCTTAACTCTGATCGAACCGTTTTCTGGGTTTAAGCGAAGAATTTGAACGAGTTCTAACCTCGTATTTCATTTGTTTATGTTTTTCTACATATTTTGTGATTAAAGACAAAATTAATAATTTTCAGGATGAAATAACGGAGGAAAATTTTGATTTTAAAAAATCATCGATCAATGAATATCAAGCATTACAGTTATTGTTCCACAATACTCTTATAATGCGAATTGCTAAAGAGAATATTATATTGAATTCCTATTTTATGTAGGTAGGTACAAAAGAAAACAGTGTAGGTATCATGAATGCATTTTTATCGTTTAATCGACTTTTGCTCAAACATATGAGCGAAATCTTGATGTAAGATTCAAATATACAACTGAAAGAGCACCCTAGAACTTTATTGCTCCCTCCTGTAGACTTTTGGGGCGATCCCTATACTGATCCACAATTTGCTAGTTACCAGTAGCCCCCTTACTGTCCTACACCTACACCTGCACCACTTTTTTTCAAAAATAAAGTACATATCCTCACAATTGTTCTGTTTGTGAAATTGAGAATTCCAATTAAAAAAAAATAATCTAGAGATACATGAGAAACTCAAAAATGACAAAAGAAATAGGAATTTTCATTCAAAATTTTAAGGTAGGCGCCCTGGAGGTAAGGAGGTTGAAAGTAATATGATAGCTAACACCTCGAAAGTCGTCCCCCTTGATATCTGCATTGATATCTTTCACAAAATATCCATACCGTCATCAGTTTAAGAAATTATAATTATTGCTGTCCGTTTGGACACAATCGTGAGGTTATGTAGTCCAATTTAAAAAAAAAGTGATGCAACTTATCAAGAATACCATAAATATTTCAAAATTCGCGGAATAAGTGGAGGCTGCTATTTGAAATTTCAGGGGTAGTTACCCTGGTAGTGAGGGGGTTGAATCCAGAAATTAATATATACCTCAAAAGCTGTCTCCCTCGAATTCTAAATTGACGTGTCCCACCAAATTTTAATACTGTCATCAGTTCGAGGAATAATTAATTCTGTTCCTTTAAACAGTTTTGTGAGGTAAGGAATTCCAATTTTGAGAAAATAAGTGATGTAGCGTATGGAGAATAACGTTAAGATATCAAAAATCGCAAAATGAGTGGGGCTTGCTATTTGGAATTTCGGGGGTAGCTACCCTGGGCATGAGAGGGTTGATTCCAGAAAAACAAGCGATACCTCAAAAGTTGTCCCCGTCGATATTTAAATTGACGTGTTTCGCCAAATCTTCATACTATCATTGGTTTGGACACAATCAAATGCTGGTCCTTTTTAAATTGTCACCCTGTATGCTCTTTCATTTGAGCCCAAGTTCGTTAAAATCGGTCAAGCGGAACGGGAGAAATCTCCGTTTGTTCAAAAAAATAAATTAACTTCCCCCACCGCTTTATTTGGATAGATAGAAAAAAACGTTTTCGACAAAAAGTGTGGGTCAGTAGTTAGTAAATATGAAAATAATATTATCGATATATTTTCATTGGGCAAAATTCTATAAAAGTCCTATTTTTCTACTTGTTGTTGGTAGTTACGCCTCTTAGCGACCATTTCAGAGACTTGAAAATATTTCCCAGGTTTTTCTCATGGCCGTAATAATTTTTTTCACCGCAAGCTTCTGCGATGGGTATCCCAAATACAGTACCTCGCATTCTCAGTTGCCCACCCTGTACTCATCGTAGAGGCTTGCGGTAAAAAAATGTATGACTCAAACGGCCAAGAGAAATACCTGGAAAATATTTTCAAGTATCTGAAATGGTCACTAGGGGCGTAACAACCAACACCAAGTAGAAAAATAGGATTTCTATAGAATTCTGCTTAATGAAAATATATCGATGATATTATTTTCATATTAACTGACTTTTTGCCTACACTTTTTTTCAATTTTTTTTTTCTATCTATCAAAATAAGGGGGTGGGGGCAGTTCAATTATTTTTTTTAAACAAACGGAGATTTCTCCCGTTTCTCTTTTTATCGAACTGGGGCTTATATGCAAGAACATAATCTGCACTACAATAATGCTTATTTGGTTTTGAATTTGTAATCTTCGCCTAACCCAAGTGACCTGTGGTATCTTTATTAAATGCTTGCAACCGCCTCCATTTTTAGAAAAAGTTTCATAACTTTTGAAGGTTCAAAGCTGATTGCAAAAGCAAAATGGATTTGAGATGCCAGAAAAGGTGCGAATCCAAATATCTTAAGATGTACAGCGGTTGCTATTTGAAGAAACTATGCTATACCCTGCCCTGCAGCAATGATACACCCTGTATATAAACTAGCGAGTATTAGACGGTGAAACAGTTTTCCTGCTGTATCCATAAGCTAAATTCAACATTCAGTAATGAATCCAAAGCCTTTTTTTTCTGCTTTATTAAAAAAATAATAATTTCACGTTTTGAACGAAGTTCGAATTATTGCTATTTTGAACTAGAAGAACCTATGTGTATGTGTATTTTCTTCCCTGGCATTGATGACCGCTTGACGTCGACGAAGCATCCTCTGAAAGGATTATTCTGGTCAATGTTATATGCCACTCTTGCAGTCGTAAGTACAGTGACAGTTTGACAATCTGTGAAAAATAACACAATAGAACTCATAAGTTTACTCGAGAAACAAAGCCTATTAGAGCCATTATTTCGAAATTTTTATTGTCTCTAATTTTTTTTTCCAACCTAAATCTTTTGCTCGCCAGTGTAGAAAAATATTTTCACAAACTGCACTGGGGCATCCCTTATTCAAATGTAATGTTGTCCCATATAATATGGGATATGTTAGTATCTTCTGCCGTTTACAATGTATTTTATTTATATGTGTGTATTTATATTTTATCATTTATTCAACACATTTTTTTTAATTTTTAATCCTTCATTCAGCCTTTGTTTTTTATTTTCTTCGTTATAGGTACAGGGTCATTCCGTATATATTGACCCATATGCTAGCGGCGTTATCAATGGAGATACGAAATTTTGTAAATATGAAAGTTCTAGATATTCATCTGAAATTTTCAAAAATGTTATCAAAAAAATCAAGAGACTATCGGAAGGTCAATATTTTTCCACAAGTAGCATTTTTTTCAATGGAACCCCCTCTATATTATCATAAATTATGAAAGAGCTTATTTTCGTGATTTCAAAAGTATATAGTTTTATTCCTTTCACATGACTGTTGCTATAGAAAAAATTATAGAATCGTGATTATATGTATAGATTGAATCGACAGAAATGGGGGTCAAATATCTTTATTTTCTAGATATTACTCCAAATATCCACGAGTTAATAAATTTGTGCAACTTCATCCATGGCAACCGGAATTTGAATACTAATGTTTACACATATTTTGAAACCAGGAAAATAAGGTCATTCATAATATATGATAATATACAGGGGGTTCCATTGAAAAAAATTCTACTTTTGGAAAAATATTGTAACTCCGATAGTCTTTTGTTTGTTTTTGATAGGATTTTTAAAAATGTCAGATGAATATCCAAAACTTTCAGATTTACAAAATTTTCATATATCTTAATTGATAACGCCGCTAGCATATGGGTCAATATAAACGGAATGACCCCGTACATTAGGTGTTTTATTATTATACATTAGGTGTCATTAACTTTTTTTTGTATAGCTGATTTGCTAAATAAACGATTATTCATTTATTTAATTCATTGTGTTCATTACGATATCCTTAACTTGAGGCGCAATTTAGCTTACCCATATCAATAATGACTCGCCCAGTATATTGTGTGTTTTCATAAGTCGTTTTAATTTTTGCTGTATTTTTTTTTTTTTTTGTGGTATTTGTGATGTCTCCGATCTTGTTAAGTTTATTTATTGATTTTTCTTCAACTTTCTGAAGATTCTCATAAATTTTTGTATTAAAGTGATCACCCCATTCTTTGCTCAGAGCTGAAGTTCTGTGTGTTAACTAGTGAAACTATCGAAATGATAACTTGAAGATGGTGGGCAACGGGTGAAAATGCATGGGATCTTGTACTTCAGATTTTTGTAAGGTAGATACAGGAAAGTATTTTGAGTCCGCTCTTGAGAGTTGAACTAGCCATGTTCATTATTCACACAGAAAAAAGTTTCGTTTTTAACATTTTTTCAAACGTGGCAAAAAGGCACAAACATTAAAAAAAAACTTCAACTAGAAAATGGATTGAAGTTCTTGAATGCACCATTAGTTATTCTTTGTTAAGTAATGCAGGAGTGAAGTCTGTCTTTATACTTTTGTAGCTTTGTATTCTGAACCATTAAATTCATAGAGTTAAAATTACAAGACAAAGAAACAAAACAAATATCACTAACCCAAACATCTCTCGTGTAAATATTTACTCTTTTTCTAGCGATGTTGTCATGTGCCCTGAATGTTCTATAGCTTTATCAAAAAATTCCCGGAAAAATAAATGTATTCAACTGCTAGTCTTCTAAATCATCAATCCTAATCACACATAATCTTAAGATTAAACGAACTTACCTTAGTGAAGTTCAATCTTGATTATATGAAGACCTCCTCGAAGTAAATAAGTTTCATGTAGTATCCTCATTTCACGTGCTAACGTCACATATTTTAAAGATTCCACAGTCCCACCAGCTCCCCACGCCTACAATCACCTCCAGTCTTATTTAAAGCCATGTGTTGTTGCAATGACCCAGGAAAGGGGAGGGCTGGGACCTTATTTACTTCGAGGAGGTCTTCATATAATCAAGATTGAACTTCACTTAGGTAAGTTCGTTTAATCTCAAGATTATATTAGACCTCCTCACGTAATTAAGTTCCATGTAGCTAGTTAAAGAGAGTCATTCGCGACAACACTATTTTATTGAAGATTTTATTATAACACCTGATCCAAGTAGGAATGATACAAAACATAGAGAGATCACAATGTAAAAAAGACATACAATGATAATTATGGAGTAAGGATAGTTTCTGCGAATGATTGCTCGTTCGCTAATATTGGTCTATTGTATACCATCGGAAACGTTTTTGAATTTTCCGACCATCCCGCTGCACGCCTGATGGTGTCGAAATTTAACCCTTTCCGAGCAGCGTCCGATGTGGTCGCATGTCTTGTACTGTGCGCAGTAGATCGACTGGTATCTATACCACTTTTTGACAAAATATCTTTCACCCATCTTCCCAGAGTCCGCGAGGATGCCTTTTAGTATGGCTTTTTAGCAGTAATAAAAAGGTTAGTCACAACACCCCCAATAGGTTCCGTCCTATCCAAATATGCCAACAGGGTCTTCGCCATGCATTTCATAGGGTCCTGCACAAAATAGGGCAAGTGTATTGTAGGTTGAGGCTTACTTATCTGAGATGTTTTTATTCTCGCCGAAATAGGGATGTCTATTCCATTATTCCTCTTGTGTATATCATTGATGTCGATAACAGATAAGGTTTGAAGCCGCTGACCCGAAGCTAATCATAATAGTGTCACCGTTTTAGATGAAAGCAATTCGAATAATCCATATCCCTTAAATAATTCAACACTTTTGCAGGGTCCCAAGTGTGCTCATATTTTGGGGTGTTAGGTCTCAGCATATAAGTATACTCCTTTGAAAAACCTTTGCATCCTATAATCGTGGAATAAGTCAGGACCCTCTATTTGCGCTATAGCGGATCTATAAGAGGTGAGAGAACTAAGAGGAACTCCCTTGTGGAACTGTTGGGTTAAAAACTCAGAACGTTAGTTACTGAGACTGAAAATGGGTCTGAGCAGTTCGCTTCGCAAAATTCCCACCACCGCTTGAGGCCTGAGCTGTAATGTTTGAATGTTGCCTGTGTTATTGAAGATAAACAGATTTCCAGACAGTCCTCTGGTACTTGTCCTAGGAGCAGCGTTTTCCGAATAATCGTCCTGCTATCAGTGAAAGAGTGCTGACCAAGGGTTGTTGATTAAAAGTGACATGAATGTTGGATACCACGATTGAGAAGGCCAGTTTGGTATCGCTAATATTCCCTCCGCTTTATCAGCAATTATTATCTGCAGAACCTTCGCGACCACAGAGAATGGAGGAAAGGCGTAAAAACAGAAGGTTGTCCAATCAACCGTGAAAACATCAATAGCATAAGCGTCCGGATCTCTTTTCCATGATATAAAGATTGTACATAGACATTTTGAATTCATACGCGTGGCAAAGAGGTCAATAGTAGGCTCATCCAATTTTCTGACTAACCGATCGAAAACCTAGTTTCCTAATGCCCATTCCGTCTCCATTTGAAGGTTCCGCGAAGCTGCGTCCGCTTCCCTGTTTTCCTTCGATTTAATGTATGAAGCAAAAATAACGATTTGCGCCTCTCACATCATTGCCAGATCTCTCGGGTGAGGGCATTTAGCTAAGGAAATTGGACGCTATCCGTACGATTTACATAAGCCAACGCAGTGGTGTTATCAACTCTACACAGGATCGATGCATCAAATAAGTCCTTAGCGAAACACTTCAATCCAAAAAATAAAGCATGTAATTCCCGATAATTGATATGATGTTTTCTCTCCTCGCTCGACCAAAAATTCCAGAAGTTTACCGACTTTCTCGTTTGGCAGAGAAATAGTCATGTCGGTAGAGTTAAACCAAGAATCTGAAAACGCACATGTTCCACTGTGAGTTAAAACACTTTCTGATAATAAATCACAAAACCCAAATGTTCCAGTGCGTGTATATGGTTTCGAGAGTGTTTCGCAGACACTCTTCATAAGTCCTACCCAGCAGTAGAAAATCATTCAAGTATAAAACAGAAATGTGCCCCTTTTCCCGCAAATATGCAATTACTGGTTTAAGTGGTTTTGTAAATATCAGAGGGGCATAATTCAGACCAGAGCAGAGACAGTTATACTCATAAACCGTGCCCTCAAAGGTGAATCTCAAAAACTTCTTGTAGTTTTCATGAATTGGGATCATAAAATAGTTATCTTTAAGGTCCACTTTGCACATCCAAATGTGTGGCTCAATCAACGTACATGCTGTTTTATGACCCTCCAACTTGAAATGTTCGTCCTTCACATATTCGTTTAATCCCTTATTCCTAAAGGTTCAAGATTAACCGACATGTACCGTCTGGTTTTGGATGAAGAAATATCCTAGAAATATATTGCCCTGCACATGGCTCTACTTTAGAAATGACACCCTTGCTCAATAATATGTCAATAGCTCCACTAAGCCTCTTCAGCTCCACAAAGGTCCGCATCACGACCGTTATTCTCAGGAGGTTGAACAACAAAAGGAATCCTAAACCCTCGATTTTCTTATTTCTTGTGAACTTCTTCCATCTGCATATTGACCTACCCTCACTGATGGCGGAATCGTCTGCCTGCATGGCCTTTCCTTCTCCTGTAGTTTTCATCTGGTGTATTGTCCCTGCTTCATGGTTTAATTCTGATGGGGTCACGTGGAAGCCGTCTCTGGATAACTGCGTCTGCCTCGTCAGACTCCCGTCTGATACTCAGACAGACTTCTGAAGTTTAAATTCCCAGATGGCTTGGATTTGATGTGATTGGAAAATTCTGCTTAGGATTGTTCCAGGCCGTTTTTAATTGGCTACATGGTGCTTGTAGGTCCTTGGCAGCTTTTGATCCTCCATCCAAATCATCCACAAATTTCAACGGGATAATCTGCCAGTGTAACTTTCCATTCCTTATTTATATCGTACGATACTAGGTCCTTTCTGTAGATAGATTCCCTTGTCTCGGAGTTGGCCTCCTCTCCCCCTCATCTTGTTTTCCCAATATCTTGGACATTGCAACATCAATCGCCGATAAGCTAGCTACCAGACAAGATTGAATTTTTGCGATTCGGTCGTCCCTATGTACTACGGACTCATGGACAGCCTGCTTCACCATCCGATTTGATAGGGGAGGGCCCAGAAGCATTCCGTTTTCTGGTAGGGGATATTTTCCCATCAAATCCCTACGGACCGGTTCCTCATCCATTCTATTTTTTGCTATACATAGCCATCTCTCTACTATCTCTGGCTAAAGTGGATTTTCAACCACAGAAGCTGGAGCAATATCATCTCCCAAGACGTCTAGAATATCCTCACCCAGTGGCCTCGCCACCTGGCCCTGCTCGATAGGCAAGATTGCCCTGCGAGTCTCATGTAGAGAAAACAGGAACAACATAAGGATTGCACACCATCCGTTGTCACTGATTTTAACAAAATCGATCGAACGTTCCTTTAAAAAACAGAAAACAAACTTTCAAGCAAAAATCAATAAGATGTTGCCTAAAATAGATCGGGTTTTCAGCTCTTGGTGGAAACCGGCCGGTCGGTCGGTCCGTCTCACCCAGCAACTAGATTTGTTCCACGTTCCACCTATGTGCATATTATTGTGCATAATATGTGTATGATTAAGATAGCCATAGCAGAAATGAGTGTTCACCAATAACACTTTCCCCACCTCAAACGTAGAGTATTACCAACTTACTCTAGTTTATCAACAGTGATTATAATAGCCATGCAGAGATTAGTGTTCACTAATAACACTTTTTCCACCTCAAACGTAGAGTATCATCCACATACTCTAGTTTATCAACAGTGGTCATAATAGCCATAGCAGAACTAGAGCGATGTCTTTTATCACCCGGCATGTTGCACTTCCGATGCGTTCGCCACGCACATAAAAAGAAGACTGGGTGATTGTAGGCGTGGGGAGCTGGTGGGACTGTGGAATCTTTAAAATATGTGACGTTAGCACGTGAAATGAGGATACTACATGAAACTTATTTACGAGAGGAGGTCTAATATAATTCCATTTTTCTGTTTATTGTCACAAAATACCTATCTGTCATCAACAAACACTTTTGAAGGTGAACATTGTATTGGGGTTTACCTTTCGTGTTGAAACATAGTAACAACTGGTCGCAAAATCCTGAATAAGGCCTGTGACGTTATTGTTTACAAACAACCGTTTTCTTAGATTAGTGCGTTAGTAGTGAGTTCATTTCTCAATTTGTCTGGAGAAACCCAGTTCCCTGAATTATTTTCTATTCTAAATTGCGCGATTTAGTGTTTTATTGATAAATAATGTCTAGAAAGTCTGTAGTGTGTGGCCAGAAAGCAAAACTAGATGGACATTTTGTCATTTCACAGGTAAGTGAACAAAAACAAAGCCCACTTGTTCTATCATTGTGTTTGGGTCAAAACGTTCAATGCTCAAGGTATAGGCGTTATGTGTAAGCCTATGGTGAAACGAACGAATAGCTGATTTTGTTTTCATTGGGTTCATTTTTGTTTTCTTTCTTCTTGCTCGATTATAGTCGAGTGAAAACGCTTGACAAGACCATTGAATTCTGGATGTTGCGAGCTGTGACTTTTGTAATAATGATTCGCTTCGGAAATCGTTCGTTAGCATATGTTTAACGCGCTATTCATAACCAGAGAAATTATGGTCTGCATCGAGGATCCAATGGATGTAATCCACGTAATAAAACTTCTACAGCTAAGTTTATACAGTATTGAGCGAGCTACAGTTCTTCCACCTGATAATGCTCAGATTTCGCGAACACTATACACGTTCGGGATGAGAAGAGTTTGTTAGTTCATAAATCGTTGAAACGAAAAAGCTTATATTTACTACACTGTTGAAATTGTTCTACAAAAACCTACTGCGTCACCCATGAGCTCTATTTCCAAGAAAGTATTTTTGCAAGATTCAAGTTCATTATCCACAAGCGTTATCATCAAATTTTAAAGCAAGAGTAACTATTACGTTTGGATATGAAAAATATAGTCCAGGAGGTACTGAATTTCTTTTTTACTTATTTTCCCAGTAGGTGTATGAAAAAAAAAAGTCTTGCTGAAATTTCAAGATGGAATAAATATACGTCACAAGTTCCCAGTCATAAATACACTTCCCGACAATAAATTCCGGACAACAATAATTTGGGTCAATTTGATATACCTTCCACTTTTTTAATTATTGTCCAATTGTGGCAGATTTTTTATCAAAGTGTAGCCCTATGTCTTGAGGTATTACCCTTGATTTTGGTTTTCAGAAAATTCTGATGACTTGGTCATAATACAGAGAGAAACAACCCAAGTAGTTAAATCAGTTTTATAAGGATTTCAAGAAATGCTATACGACATTTCTTATAAAACTATGGAAATCCTATAGGGCACTTTACAGATGTAACGATATATCTATACAACCAAAAAAGGCCCAAATTATAGGATCTTTTGATTCTTTAACATAACGCTATATCATCCCATTAAGATATGTGATTGTTAAAAAATCATTTTATAATGTTTCCTTTCAGATCATTTTTACAACTTATCAAAATATGCGGTTTACAACCATGAAAATTATATTTTGTAGCGATCCTATACAGCGGTATAGACCTATTTAAGAATACACAACCATTAGAAACACTTTATGATATATTTATAAAACGCAATTTCTTCATATTTTTGTATTTTAGTGCCGCAACTTACAATAAAAGTATCGAGTAAAGTTGATATAATGTAGAGAATTTCATGTCCTTGTACTTCTTTGTCGTGATTCGGAAAATGAAACGAGTCGCCATCATTTTAATATGTACGTATGATCAAAATATATCGTACGTGGATAAAATTTGCAAGATATTCTGCACTCCAAATTTTCTTGCGAAGCTAAATTTTCTGATAATATATGTTTGTATGTTTTTATTAAAAAAAATAGGAGCGCCTTGAATTAGACATCAATTAGCCGATCTGGTGGCAATGTTTTGATTTGTTAAAAAAGTAAAAGTATTGTTTTTCATCAGAGAAATTGATAAATAACTATAATCAATTTGATATATCGCTTAAAATATCCTTTATCTTCACGTTTTGTGTTAATTGTGTACTTTCATTTTTGAAAATATTTGTTGTGGATAATGGCTGCCACAGACAAATGCCTTGAACTACAAGGAAAAGTGTCGCCAGATAAAATATGAGAAATTCACCAGCAATGGGTTCAAAAAGTTGTCAGATTTCACCAGATTTTATATGTATTTTTTAGGGGATATAACTCAAAAATTCAATTGAGTTTTTTATTTTGTCTCAAAATTTGATAATCGATTCATAATAAATTATTATGATGATAAATCCAGTGTTACCTTTATCAATTAATGAAACAAAACAAATCCAAAAAAAAGGCTGTTATTTGGGCAAAAACAAGAAACTTTGAGAGCTGTAGGTACCCTTGTTGCATATATTTAGCGGGAGTTAGCAGCATTATTCTTTGCGCTTTTCATAATATTGAGTTGGCAGGCAACCGTGCATCGTAAATTAAAGCATTATTTCTAAGCTGAATGGGAAGTTAAACGGTTCACAGATCGATCGCAAGGTGACATCTAGTTGCCGAAAATAAAAAAAAAAAACAAAATCTTAGTAAATGGAGTTAGCACTAGCAGATTAACGCATTAAGCCGACGATAAGCAATATGTAATGTAAATAATGTAATTGCCCTTCCGAATTTCCAAATGACAAGATTTGTGACAAACTGACAAACGAACTAATACAATAAAGCAAAAAACAAATCAGAGTAATCCTTTGACTATAAGTCAAAGGAGTAGTCAGACCTCAGAACCAGACGGCGAATTACAGACTTGGCCAGTGATTCCCCGACGATTGCAAAAGCTGACGCGAGCGTTGTTGCCGGTACCTTCAATTGAAAAATTGTTTTTTTTTATTATTCGATTCGGTTGATTCATATTTCGAATAAATGTGATCCGGCTAACCAGAGGACGTATTATGTTTTTGAGTAGGTGAGGTCAGGTCGCGTATCAGATAAAAAATCACCAGATTTTGTGGTTTTATTAAAAGTTTTTCACCAATCACCAAAAAAGATCGAAAATTACCAGATCTGGTGAAATATCACCAGACCTGGCAACCCAGAATTGGCTTCAGTTAATACGACAATTAGATGTCAATAAAAACGTTGAACAATGTTTTGAGTATATAAGAAACTCAATAAAATAGAAACATTGTATAGATTGGTTTTTGATGACATTATATAACTATTTTTCAAACAAACAACTGTACGAGATCTTATCAATTTCAGAGGTTCTCAAATTTAGTCATAATTTCGCATCAGGAAACGCATTCTCTAGTCTTGCTTTTTTCATCATTGAATAAAAATTTAGTTTGAAGTCTGCTTAGTGACAGTTTTTAATATTTTCTTGTCTTAATCTGTAGTATTTTTCATTTTGTCAACAACTGCACTAGTATTTTTTTAAATTTGAATAATGATTAACCTCATTATAATCTCTTGGAAATTCACGTGAGATATTATAATCACGTTCCAAACATCAAAATATTGAAAGATCAGTAGTGAGAGTTTCAAAACAATAATTTATAGTAAACACAACTTGCTTAGGAATGTAACAGATGTCTCCTGCGCTTTCTTGTAGAAGCAAAAATTGCTTTATCTTCAAAGCGATGTGTCGGTTTCCAAAGAAACGACTATCATGGCTCATCATTCTTCGACCATTAAAGTTTTATGGTAAAAGGGTTCATTGGATAATCTGTGAAGCCGCTCAATCCAGAACTGTGATTTCTCAACTTCTCAATCACATATTCTACCTAATTTCCTGTGATTTGATCCAAAAGTTGTATAAAAAAAAAAACTTTCCACTTATTTTTAGATCCCTTTCTTGGCGTTATATTTTTTTTTGTAGATAATCTTGAAAAAATTCACCATAATTGGTAATTTATTCCAAATTGGCACCCAATTATAATTCCTAACATTTTGAATTAAAGTTAAAAAAAAAATGTATTTAGGCCGTTTTACTAATACGGTAGTTTCCTTGCATTCACATCAAAGTGGAACATATAGCAACGTCTCATAACAGCAGGGGATGCATCTTCTAATGACATAAAAGTCCAATAGAATTGCTCGGAGCTGCACTTCACAATTCATCGATTATTTAGTGCTGCATGTGTCTCCTGTATAAAACAAAACATAACCTCTGTATACATAACCTATCTCAATTCTGGCGAACTTTTTAGCAAAATCTCAGAAATACGGCCTGAATAATTTTCGACACATGCATTCAAATTCTCAATTAGCCCTTGCATTTTTATCTCTGGGGTCTTACAAAGAATGAGGTCTATGAATTTGATCCTCCTGCGACTATAGAAATCCTGAGACAAAGAGTTCTTGACACATTTACAAATATCAACAGAACATAAAACATACTTGCGAGGGTTGTACAAAAACAGTTACTAATTGTCAAAAATGGCTCAATGCAAATGGACGTCATTTTGCAAACTTGTAAATCAATACCGAGGCTGTTGAGAACTTGATTAGATTCACAGTTATTTTCACACTACAGTATTTTCATTTATATTTTTGTATCTCCCTGTAAGTTATTCAAAAGATTAAGTGTTGATTGAATAAACAACGATTTTTCTGACTCTTTATTCAATACACGCATGGGCTCGTTGAGAAGTCATTATTTACGTCCATGTTCTATTGAAAATTCAATGCGTTCAAGTTTAACACGTTCGCTGCACACCAAATAGGGTGACCTTAGGTTGATACAGTACCTATTAATGATGTTTTGCGACAAATAAATCATGGCCTCCTTAGCTACGAAGTGTGATATTTCGATGATACTTGAATCTTTTATGCACTTGTGGGACATCACTAGACTGGAAATTTAACACTCTTTCCAAAAATCGAAAAATCCAATATGACGGCCATAAGACAAATGAAAGTTGAGGAGGGTTGTCATACACGCCATTTTATCCGTCTTGAAAAAGTGTACCGATAATGTCACATTTTCATAGCTGTCCAATTAGCCGTTTCGGATTTACTGGCAAAAAACAAAATCCGCCATTTCCGCTTTTTCGCCAATATTTCCAAAACCAATTGACCGATTGCAAATCTGGAACCGGATATCGAATGCACTTAGTTTCCTCTAAAACTTTCTCCATTCAACCTTTGATGTAGGTATAATAGGAGCCAAGATCCCTGTATAGAGAAACGAATTTGGGACACACTATATAATTATAATGTAATGCAATAATTAATTCCAATGTAGAGATCTGTGACAATTTAGTTCTCTAAACTATTCATGAATCCAATAACAATATGTCTACGCCTCATATATTTGTTGAAAAATGTATTATTTATTAGAAGACGGTGACATGTTTCGCCCACCGGGCATCATCAGACCTTAGTCAAATTGAGTCACAAAAATATAAAAAAACATAAAAAACTAAAGCTAATCAATATTAATACCTGCACTGTACATGACTACTCACAACAGACTGTCTGTCTGAGTGAGTAGTCATGTACAGTGCAGGTATTAATATTAATTAGCTTCAGTTTTTTGTGTTCTTGTTTATGTTTTTTTTATGTTTTTTTATATTTTTGTGACTCAATTTGACTAAGGTCTGATGATGCCCGGTGGGCGAAACATGTCACCGTCTTCTAATAAATGATAAATTTTTCAACAAGTATATGAGGCATAGACAAACTGTTATTGGATTCATCGATAAGAGGCTCTCTTTGAGCAAATGGACGACTTCCTAGTATCTAAACTATCCGTGACATAGTCATCGACAACCTAATGAGTAGACTATGAAACAGTTTCATACTTATCCTGTGAAGCATTTGTCTGTGTCCTGAAAAACTGTTTCATTTGACACCTTACAAAGCTCTTATATAAATTATATAAAACTCTTACGAAATCATTTTTTATAGCAGATATTGTGAGTGTTATACAGAAGTAATAATATCATTATGAAACACTTAAAAAACCTTTTCAAAATGGTTTTAATGCCGTCCTATATTACGTTTTAAAGATGTAAAACGATATCTTTGAAAAATAATGGGTCTATATATTTTAAAATGTCAGTTGTGTGTAGTCATGTACGCAATTATACGACACAATGGGGTCGTTGCACTATATCAAAATCAAAGCTGATTTTGTGTAGAATATATAACTGTGGGTTTCTTAATAAAATGGGTTACATGAATTGGCCAAAATAATGCACAACATTTAAACTAGGCCTCTTTGAAATAAAGAAGTCCATCAACCTGGGCCCATCGTCGCATTGACGTCACAGATCAATATCCTTTATCCGCTTGACACTGAAATGCACGCGCGCTGCTTGATACAAATGCGGCGTTGCGAGATGTACTATTGATGGTATTTTAACAAGAATTACTAGCTCAATATGATGAACGAAAGATAATCGATACATTTAGGTTAACTTTAAAATGGATGGTAAATAATGTGATTTAATACAAAAATTAACCAGGAAATTATACGACACCACCCAGACTGGGTTTTTATGATACCTTTGACCGTATCATAAAACCCTCAAGATATTTATTTTTCTCAGACCCAAATTAATGCAGACGCATAGAATAGTTATTTATCAGACGTAGGGATAAACTCAAAGACAAAATTCTTTGAATTTATCCCTACGTCTGATAAATAACTACCAGGAGCGTTGCATACTAAACAAAAACTGCAAATATTGGTACCTGCAAATTAAAGCTGGTAGGCAATATTATTTATTGGCCCATTCTTTTTTGACGATATTGAATCGTATACAGGGTGTTTCCTAAAGATTGGTAAAAAATTCGTTGTGTGATTCCTGGGGTATTTTCATGAAAAAAAGTTCCTATAAACATTTGCCGAAAAATGCTTCCTAAGGGAGCTACGCCCCTTTAAATAGGGCACCCCGAAGACGGTTTTTCCTCAATATTTCCGAAACCTTACATACAAAAATCATGAAATTTGGTACATCATACAAACTTTTAATGCTGAATGAGAATTTGAGCTCAGAATTTCAAAATTTTAATCAAATAAATTTTAAATACCATTTAAAAAATTGGATTCTTTTAACCTTTAACCCCGCCAGTATGGTACGCCCCTGATTAAAATTTTGAAATTCTGAGCTCAAGTTCTCATTCAGCATTAAAAGTTTGTATGATGTACCAAATTTCATGATTTTTGTATGTAAGGTTTCGGAAATATTGAGGAAAAACCGTCTTCGGGGTGCCCTATTTAAAGGGGCGTAGCTCCCTTAGGAAGCATTTTTCGGCAAATGTTTATAGGAACTTTTTTTCATGAAAATACCCCAGGAATCACACAACGAATTTTTTACCAATCTTTAGGAAACACCCTGTATAAGCAAAGTTGATCCAAACCACGAACGTGAATTCGAAATTGAGAAATCCCTAGAATAAAACACGCTTTACACTCGACCCCAAGCAAAAAGCATCTCGGCAACGTTGCGTTCTCTACAGTTATCGACCCACGGGAAGAGCTGCGCCGGATCCAAGAAGCGACGCCATATTTTGCCGTACACGCGTCATCATTTAAAAGGCTTGAAAGGACTGTTGACAAACTTCGACGCTAGTTTATGCCCTTAAAAATCGATTAAAAAAAAAAAAAAAATACGGGTCTAATATTTTTGATAATATTTTCAGAATATGCAATGAAAAAAGTACGTGCAACGACCCCATTATAGAAGCGTTATGCTACAAACACAGAAATAGCGCAGAGAGACTCGTTAAGCGAGGAAATAGTCCTTAATTTGGCATTATAAAATGTTTATATGCCAAATTGTTACCATAAAGCAATAAATTTGCTGAAACACCCTGTGAAAAATTGATCGGCAAAATCTAGCTTTATTATGTTCTGTTGTGTAGTGCAATCTTTTCTCAACAAAATGCTTTTTTGTTCATGTCAATATCGGCTTTTTTGGAGAAGATTCAGAAATTTTACGAAAATGCTGCAGTTTTTCGATATTTAACAAGTAAATAAAAACATTCTTATAGACTAGCATGAACAAATATTCAAAATTAGATAAAGAGTATTGTCACCCTGTATCCTTATGACTTCTGCCATGCGACGTCGACGTGGCATGCTTTTGGTGCAGTTTTGAATTGCCTCTTGAATAATACTCAGGGACACTTTTCTTGTCTCCACTGTCCCAGTTCTTTGCTCATGAGCAAAATTGAGTAGCTATGTACGGTGCATTCGAAGTAATGCGGGACATGCGGGCCTTCTGGCAGTCAGTTCCCCTTCGTGTAACCTAGATAAGACGGTTCTTGCAGAAGCTATGTATGGTACCTCGTCCATCTTGAACTGCTAATGACTGTAGTTGGTACGTTACAATCCCGTATTTGATTATCTCGCCGATTGGTGATGTGGTATTCCTGATCCCCTACATCTGATGTGGGGGATCAATCTATTGAAACAGACTTATCGGATCATGGATAGAACTTCTTGCTTGGCCGAGGAATTTCGCAATGTATCGTATATTGCGTTCGTCGTCATTCGATGCAACAGCTCAAGCTCCGACTTCTGCTCTCATTTCTTAAACGAAAAACTTCAAAGAGCGTATTTTGCAATGACAGTTTTCTGACAATTCTGTTAACAATACTCGTAGTGTTACTGCTTACGGAAGGCAAGTGGCTCAAGAGGGTAGACTCTAAATTGATAAAAATATCGACAAAGTGCAGCATTTTTTTTAAACATCTGTATCTTCTCTAAAAGAGCAGATATTGACACGATTTCAAATTTCGATTCCAGATGGAAATGGATAAAATACTCATATAAAAGTTTTTGTGTAATTTTTTTATTTACTAGTTTTGTTATGAAACTTATTATTTGTTGAAATCACCAAAGTGCATTCTTTGTTGCAGAAAAAATATATTTTTAATTTTTTTTCACAATCTATCACAAGCAGAATCATCTTCATGTGAAAATAAAATGTGGCTATCTAACCAACAAATCCATCGAGCTTCAAATACACTCCCCGACAATAAATTTCGGACAAGAATAATTTGAGTCCAATTGATATCCCTATAACTTATTTATTTGTGGTCCGATTTTATTGAAATTTGTATCAAAGTGTAGCCCCATATATATTATTATCCTTGATTCTGATATTGACATGACCAAAAAAACATTTTGTTGAGAAAAGATCGCACTTCACGACACAATATAATGGAGCTAAATTTTGCCGCTAAATTTTGCCGCTCGATTTTTATATAGGGTGTTAAAAACTTAAGGGTAAAAAGGTAGCTTCTGTTCCCCCATGTGTAATGACCAAACCATCAGTTTTTTACGAAAACCAAAATCAAGGGTAATATCTCAAGACATAGGGCTTAACTTCCAGCAAGTCTATAAGAATCTTTTCGTCATTGTTGATAAAATAACGAAAAACTGCAGGATTTTATTGAAAAATCTGTATCTTATCTAAAAAAGCAGATATTGACGTGACCATAAAATCATTTTGTTGAGAAAAGATTGCACTTCTCAACAGAACATAATAATGAAGAGTTTTGCCGCTCAATTTTCCCACAGGGTGTTAAAAACTTGAGGGTGAAAAAGTAGGTTCCGTTCCTCCCTGTGTAATGACCAAGCCATCAGTATTTTTCCAAGACCAAAATCAAGGGTAATATCTCAAGACATAGGGCTACACTTGAGTAAAAATCTTGCCAAAATCGGACAAAGATTAAAAAAGTTACAGGGATATCAAATTGACTCAAGTTATTCTTTTCCGGAATTTATTGTCGGGAAGTGTATTTCTAACGTTCTGTTGCAGTTTTTCCACTTTCCATCTACTTTCCTGTTAAAATTTCTGAAAGTTTCTCAAAATTTGAGATTTTCTGCATCACCCTCACACACACACACCAATTTAGGTTTTTCAAAACATTTAATAGATTTCCGGAACCTTTTTCATTGTGCCAATTTTCAAAAAGTTCTTTTGTTAATGTGGGCATCTTACCTGAAATATTATATCATGTTTGTAATTTCCTCATAAAAATGAACACCTGTATAATTGAACGTGCCGAATTCGGTCCGCCTGATGATCACCAAGACGAGTCTGGCAGGGATGCTCCACATTACTCAGACTGCATTTTAAGTTGTTATCATAACACAGGCCATCATGTGAGAAATTTTCATGTCTGGAAAAATAGGTGATTTTTTTTTTGATATAATCTTACTCTTCACTTGCCAGACATATTAACCATTCTCACAGAATAGCCAGATTTTTTTTTACCTTAATTTTGGTATACCTCTTACTACTAGAACTATTTTTATCGATGGAAAAATAAGTGCAGTGTATTAGTATGTTACTGACGCATTTTCTGCGTCAACCCATCAAAAACCCCCCTTCGCCTTAAATATAAATGAATTTTGTTTAAAATTACTAACCGGGTGACTGGAAAATAGCAAATATCGTCACTGCCTCCTGGACTGATACATTCTATGAAATTTTGAAAAATGTTGATCAAACTATTGAACTTCTTTAAGACACGTTGTTAAAAAATAACATGGGATAGGGTATATTAATGCAGTGAAAGTCTCCCTCTCTTTCAGGCTGCGTGGAGGCTTCATTTAGCTCGAGAGAGACGGATACATCGTCGATGTATAGTTCTTAGTTGAATCGTAGTCTATTTTTCGGTAGAGGTCAATATTCTATCTTTTGTCGGTTTGATGATAATACGAACCAACTAAAAGAACTGACATACGCTGTGGCTCATTTAAAAATACCTATGATCTTAAAGAATCAAACTATTCTGATTAAAGTTGATAGCAATCATTCTTGATACATTTAAATACATTTGATATAGTTTTTTTTCCGTAGGTACTCTTTGTTTGGTGATTTTGAGAAAGGAAATTAAAACTCAATCAAGTATCGTCAAACACCATCAGTTTCTATTTGTGATATTTATAGCAATTCCTTGAATATTTTCCGTTTACTGTTAACAATGTTTGTTTTGTTGTGAACTTTTTCAAAAAACTTTTATTTTCAGATATAATTGATTTTGTCAAAGACCAACTATACGGAGCTGACTATGTTCGAGATGAGGATCCCATCAGTTACGTATCAGAAAAATCAGGACGTGGCCCTCTGTCAGAGAACTGGGTCGAGGAATATTGGAGTGATGTTCAAGGAAAACAGCAACCCACTGCTTCTGGCAAAGCAATGATGTGCGCCTACAAATTATGTAGAGTAGAATTTAGATATTGGGGAATGCAGACCAAGATAGAAAAATTTATTCACGACATTGGTAAATGGCTCAGAACGTACACAACATATCATATTTCAAATCAGATTGCAGTTTCTTTCCACTAATTATTATAGGTTTTTCAATACATTTAAAATCGAATTCATTAAAATTTCAAAAAATATAATGTTATCAAATGAATCCAATCTAAATGATGACGTATAAAATGACACCATAATAATGTTTGTCTGTATTGTAACCAGTTGCCGTTTAATTGTTTGGGTTTATATTCAGCATTAAGAAAAACCATGCTTCGAGCACACAGACAGGCATGGGCATGGCAAGATGAATGGCATGGATTAACAATGTCAGATATAAGAGAAATTGAAAAGCAAACCCAAGTTGCTCTCAAGCGAAAAATGGGACAAATTGAAGATGTTGATACTGGTATATCAAAATAGAATTGTGAATAACCCATTACTGGAGATTTTCTAGATGAAGATGACAATCTGAATAATAGTGCTTCGAAAGAAGATCCTGGTAAAACATTGGCTGCCACACTTGGAAGTATAGAGGTGGCAGAAGACAGTCCTTTTCTGAGCAAAAACAAAAATATTCCTAGAATCCGGACCACCGCGAGTTTTGATGGAGAACATTCAGAAGAAGAAACTAATTATTCAAATTCTAAAAAGTAAGATATAAGTGATTATCAGGATAATAATTGAGATCGTCAATTTATTTCAACATATTCTCTTATCCAAATTATATTCTTGATACAGTAGAGGCTCGCAAATTTGGGTAAATTGAAGTTGCCGTGATCTGGTTTGGGGAAACAACTGGATTACTGGATGCATTATCGAAATTACTATAAAAACAAAAAGATAGACGAATAAATATATGTAGAAAAGTCTTCTTGATCTCAAAAATTTTGTGTAAATCTGTGCGATTCTTATTGGGTTGGTTCGGACTAGGAGACACATCATGCAAAATTTGTAAATTTGCATTTTGTCCGGAGTACACTTCACTCTTGTACATACAATATTCAATAGTTACTAAGTACGAGTTTTAGGTTACGAAAATAACAGAACAAGTGTTTCACAGCGAAATCGTTTCTTCGAAAAATTATTTTGTTTATCCACTCCTTCACTGAACGTCCGTGACTCTTTCAATATCAACACGCATAATTCTCTTAGTCGAGGCGATAAGAAGTTTCTACCAAGAAATCTACATTCACCTGGATCAACATCTATAAAAAGTTTTGACTTGCAAGTAGCAAACTGGAGAATTGAAACTCTGAGCAGAGATTCAGATTCTGGATCGGATGATGAGTTTTTTGATTGTGAAGGTAATACATTATTTTCATTTTGCTCTTTCTGATCCTATGTTTTTTTTTCCTGCAGAGAAGTTGAATATTTCCTCCGACTGTTCATCGTTGGCCAAGTGGAGCTCACTCGATCTTCTCTCTGAAGAAGATGTGGATACCAATTCTCCTACATATACAGAAAGCAACAAAAACGGTTAGAATATAATAATATTAACATTATTTTTTTTGAAAAAATCACCAATTTTCAACACATTTGATGTGAGTTACTGGGCTTTTAAAAAAAGTATATTAATTGCACGTTTTTGACGCTAGTGATTTATACTAAACAGTGTGTGCAAAAAGTCCCGGAGCCCCGAATTATTTCGAACACGGTGTACAATATCAAAAAACTTTTAAAATAAAAGTTTTGGGTATCAACAAAATCTATCGTACTATCACTTCTTTAATCATGAAGGGTGTCTCATAAAGATATGGTAAACCAAACATCACTTTTTTAAATGGAATAGCCGTTTTTATCACTTTTTCTGATTACTCGTGAAATTTTGAACATAAAATATGAAACATGTCCTATGGCTAAACCCATAAGTTTTCGAAATAATTTGAGTTGAAATAAGTTAATTCTCTAATTCTGCAATATCACCTGTATCTTACATTTTTACAACCTGAATTCTCCGCGTCACTGTCAAAACAGACTCTTGAAATGTCACTAACCGAAAAGAAACGTGTAACTTTGTTTATGATAATAGGTTTTGGGAACAGACAAAGATCAATAACCGAAACAAAAGAATTATTTAATACAACTTTTCCAAACCGGCAGCCGATATCAAAATCTACAGACCGGCTCTTGCAAAGATAAAGCTCGTCCCAGAAGGAGACATTACTTTATTTCGCTGAGGATCCACATTTGACTATACCGTCCAAGTTGATATTTCTTTTAGATCAGTTGAAAATATTTTGAAAAACTGTTATTACTAACGATTTAAAATAACTTTTCTCCAAGAACCATCAGAAGGCGATTCCAATCGAAGATTAAATTTTTGTGAATTGATGATGGAAAAACGGAAAGAGAATGACAATTTTTTTAATCAAATAGTTTTTTCGGATGAGGCAACATTCATGTTGAACGGGACTATCAATCGACATAATTGCCGTTACTGGACTGACTAGAATCCACATTGGATGCAAGAGCAACACCCTCAAAAACTAAGTGTCTGGGCTGGCATTATTGGCAACAGATTAGTGGGTCCTTTGTTTGTAGAGGGAAATTTGAATGCCACAATGGATCTCCACCTGCTGCAAAATGAGATTGTGCCAGCAATAACTAATGAAGTAGCGGCCACTATTACGACATACGTGGTTTCAGCAGAATGGAGCTCCGCCTCATTTTGGGCAACACGTTAGAGCCTTTCTAGACAATACTTTCCCCAATCGCTGGATAGGGCGAAGAGGCCCCATAGAATGGCTCGCTAGATCTCCAGACGTAACGCTTCTCAATTATTTCCTTCGGGGACACCTGAAAAATAAAGTGTATGTGACAAAACCTGAAGATCCAGACGAGTTGAGAAGAAGAGTTATTGACGAATTTGCCTCTATCATCCAAGAAGTTTTACAAAACATCATCGACAAATTTTATCATAACTTAGCACATTGTCAAACGGTGGGGGGAGGACATTTTCAACATTTAGTCAAATAACGATTCCCATTTAAGTTCATTTTTGTTCCTTCAAAGTTAATAAATAATAAAAATATCGGGAATCTACAAAGTTTCTATTTGGTCCTTCAACATAAATTATTTCGAAAACTAATGGGTTTAGGCATAAGACATGTAACATTTTGAACTTAAAATATGAAACAAAATCAGAAAAAGTGATAAAAAAGGGGGTATTCCGTTTAAAAAAAGTGATGTTTGGTTCAACACATCTGTATAATTGAAGTAGTGATAGTAAGATGGATTTCGTTGACACCTAAAACATTTATATTAAAAGTTTTTTGATATTGTACACCGTTTTCGAAATAATTCGGGGGTCCGGGACTTTTTGCACACACTGTATTAGTACCTAACGAATGTATTGGTGATATTTATTCTTACAGATCAAACAGATGACAGTATATTTTCTCAATCATTTCTTCAAAGAGTAGCTAGTGAAAGGAGTAGTAGTCGCAAGATAGCACCAAGGTATAAGGTGAATTCTGTCGACACTTCAAGATCAGATTCTCCGAGTGCAAATCCTACTCACGCAACCTGCACGACTAGTGTTTTGATATTAGTTCTTCATGCTGGTAGCGTCTTGGGTAAATGATTTTTATTCACAATTATTGGTTATATTTAAAATCATTACATCACGGCTGGGATGATGGATGAACTTCTGTATCTGTATCTCAGTTGACTTACTTTCAGAAATATGGAATATGTTCTATTTTTATTCTTCAATGTCAAAACGTTTTGTCAATTCACACGAATATAAGCACAATGCAACTTGCGGATATGTCCGTGAGGATATTTTATGTGTGACTTGCCGTATATATCGATGTATCATATCATGATAGAGATGTTATTCATTCATTTGTATGTAGGATGTACTGAACATCAATATTTTTATTCGATAGATGCACATGTGGATATGGCAGCAAAAAAGTCTGATGTTACGACTTTCAAAGGTGCATTCGAGTCCGTTTTGCGTCAATATTACCCTTCTTTTGTGGGTCATATAGCAATCAAACTAGTTCCTTGTCCAAATTTTTGTTCTGAAAGCTTGGGCATCTTATCAAGGTACATATTTCTATAGATATTTGGATCGAATCAATAAACAATATATTTATAGCCTTAGCCCATATAGCTTTGATGTATCACCGGCATGTGTAGATCTTCACCAAGTAACCAATGATTCTATCCCTATCGGAGCCATCCCAATTCTTGCCACCAGCAATACCGAATATTTGGAAGCAGTCGGTAGAACCATAGGTATTTTGAATAGCACCTACCACGGTAAGAAATATTGTCATACATTTGTTTAGAATTTTGGATAAAAGTAATTTTTAATTGCAGTGTTAATGATACTTATACTCACTCGTTACCAATTTTATTATTTATTTTATCTTCTTAAGAAATGTAAAAAAGTATGTTGCGGTTGATTTGATAAGCCATCAGAATACTATTTGAAGTTTTTAAGATTCTCAATGTTTGAATATTCCATAATTTTGAAATCTTCAATGTGAAATTGTGGTGAATCTAGCGATACTTCTTTCTTGAACTTTCAAAATATGATTTAATTAATGATTAAAGCTGTTTTCGTGGATCGGTTACGAACCAATCCAGAACTAATTTGGAAGTGGTTCGCAACGGACACGCGAAAACAGCTAATATTTCCTCAATTAGTAGTCGAGATGGCGGGAGCGTTGATTCAATTTCAATTAACGCTTGTACTATATGATAATAAAGAACCAAAAAAGAAGTCGCCATATTAGGTAGGATGTTATCGGCATCGCCGCACATTTACAAAATTCCTGTGCCATTTTCAATAGGGGTGTTTCTTGTTCATATACATCAGCTGTGTCATTTAGAAATGTTCTCATTATTTAACATGAACTTTCAACAAACATGGAAGGGGACTCTGAACAATTCAAGTGAAAATTGAAATCAAAGGACTATCCACCTGAATTTGGCGTAGAAGTGCAAATAGGTCATGCTCTTATGAACAGAAACGGTATTATCTTGAACTGTGGGAGGTGGTACAGTTGCGCAACTGGAATCTCAACAAAATGATGTTTCCGAACCAATTTTCCTGAAATCTTTTTTTATGTTGTCATTTGAAGAGAAAATCGAAAACGAATGTCACGTTTTCATGGCCACTTTTTTGGCTCTTCAAGATAGTGCAGTAAAAATTGATATCTGATGTTGCATATTCTCGCAACCATATTTTTTTTCGAATGCGAACCCTTCTTTCATAGTTCATCAAAACTTCTTATACCAGTTTTTAAAACTGGTTGACTAATTGCATGAGATTGATCTATAGATGAATTGCAAAAGTTTGGTTCTTATTAAAAAAACGATTGTTGATGGTTGCAAAAATTCGAAACGTCGGATATAAAAAAAATCATTCTGAAGAGGAGAAAAAGTGGCCATGAAAATGTGTCATTCGTTCTCATTCCTCTTTTTGATTACATTCAGGATAGAATATAAAAGGATTATGAAAAACTCGGTTAAATCCGGATATTTTCGGAATTGTTCGGGATTTTCCATGTTGGCTGATAGTTGAATATTGTGAAAACATGAACTTATTCAAAAAAATAAATAGTATACCTTTCATACATTTATGACATTAGTACTTTAATTTTGACAAAAAAAGTTATGTCACTTATCAAGAAGTACGTCAAGGCTTGAATAATGGTGGCGTAAGAGGGTGTTTATTTAAAGTTTTGGTGACAGTTTTCCCTGGAGCTGAGAGGGTCGAATCTTTTACTCCAACTTAATCAATAAACCTCCAAAGATGTCCTCCTTGATATAATCTAGATTGACGTCTTTCGCGAAGTACCTATAATTATTTTAGTTCAAGGAATCTTAAATGCCATATTCGTTTCGAAACTGTAACCCCATATAATATCATACAGCTATCTGGCATTAACCTATAGAAGCTGACACCCTATGTTAAGAAAATGAAGTGAGCAGAATATACTTTAAAAACCGGTATAATCAAATAAAAAGTTGAAACTATCCAGAGATGGTGGAAGATTGTGGAAAATTTATTCCAAAAAGTACCTTATCGGGATTTTACGTATTCATAATACTTTTTGGAGGTTGTAAATTCTATATTCTATTTTTAGAGTTCCTAAAATCTGAAGAGGGGCAAGGATTTATGGGCCAAGTGTGCATCATAGCAGATTCCATGGGCTCCATTCTCACTTACGATGCTTTGTGTCGGCAACCTGAATACACAAGGCATGAGAGCGAAAATAGTATTTTAGAAAATGATCTGAAAGGTTAGAAAATATAGATATACTCTATACATGGTGGGTCATCGAAAATGTATCGCAAGGATCGAATAACCGCTAGGGATTGCGAGTTTTTCGAAAAAAACCAAAACACGTCAAGTTTGTGTTGGGGATAATTTTAAATACAATAATCATTGCATAACCTGCAACCCTTCAAGCGGAGAAGTCATCCCCTACATTGTTTCACATGGAAAAAGGCGTCAAGTTCCATATATGAAAAGGGCTTTCGATAACCTACATAGTTGAAATTTCACATCTTCGTATCTTTAAACGAGTGGGACGATTTTGAGAAATCAAGCAGCAATGTATAAAGAAGCCTTTTTCAAGCGACGTATTTTTAGACTTTCTATTCTAGCTGTTATCCGTTGCCATACGTTTTCGATGGCTCATCCCAATTAATAATTCGAGACAGTTTAGGTAAGTTTACTTAATCATTCACTTACCTATAACTTACCTACTAAAAATAGTTGAATGTTTTGTTCATGATGTATACAATTTCACTGCCTGTAAGAGATAATTCTCATCTTTAGAAAATCATTCAACCGAAATTCATCTAACAACACCTTGTCCTCGAAGAAGGTCTTCATCCACTAGCGAGGCATCACAAACGAAATTGGAGTTTGAAGTTTCAGATCTTTTTCTGTTTGGAAGTCCTTTGGCTTTACTGCTTGCCTATAGAAGAATGTCTACACAAGAAGATAAATCGGGTATGTTTGCAGTTGCAAGTTCAAATATGTAAATGCAAATTGAAGCAGGTAGGTAGTTAAGTATGACGCTTCTTGCCCATACTTCTCGGATTTATCTCTACATACTATAATTGAAAGGTTGCGGTATTGATTTGTTTTTAATGGTGAAAATTATCAAGATTGTTCAAACACCAAAATCGATTTGAAAATGCGTCATAGGTAATTGATTAAAAAAAAAACGATAATTATTTTTAAAGGATCCTAATATCAAGCAGTATACAGGGTGACCCAGTCTTATCCGGCAATATTTAAAATTCAGATTCTACTAATTTTGGAATGAACAATTTTTATTCAATGAACATTTTTCGAACTCCATCTCAGTCTCGAGATATACACCTTTATGGAGATTTCATTTGAAACAGTTTCAAACTAAAATTTTTATTAACCAAATCTAGTCAAGACTCAGTTTTGGTTTTATTCTGGAAGGAGACGAAATGCTTTCGAACCATGACAAAAACCACTCAAACAATTGAGGTTATGTCCATTTTTAGAAAAAGCCTCTAAACAAATTTCTATATAAAGCTTTTCACAATTTTTCAACTGGATTGATTTCATTAAACAGTGTTTGAAAAGAGATCATGGGGGCTATGATTGAACTTTACGTTAACTCAACATGCCTAGTTCACCATGGTATCGCTGTGAGCAAATGGAACATTTCTATTAGTAAACAATCCTTACAGACACGTTAAGTTAACGTAAACGTTCAGTCATAAACCCCCATGATTCCTTTAAAAATCATGTTTTGATTCTAATAAATGGAATTTCATAAGTTTCTAGAGTTCAAACTACTATAACCAATATTTCAGGAAGTATTCCGCGTCCATTCTGCCACCAAGTCTACAATTTGTTCCATCCAACCGATCCTGTGGCTTCAAGATTAGAGCCGTTGATATCGGCAAGATTCTCCATTCTACCACCAGTTAATGTTCCAAGATACGCTAAGTACCCCTTAGGCAATGGACAGCCTTATCATCTGAGTGAGTATATGTCTCGAATAACGATACCTACCGGGGTCTACACATAACTTTTACCTTACGTCTTGCATGTCAGTCAAAAGGTTCAGGTATGACGTTTCAAAGAGTGGCGTACAAATTGAAATCTTGACGTCAGTTTTCAGATCAGTTTTTGAAAGATCATTGAGAAAGCACTGCTGTTTTCAATCATATACTCAGAAGTGTTATACCGACTTATTCCACATAAGACTCATTGTAAACATGACCTTATACCAAGCTTCATATCTCCTTTGAAAAAAAGGATATCGAATTTAAAAAAAAGCAAAATGTTCAGAATGAATGTAACTTCAATATTTTAGCATAGGACAAATTCCATTTCCACCAGGAAAAACTATGGAGTGTTTCGACCATTCCACCCAATGTTCATTGCATTTCTAGTTTGGCTACAAAATTTTGAAACACTTTATAGAGTTTCGTGGTAGAAATGGAATTTCTCCTATGCTGGAATATTTAAGTTTCATTCATTCTGAACATTCTGTTTTTTTGGTTAATTTGATTTTTTTTTTCAAAGGAGATATGAAGCTTTGTATTAGATCATGTTCACATTGAGTCTTATGGGAAATCAGTCGGTGTAACACTTCTAATGTCACTGAGTATATTGAAGAAGAACAGTCGTTATGAAACGCACAGCACGATTGAAGTGGCAATAGATCGGGCATGTCGCAAGACCGTCAACAGAACGATGGACACCAAAACTTACAACATGGAAGCCAAGGGAGACTAAGAGAAGTCTAGGAGGGCCACAAAGAAGATGGCTAGATGACATCAAACAGATCGCAGGCAAAAACTGGTCCCAAGTGGCACAAAACAGAGAGTCGTGGAAAAATTTAGGAGAGGCCCATGTCCAGGAGTGGATGCAAAATGGCTGATAAAGAAGAAGAAGAAGATATCATTAGGTCTAGTAGAAAAAAAGAAAGAACGCTCGTTTACGATGCTCATGTAGCTCATCGTTTTCCTTGGAGTTTCTTGATCATTTAAAATGAAAGTAGATCAAACTACCGAAGTGATGTCTTATATCTTATCCGTACCCCTACCAGATCGTTCTGATCTATTAATTTTTTGTAACTTCTTCCGATAGACCGATCGAAAAGAATACATTTTTCAAGTTACATTTTCTTTCGATGCCTCACGATCCACCTCTTACATTTTTTTTTTACCAGAACAGCATATCCTTGAATTTCATTCTTCCTGTCTTTATACTCGTCTAATTTGATTTTCCATAGCATGGAAAACTTCGATTATATCAATTGATTTCGTGAAAAAGTCTTGGGACCATTGTTGCAAGTCGCACATTTTCAAATGTATACAACACAACACAAATAGTTATAATCTTTTCATGCATACCTTTTACTTTTTTAACAAAAATGATGCAAACCGACAGATTGAACAGCAAAACGTCCGTTGGGTACAAAATGTTTGATGATTTGGTCAGTTTCCTAGACGGTCTTCCGTCTTGATCCAGTTCGACTAAAACGTCCGTTTTTCAGTCTACACACAATGTTTTACTTGATCCCTTTTGACTGAACAGACAAGACGTAGGGTGAAATGTTATTGTAGACCCCGCTTCAGGTATGGGTTTCTCATATAACCATGGAAGTGGCGCAATTACAAAACAAACTAAGGTTATTGATACAAATTTTAAGACTTCCATTGTCTTGATTCTGTTATACGTCAGTTGATCGTGATCAAGTGTGATTTGTTTAGTTCACATGTTCGTGTGACGAAAATAAAATGAAGAAGATGGTTGACAGAAAGTCTTTTTATCGAGATCCACATTGACTAAAGGTAATGTAAGGTTCACATTCAATCTCACTTCGAAGTTTAAGTGATAGATTTCCGATTGGCAAACAAAAAAAGTCAAATCAAATCAAAATCAGAAAGTATATATTTCTCAATCAAAATAATATCAAAGGAACATATGAATATAGTTCTGGAGCACGATGGACTGTAGTCTGTGTGTGCACCTCAAGATTATAACAATGCTAACCTAAAAGTATCATCTTTCTTAAACTAGAGGCAAGTGTTATATCGACAAAAACCGTCACGCTTCGATGAATGCATTTTTCGGACAACCAATTCATCTATACCCTTGGCTTCGAATGTTACTATGGTTACCACAATACCACGAACATGTAGGTGGCCAATAGAAAAATAGTATTTCAAACACTAGCGCATAAATAGCTGGGCCCTAGGCGATAGAAAAGGTCAGACTTGTGCAAAAAATACAGAGTACAACTGAATCTTCTATCTCATCCTGGTTTCAAGCAGTTGCAATTGCTTTCCATATAGTTATCAATAGATATATGAAAAATACCATTGACTAAATAAGAAAGAGGACCCGTAACTCCATATAAACGTCATACGACGAAATTGCGGCCAGTTTGGAGTCAGTTTGGACCCAAAACAATGGCGCCCGTCAATATGTAATAATTTGTATCAACCGATTTTGTGAATCTAACATCTGCAGTTATCAATAAACAACAGTTGAATTTAAAATATTTGATAAAGAAAGACTATGAATCCCGCACGTCCTAAAAAATGAGTTACCTAATTTGACAGTGACGCCATTTTTTTATGTCAAAAGGTCGCAAAACAACTCACATTGTGAAGTATCCTCTCTTTTTCCTTATTTAAAAAAAATTCACTTTGTTTCCATAGCAACTAAACCTAATTGTTTTAGGTATTTTTTTTTTCCTGATAAAAAAAATGTCAACCGATTTTGATGAAGTTTTCAAAGGTCAAATACTAAATGGTAGTGTTCAATTCAAAATTCAGATATTCATTTAAAAAAAAACCCTCTATTTGGAGTGACCAGTTGATCTGATTACATTTTTCGAATAGTGGAAGTCCTCCAAACTAATCCCCAAATTTTCAATGAACGAGCCCAACCTAGGCGTCTATCTGAAGTGTCAATACAAAGTACGGCTTCTTTTTTGATGGACACTGTGCCCTTACAAACAGTAAATAACTGTGAGTATCTTGATTGCGAATAATAGCTTGTTGATTAACGTGATTGTAAATAGTACAGCAGAAATGGTGGGGTGGAAAACGATTGGACTATGCATTATATTGCCCAGATGGAATTTCAAACTTCCCAACAAACGCCTTACCACATCTATTTCATGCAAGCTATTGGGAAAGCTGTGATGTAATTGCTTTCATAATTCGTCAGATTAGTGGAATTGATGGCGAAACTTCTGGAGGAGGAGTTGACATAGAAAGAGAGTGCACATTCAGACCTGGACAGCCAAGGGAGAAATGGAATAAGAAGAGAACCTCAGTCAAATTAAAGGTGAAAGCTGATAGATATTTTGAGTTTGAGTTGAAGCTTTCGTTTTAAAGAATGTTGCTGCTAATCATAGGGCAAATGATGTTATTGTTAGAGAAGGAGCGTCTCAATCTCTTACCGCCAACTTCAAATATGGACCTCTAGATATGATCACTTTGACTGGGGAAAAAGTAGACATCCATATGATGAAAGATCCAGCATCTGGTGAATGGTTGTTCTTGTCGACAGAAGTTACAGATAAGACTGGTAGAATAACATATACAATTCCAGAAACTCACAGTGTCGGTTATGGATTATATCCAATAAAGGTAAGTATCGTCTTGAGCCAATCGTATTATTCTATTTTTATGAATTCAACAGATGATTGTGAGAGGGGATCATACATGGGTAGACTTTTTCTTGGCGGTTGTACCACCAAAAACTGAAACTGTTGTCTTCAGTATTGATGGATCTTTCACAGCTAGTATGTCTGTGACGGGACGGGACCCGAAAGTGCGCGCAGGGGCTGTAGATGTAGTGAGGTAATGCATAGACTTTGAATCTTTTGAATACACATAGTTACTTTTTTTCGTGATCTGATATCTCTCGAATCACCGGGAAAAATGTTTCATCATCATAGCCAATTTTTTCGTCCCAGCTAAAAAAATTTGGCTACATAGGGGATAGCCAAGTTCGTAACTATGGTAGTAAAGAGCACTCTACTTCGGACGCTTATCTGTCACAGTAGAGTAACTTTATAAACATCATCTTCATTGCCACTGAAAAGTATCATTACCACCACAATAGACTGGCTTAGCTCTCATAGGAAAGAAACTTTATTGTAACAGAAAAGATGTTTTCTCTTTCGGTATAGGTGTTTGCTGTTATAGAAAGTCTCCTTTACTAGCTACTGCACAAAAATATTTTGTATTTACCAGTTTTTTTTCAGTATTTTGCCGCACTCTTCCAAAAATTATCTCAAAAGGGGGGCTTAGCTTGACGCAAATTTAAATGAAAAATCACGAATGTATCTAGAAATCCAAGATTTATTCAATAGGTGCCTGTTAACTCAAAGAATTAATCAAACCACCTTCTGCACCGACAAAAATCCCAGAAGAAAAATATTCACTGACATTTTGTTGGCAACTTTATTTTAAATTATTGCTGAAATAGCTGCTGTGACGGAAAAGATCACTTTACTAGAACAATCACTTTGTAACAACTAAGTGGTATTTTGGCGTAGCAAAAATGTTTTTGTCATTGCAAAGTGTTTTTGTGAAATAACAAAGAGTTCAATGAAATTAATAATCAAATTAATGTTGTTAAAGAATTCAATCAATACCAAACATAATTTGCTCAAGTTTTGCTTGTTAGTGACTGTATATACTTCTGGTTGAAATGTTGAAGAAATCTATTACAAATAAGCGCATTATAAATAAGGGATACAGTAATAGAATAGAAATAATATGACTAGACCGAGGACTCGACACTCGACTCAGCAACACGGTTAACACGTTAACTGCTGATGACGGATTTTTTCGTCCGACGTGTGTATTGCCCCGTGCGCATGACGTAGATTTCCGTACACCGCAAACAGTGTTTCTAATACAAAATTCTTGCTAGGCGTTGTCGATCAGGCAGTTCTCATTCAGTAAGCGTGTGCGGAAGGTATTATTATATTTAGAAATGGTCCTCATACAGTTATGGTGGACGACGGAGCTGAACCTTCTGGCGTGAACATCCAAGAACATGATTGATTTAGAGTCTGTTGATGATAAGAAATAACTGTAATGTTTATTGATGAAGATATGAATAAATGAGCGAAAGCGAACTGGAATATGCTGATCTTGGCACCGACGACGACTTTCCCCCGGAAAGGACACTCTGAAATTCAAGGCTGACAAGTTCGCGAAGGTAGGGAGAAACCGAAATGTGCCTTTCGAGAATAAAAATTGTCAAAAGGGATATAATACCTTACGTAACAAAAAGGATTAATAACAAGTTCATCAATGAATGGAAAATAGCAACAAAAAGTAAAGGACAATGATACGGTCAAATCGTGGACAGCCCACAAAAAACAATGATTCAAATACACTAAATTCAAAGACAGAAAACAAAATAACTACAATGATTCGACTGAGGACAGGACATTGTTTATCATCGCAACACTTGTTCAAAGTTGGAATCAAAGACTATCCTCTATGCGAATGCGGTCAAATTGAAGACCTAAACCACATCTTTCGAACTTGTCCGAAAAATGAAATACCAAACCTAAACCTATATGCAGAATTCCAAAAGAAAGGTCTAGAACTACCTTTAAATATCAGCAACATTCTAACTAAAATGAATTACGACACAATTAGATTGTTCTATATTTATAAATTTATAAATTCATAATGTTAGAACTCGCTACGTGCAACCGTTTTCGAGATATTTGGATTTGAAATAATAATTACATGAGATTTTGAAATTATGGCGAAGGTAAGCTGCTACAAGTTATAAGGTATTTCGTATGATTGCTTCATATTTCCAGTAAAAAAAATAAAAGTGGACTTGTGTGTGATGTTACCAAAAACTCTTATTCAAAGGTTATTTAAACAAAAACAATTTGAAAAACTAAAAAAAAATAAAATACAATAAAAACTTCAATACCCTGTATCTCTGTAACAGAGCATTTTTGGACACATGTTGATAAGACATTTTTTCTTCTTATTTTTAAGCAGTTAAACTCATCCTGTATTTTTGGGACTATCCATGAAACACCATGAAACACCACGTGCTTGGCCTTGATTTCATTATCACATGTACTCATGATTTCTAAATATCTCGAGAATGGTTACACCTAGCGACTTCTAACATGTATACATTTTCTGCGTAAAAGTGATAAAAAATCGTCTTTTTTAGTTGAAAATATAATACAGGAACGTCCATAAAAGTTATGTCTGTTTATATCCTGAAAAATGAGTGAAGGAAGCGCCCTCTACAAGTTAGAGCCATACTAACATCAAATTCGAATTTCGCATGATGAGAAACCCCTAAATCGACAAGTTCAAATATTATTATGAAAAAATAAAAATGAAAATAATATTTCAACACCCTGTAGCTCACTAACGAAGCATTTCCGGATACATGTTTACAGAAAGTTCTGTTCTTATTTTAAAGCGGGGAAACTCATTCCGAATTTTTTCGCAATTAATGAAACGCCCTTTATAGGAGATTGGGAGATTGCGCTTTGACTGTGAAGGCGAAGAAGATTCCTTGGTGCTGGAATTGCAAAAAAAAAGTTTTAAAAAGGTTTAAAAAATCAATGTTCTCGATCCAGAACTCAAAATCTTCAACAAGAACAGTTCAAACCAAGAAATAATTATAATGAAAATGCGGATAAAGCTTCTTTCGCTGCCCTTGGGATAAACAAGAATAAAGAAGCATGGTATGTGGACAGTGGAGCTTCTTCGCAGAGTCATATGTCAACGGGAATAATTGTTGGATGATTTGACAAATGAGATATATGGAGAAAAAACACATTGTGGAAAACAACACAAAACTGACTGAAAATGAAACTGAAAGCTCAGTAATTTCACTAAAATCAGTAGGTATTACAAGGATGGTCACAAATGTGAGATTTGTGCCAATTCTGTCAGAGAATTTGTTTTCAGTGCATTCTCTAGCAAGAAAAGGTTATCCAGTAGTTTTTGAACCCAATGGCTGCCAAAAACCGGAGGACATGTCACATTAAGAGAGAACGTCTTGCTACAGCCGCAAGTGTTGATGGACTTTTTAGACTGGATACACCACCTGGTGGAAGGCTACCTAGACATTATCCAAACTTGTCAAGGATTTCGGGAAAAACGGACACTGTCTTGAGGCTTCCTTTTAATAAAGAGCTACAGTTTCGATGCTATGTTGCATCTTCTTCAGGCTAAAAAATACGTACATATGAACACTAACAATAAAGACAGTCATCAAAATGAAAATAGCCGAAAAATAAATAATAAAAACACAAAACGAACATGGTCGTAAAAAAAATGGGCCTACCCATTAAAAAATTGGAGACTAATATTAACAGGAAACTACATTTAAACTCGAAACATGAATACAACGAATAATTAAAATATGTATATAGTACATCACTCATAAAAATTATAACGGTCAATAAACAAATACATCAATACGCTTCAAAATCACAATGTTGTAAGGTTTCTGATCAATTACATGAATAAAATGTGATAGAATACAAAGTTGTTCCAAGCATTCAATTATTGGCAACGTTGGACACATTATTGTCAACTGAGCGCAACCAAAACAATCCTTAATCTATATGACAGCGGTATGAATTCATCACATTTCAAGTTGGTACTCTATAGAAGATTTTTTATTGTAGTGGAGAAACAATGTTGCCTATATGATCTTTATGGTTGATAAATACATGATGTCCGTTGAGGAGTTCATCTATGAGTTTCTTATATAATTAAGCAACGGATGATATAATATACTCAAATTTTCAACATCACTTCGAGTGTTCACCGCATTTTCGTGATTCACTTGAATATGTATCATCTCCGAAATGATACGCTTATAATAATTATGCTCTCTATCCAAAATCTTCATCTCATCAAAATCGAAGTTGTGGTTTGTGTTGAAATAGTGCTGGGCAAGTGCCGATTTTTCTTGTTTTCCTCTGTTTCGTTCTCTTATGTCATGGATATGTTGTTTCTTTCTTTTTTCTAAGTATTGTTTTGTTTGACCCACATAAATACTCCCACACGAGCATGGTATGCTATACACAATACCCGACTGTTTAGAGAGTGGTGTTGTATCCTTGAGTCTGGAGAATAGCGCATATGTTGTTTTTAAATTATAGAATACCAATTGTGTTTCTTTACTGTTAATTAATTTTGCGATCTTCTGCGATAAACCTTGAACAAACGGAAACCGAAAATACCTCTTCGTTCGTACTCTTATTGGTGTCTCATTTCTCATATTCATTTTGTTTATGCAGAGGTTAACAAAGCTATGAGGGTGATTGTTATCACGCGCCAAACCCATTATTTTATTCTTATTCTCTTCCCAAAAACTTTCGTGGCTCAAGTGTTTGGCTCTGTATATCAGATTGCACAATGTATTCACTTTATGTTGTTTGTTGTGATAGGAATAAAAATTCAACAATCTACCAGAGCTTGTAGGTTTCATAAACCAGTTGGTCTTTAGTTCGCCTGAGATGTCTCTCAACACTAAAACATCCAAAAAGGGTAGCTCTCCAGCACTCTCGACCTCCATCGTAAATTGGATTCTTTCATTAACACTATTAAACAACGCGAGAATTTCACACTTTATATTCCTTGGTATGGCCATAATTGTGTCATCTACATACGCATATAGAAAAGGGATGTTGTAGGTACATTTTTTCAGAACTTCTGTCAGAACGTAGTTCATGACCAAATTTGCCAATACCGGGCTTGCCAGGTTTCCCATGGCACTGTCATCCAATTGTTGATAGAACTGGTTCTCAAAGGTAAGATAACTAGTGTCAAAACAAAACTCCACCATCTTGACAAGAACCTCCATTGGAAAATCTGTATACAGTGAGGACGTAAATAGTCCCCCCCCCTCTAACTTTTGAACGCATTAATATTTTTGGCTCAAATTTGGAAGTGTTGTTCAGGGTAGGCTTCACTAAGTTTTGACCTCCAAAAAAAAATTTCAACTGTCAAACTGACAGCTGGGCACCATTTTGAAACAAATTATTAAATGGAAAAGGGGGTCATGTGATACCTTATTTGAAAGGTCTTTCCATTCTCTTTTCACCCCCAAAGTTTGAAGTCCTTAGCATTTTTCTTAAGGAAATGGCGCCATATCGAAAATAAATTATTTGGGTCAAAATACTATCTCTAATTCTTAAAAGAACTTTATTAACAATGAAAAAACTAACCTATAACATAAGTGATTGTTTCTACAACAGTATTTAATAGAAAATTTTAAAAAAACCTAATACAAAATAAAAGATAGTATCTACTTAGACACAAATAATTTATTTTCGACATGGCGCCATTTCCTTATGAAAAATAATAAGGACTTCAAACTTTGGGGGTGAAAAGAGAATGGAAGGACCTTTCAAATAAAGTATCACTTGACCCCCTTTTCCATTTAATTTTTTGTTTTAAAATGGTGCCCAGCTGTCAGTTTGACAGATGAAAATTTTTTTTGGAGGTCAAAACTTAGTAAAGCCTACCCTGAAACACACTTCCAAATTTGAGTCAAAAATATTAATGCGTTCAAAAGTTAGAGGGGGGGGGGACTATTTACGTCCTCACTGTATGTACAAATATGCCGTTTATATTTATATAATATCTCTATTCCTAAAGCTCTTGGTATATTGGTGAAGAGGGAAATTACATCCAATGATACCAGTGTATAGTCCGCTGGATTAACAGTATTTCTCATTAAGTCGACAAATTCAAAGGAATTCTTTATATTGCATTGGAATGTTGTTGTTAATGGTGAAAGAACTTCATTCAATAAAGTGGCAATTTTGTAACTAGGGGAGTTGGTACAGCTTACTACAGGTCTCATTTTTACTCCTTCTTTGTGTGTCTTTCTAAGACCATATAATTTTGGAGGTAACGACGAATAATTTTTGAGTCTGACTGATTTTATGTTATCAATGAGGTTCTTTGTTTTAAGCTCCTTGATAATAGAGTTAGCTTTATTTTGATATCGGGATGTAGGATCGAAATCTAGCTTCTTATACGTTGAATGATCACTGGGCATGGTGTTCATAGCTTCAGAGTATTCATGCCTTTTCATCAGAACAGTGCTATTGCCTTTATCCGAACGGCAGACAAGAATGTCAGGATTCTGAGCGAGAAAGGATTTTGTTGCTCTGTATTGTTGTAAAATGTTTTTAAACCGTTTATCCGTCTCTTTATTACGAGGGTCATGAAGGAAATTTGAAATGATATTGACTGACTTAAACCTTACGTCCAATTGTTGTTCTTCGTCCCAATCTGCTGATGAAATCATGTATTCTAAATCTTTTATAACTGTTGTTGATAGAACTTCACTTGTAGTGACAGGAATTGAGAACTTCGGACCTAAACCCAATATAGTTGTAACATTTTCCGGTAACTGAACATCAGAAAAATTGAATACAAATTTATGATTTGACTTCAGAGTAAACGGGCTATGGAACTGGATCAATTCATAATATTTCCTCAAATTAGTTTCTTTAATTAATTTAAACTTAGAGTCAAAATTACGTTGAATGTAGTTATGGAAATCCATCAATGTATTCATATCTACCAGACTTTCCAATTTAAGACGTTGTTCTTCCAGGTGTTTCTTCATTATTTTTATTTTCCAGATAGTTATCTTGATCTCAACATTAAGGATGGACTTCCTAAATTTAATAAGTGATGATTCCAATTGTGCTTTGAAAGGGTGGTCTTCAATATGTAGAGTGTATAAACATTTATAATTATCAGTGATGTGTTTTGGAAAAACACCATTCCTACGACAATGCAGAAGAAAAATACGTCTATTCAAAAGGGAAGCTTGCTTCCAGGTGTTACTCGCTGTTTCTTTGGCTATGGTCCATGCTTCGTGTCCAAATGAATGCTTTATGATGGTGAAGATACCCCCAGGTGTCATACTTCCTTTGAATTTGTCGACTTAATGAGAAATACTGTTAATCCAGCGGACTATACACTGGTATCATTGGATGTAATTTCCCTCTTCACCAATATACCAAGAGCTTTAGGAATAGAGATATTATATAAATATAAACGGCATATTTGTACATATACAGATTTTCCAATGGAGGTTCTTGTCAAGATGGTGGAGTTTTGTTTTGACACTAGTTATCTTAACTTTGAGAACCAGTTCTATCAACAATTGGATGACAGTGCCATGGAAAACCCGGCAAGCCCGGTATTGGCAAATTTGGTCATGAACTACGTTCTGACAGAAGTTCTGAAAAAATGTACCTACAACATCCCTTTTCTATATGCGTATGTAGATGACACAATTATGGCCATACCAAGGAATATAGAGTGTGAAATTCTCGCGTTGTTTTATAGTGTTAATGAAAGAATCCAATTTACGATGGAGGTCGAGAGTGCTGGAGAGCTAGCCTTTTTGGATGTTTTAGTGTTGAGAGACATCTCAGGCGAACTAAAGACCAACTGGTTCATGAAACCTACAAGCTCTGGTAGATTGTTGAATTTTTATTCGTATCACAACAAACAACATAAAGTAAATACATTGTGCAATCTGATATACAGAGCCAAACACTTGAGCCACGAAAGTTTTTGGGAAGAGAATAAGAATAAAATAATGGGTTTAGCGCGTGATAACAATTACCCTCGTAGCTTTGTTAACCTCTGCATAAACAAAATGAATATGAGAAATGAGACACCAATAAGAGTACTAAAGAAGAGGTATTTTCGGTTTCCGTTTGTTCAAGGTTTATCGCAAAAGATCGCAAAATTGATTAACAGTGAAGAAAGACAATTGGTATTCTATAATTTAAAAACAACATATGCGCTATTCTCCAGACAAGGATACAACACCACTCTCTAAACAGTCGGGTATTGTGTATAGCATACCATGCTCGTGTGGGAGTATATATGTGGGTCAAACAAAACAATACTTAGAAAAGAGAAAGAAACAACATATCTATGACATAAGAGAACGAAACAGAGAAAAACAAGAAAAATCGGCACTTGCCCAGCACTATTTCAACACAAACCACAACTTCGATTTTGATGAGATGAAGATTTTGGATAGAGAGCATAATTATTATAAGCGTATCATTTCGGAGATGATACGTATTCAAGTGAATCACGAAAATGCGGTGAACACTCGAAGTGATGTTGAAAATTTGAGTATATTATATCATCCGTTGCTCAATTATATAAGAAACTCATAGAAGAACTCCTCAACGGACATCATGTATTTATCAACCATAAAGATCATATAGGCAACATTGTTTCTCCACTCCAACAAAAAATCTTCTATAGAGTACCAACTTGAAATGTGATGAATTCATACCGCTGTCATATAGATTAAGGATTGTTTTGGTTGCGCTCAGTTGACAATAATGTGTCCAACGTTGCCAATAATTGAATGGTTGGAACAACTTTGTATTCTATCACATTTTATTCATGTAATTGATCAGAAACCTTACAACATTGTGATTTTGAAGCGTATTGATGTATTTGTTTATTGACCGTTATAAGTTTTATGAGTGATGTACTATATACATATTTCAATTATTCGTTGTATTCATGTTTCGAGTTTAAATGTAATTTCCTGTCAATATTAGTCTCCAATTTTTTAATAGGTAGGTCCCATGTTTTTTACGACCATGTTCGTTTTGTGCTTTTATTATTTATTTTTCGGCTGTTTTCATTTTGATGACTGTTTTCATTGTTAGTGTTCATATGTACGTATTTTTTAGCCTGAAGAAGATGCAACATAGCATCGAAACTGTAGCTCTTTATTAAAAGGAAGACTCAAGACAGTGTCCGTTAATCCCGAAATCCTTGGCACATTTGTTCATAACCTTTTTCGGACGTTAACCCACTTGAATTATCCAAACTATCAATTCACAGATTCTTTGTCATAGAATACTGGGTCACCTCAACCAATTCATTATGGAACTTTTGAGAAACGGAATGGTAACTGGGCATGGACTCTGTAAGAAAATAGCGAAAGAGATTCTTTTCTCTTCGCTTGAATATCGGTCGAAACTTGGATTCAAAATACCGGCGAGCAACAGCTGGGCCCGTATTCACTTCACCTCTTCAAAAATCCAGAGGCACCCTTATATTGTGAGTGCTGTATTCAAGGAAAACAATCCAGAAAGTAATTTCCTAAAAAAATCAATAAAGGACTGGCGAAAGATGTATTGGATCTGATACATTCTGACTTAGCAGGACCAATGAAAGTGGAATCCTGGAGTGGTGCTCGTAATGTCATGCCCTTAATTGATGACCATTCAAGAAAAGTCTTCTGTTATTTTATAAAGTCCAAATCCGATGTCACTGACATTTTCAAGAATTTTTGTGCTGGACTGTGAACTCAGACCAATAAAAAAATCAAAGTCTTGAGAACTGATAATGGTGGTGAATGTTGAAATTCTCAGAAAAAGGAATGAGGTATGAACAGACTGTGCCGTATTGTCCAGAACAAAATGGGGTGGCTGAGCGATACGATCGTAGCATTCTCGATAAAGTTCGCTCAATGCTCATTGAATCCAATTGTGATGAACGGATGTGGGCTGAAGCTGCTAATACCAAAATCAAAATAGATAATGAACATTTGCGAACTGAATTTCACGAATTTTCAAAGCATCCACTCGCGGAGAGATTCCTTGTGTCTGCCATTTCAGGGAAATTTGTCATCTACCGTTGCTTAGAATGTGAATTGACGTGCACAAATCTGTCTATTTTATTTATTGTCCAAGGTTCGAGGTATCCAAAACGAGACAAGCGTAGCCTGAATATTTGGATGATCTCAATTTAGATAGTTATTTTGCTATTCTTACTATTTCTAGTGATGATTTGGCGCATTTGTCAGTTTCTGAAGCATTTAAAATTAATAATACTCGGGATCTAGTAGATAAACCTGCTCACAGGATTATTGTTACAAATAAGAATCAAACGGGATTAAAATGCCTACATAGCAACTTATAATGCTCGGTTCGTCGCTAAGGACTTCACCCAAAAATATGGAGTTGAATATACCAAAACTTTTTCGACAGTTATTCGCTTTGGACTGCTGAATTAAATTCAAAAGCAGATCATTTGGATGCATTCTTGAATGTTGACATTAGTGAAGAGATATACACGGTTTTTCAATTGAAACTCCGCACGCCAATAACTCGGAAACGAATAGATATGATTTTTGTAAAAAGTAGTCAATGTATGGGGTAGTTATTTTTCACAGTTGAAAAAATTCGACTCCTACCAAGAGTTAAGCGCCGCGACGTCAAAAATATCAATCGATTGCTTTGACTTACGCACATGCAAAAGTACGTGTTATTTATAAACTTTTTTGTTATTAACGCGAACTCATTTATCCTACTCAGTTCTGAGTTATAACGGTTTATAGCTTACATTTCATGATTGACAAAAAATGCGATAACGGATGACTTTTACAAGAAAGATAGTCTAAATATCTGTAAAAAGAAGTCAATGTATCAGGCCAAGTAGATATTTTCCAATGTTGGAAAAATTCGACGACTACTTAGAGCTAAGCCTCGCGACGCGTCAAAAATATAAATCGATTGCAAGGACTTCGAAACTACGCGCATAGGAAAGAACATTATTTATGAACTTTTTTGTCATTTACTGGAATCCATTTATCTCACACATTTCTGAATTATACGAGTTTATAGTAAACATTCCTTGATTGACAAAAAATAAGATTACGGATGATTTTTACAAGAATGTTTGTCTCAATTTATGTAAAAAGTGTTCAGTGTTTGGCGCCAAGTAGATATCTTTTAATGTTTAAATACAAAATTTGAAGCCTACCAAGAGCTACAGTGTCGCGACGCTTCAAAAATATCAATCGATTGCAGGGACTTTGAAATTACGCGCATGCGGAAGTACAGGTTATTTTCAAACGTTTTTGTTAATCACTCGAACCCATTTGTCTTGATCATTCCTGAGTTGAACTGGTCAAGTGAAAATTTCTTGATTGACAAAAAATTCTTGTAAAAGTCAACCGTAATCGCATTTTTTGTCAATCAAGAAATGTTTACTCTAAACCGATATAACTCAGAAAGGTGTGTAGTTGCTTTTTTCAAGTCCTAGTTGCTTTTTTCAAGTCCTACCTTGGGGAAAGGTGTCAATGTGTGTTGATAAGAAATAATGAAGGCACGGTTAAATCTGATTTTCTATCACTAACAACGGGGGTTCCTCAGGGATCTATTCTTGGGCCCACACTTTTCTCCATTTACGTGGCAGATATGAAGGAGTGCCTGCAATTTTCAAAACTACAGCAATATGCAGACGACTCTCAAATATATATTCCGTTCGGACCATCAGAAGCTGAAGAGGCTCAGAATAAATTGACCACTGATTTAAATAACGTAAGCAAATTTGCCAGGGATCACAGTTTAAAACTGAATGCATCAAAATCTTCCGCTATGTTATTTGGCAATAATAAGCGCATATCGTCTGTTACTTCTAAACACTTCAATGTGACTGCAAACGAAGAGATTCTACCCATCGTTACTGAAGCAAGAAGCTTAGGAGTCGTTCTTGACTCGTCCCTTTCCTTTGAATCACACGTTAAAAAGAAACTTCAACTAGCATATATGAGACAGAAAAACTTGAATCGTTTCAGGGATACGCTTTCTTCCAAACTTAAATATTTTCTTTGTGAAACTCTTGTACTGTCTCTGCTTGACTTTGGTGATGTTGTTTACTCTAGTTCGTTAACTGCTAGTATCTCCAGTTCAATTCAAAAATTACAAAATAGCTGCATGCGTTTCTCTTATAAAATACCTTTTCGAAGCCACATTACCCCCTATCTGAATGAAAACGGGATTTTGAATATGATTAATAAAAGAAGATTGCATATTTATACTTTCATAAACAAAATCTTAGTCACAGGTCAGCCTCAATACTTAAAAAAATGTTTCAAATCTTTCGCAAATTCTCATAACACCAGAAACGGGAATATTTTTAGGGTTCCACCTCATGGGACATGCAATTTTCAAAAGTCATTCTCATATTCTGCCGTCCATATGTGGAATAAACTGCCAGCACAGTTAAAGGAGGTCTCGCCAAAAAAGTTCACTGTTTTATTAAAAAGATATCTGCTAGACGAACAAAACAACCAACGACGTTAGTTGGAATTCCAAGTGTTCCCTGCATCCCATTTCTACTGAGCTCTCGATGAAGCTTCGCGCCTCTCGCATTTCCTCCGCTGCTCCCTCCCGCGTCGCCGGACTCTGTACACGATATTTTTTCTTTTTTTTTTTATGTTTCAATTTAAACAGGGTGAATCATACTGTAGGAACTGAATAATTAGTTGTGTAATATTATGTGATATGCTTAATGGTATTCTATTTTTCTTTTTTTTGTTTGTTCGTTTTTCTGGGTTTGCATCACATAAGTACACTTTCAGTGGCTTATGATATCGGTTTTTAGAATCGCGATGCTAATTTATATTGTTATAACCAGATGGTCTTCTTTTCATTATTATAGTAGTGTTGCCTTGTCAATTATTGATGTAGTATCCTGATATGTGACAATAAAACTATTTTGATTTGATTTGATTTGAATAAATAATTTCGAGTAAATACCAATAAAATCTACCAATAACATGGACTTTTGCATGCGCGTAATCTCAAAGTCCCTGAAACCGATTTATATCTCCGACGCGTCGAGACGCTTAGCTCTTGTAGGCGTCGAATTTTTTGAACTTGACCCCATACACTGACGACTTTTCACTGAAATTGAGACAAGTATTCTTGTAAAAATCATCCGTAATCGCATTTTTTGTCAATCAAGACAAGTTAACTATGAACCGGTATAACTCAGTCCTCGCTATCGATTTATATTTTCGACGCGTCTCGGCGCCCAGCTTTCGATAGGCGTCGAATTGTTTAAACTGTGAAATATATCTACTTGACCCCATACATTGAACACTTTTTACAGAAATTGGATATTTATATTCGTTTTCGAGATATTGGCATGCGGAGTTTTAACTGAAAAACCTTGTATACGTGCCAACCCGAACTTTTGAAGAACCATGTTTTGAGGATGAGGTTTGTTTATTAGGGCGATCAAGAGACTAAAACAATATTCGAGACTATGGTGTAAAAAGGCTAATAATGTTCTTCTTGAAATGAACTATAAACAGTCTACAATAGAACCATGTACATTTTATAAAGTATCTGCAGAGAGTCTAGTAATTGTAGCATTGTATGTCGATCATTTCTTCATTTTTTACAATGATGTTCCAGAAGTGAAACATTTGAAGGCTAAATCGAAAGAACATTTTAAAATGGAGGACTTAGGACCGATATCATATTGTCTAGGAATAAAAATAGAACATAATCCTTCCAAAAATGGATTGTCAATTTGTCTAGAGCAATATACATTCTTGATATTTTAGATTGATTTCAGATGTCAGACTGTAAGCCGACTAATACTCCTTTGGAACAAAATCAAAATAAAACTTTTGAAGGAGGATATTATGAGGCTGATTGGTTCAGCAGCCTATTGGTTCATTATTGTGTCTCACAGTTTGTTCACGACCTGATATTGCATTTAGCGTATCATTTTTGAGTCAATTTAATAATAAGCATACAAAAGAACATTGGTTAGCTGCGAAAATGGTTTTGAGATATCTGAAAGCTACAACAGGTTATGGCCTAGTATTCAGAAAATCAAATTCTTCCATCATCGGTTTTGTAGATTCAGATTGGGAAAATGATTTGTCTGATAAAAGGTCATACTATGGTTTCATTAACATGAGCTGGTGCTCCGATTCTTGCGAAAGTCACAAATTAAAAACATGTGCTTCAACTTTAAGCTCGACAGAAGCCGAATATATTGGAATCTGTGAAGCAGCTAAAGAATCGTATTTGAAAACGCTTTGTTCTGGATTGTTTGATTTTTATAATAATAATTATTGTGAATTCTTGAACATTTCAAAAACAATGACTTTTTTTAATGACAATCAAAATCTAAACTAGTAGAAAATCGAGTGTTTCATAAAAGAAGAAAACATGTTCGTTTGAAATACCATTTTATAAGAGAGCATGTTGAAAATGGTAATATTCAACTTTTCCACATGCCGACTTCTGAAATGGTAGCAGATGTTTTGACGAAATCTTTGGGAGCAAAGAAACATAATTATATTATTTGTAGTAAATTCAATGTAATCTGTGTCTAGTTCTGATAGCTGTAGATTATTTCTACTCATGTGATTGATTCTCATTAAAAGGCGCACATCCAAAGTGGGGTTCTCACTTGTCAGTTTCAATTATCATTTTTACTGATTCAGTCATAACCCAATAACTAGCAAAGAAAGTTCTATAAAATTTGTATAAACAACTATAGGATATATTTTATAGGATACTAAAATTCTTATAACTCATTAGAAAACAATGAAATCAGCCTTATACAACCAAAAAGGGCCCATTTTTATACAACTGTTGGGTCATATAACGGTTCTCTAAAAAGTGTATAAAACTACTATGAGTTTCATATGGCTTTATAGAGTTACTATGAAATGGTTTTATAGGGTGTCTCATGGTTGTATAATGCATCTTTTTCATATAATGCTGCTATTGGGCGCGCAATGGCAGCATTTTATCATTTAGCTCGTTAGCGAAATATTTTTTAATTTTTTAGTGAAGAACATAAGAACCAATTAATGTTTTAAGCAAGACACCAAATAGATCAAGCAGTTATAAAAATGGAGTCTTACTATTCGATCGTGAAAATGGTATCACTAGAGGTACTGATACTACTTATTTTATAGTCATGGAAGGTTTTGGTGGTAGAAATGTTGGTGCGCTGCAAATTTTACTGATACATTGTAGGTATGTGTTTGGCAAAAAAATGAAGCGCTTCAATTTTGATCAAGTTTTACTTGAAAATTGAAAAAAAAAATTTTTTGTAATCTAAAGATCCTCTTTTTCAATTGATTTTGATAGTTCACCACTACACAGACGATCCCTCTCCATAATAATGCTCCAAATAATAATTTAAGTCACATTTTACAGTTTCACAACTATGTTTTCAACTCAGTGCAAAAATGGCGGCGATAGGGGGGCACAAGAACTCTTTATTTAAATATGGCGATTCTTAATACAACAATTTTATTCCAAACGAATGCGTAAAATAACGTTTCATTGTAAAACGAAACGGTATACGATGGATCTATTTCATAAGGAAGTATAGCCAGGCACTATACAGCTATATTTGACAAGAAAGAAGATGTCGAGCCTTTATTTATAAGTATATGAATGCGCCCGATGCAATGGCTTGTTTTACGGCTTCATATTCATATTCGACTCGCGGCATTCGGCATAATATATATTATAGTCTCTCGTCGGAAACGTCTTCACTATAGTTTCTAGTTTCTAGTGTGGGGTGCTTGTACGTCGGATTGATTTTGGGCACCATAGTAACATCATTTACCGTTTCATAAGTGTCCACATACTCATTATTTTCAATATCCATTTAAATGGCATCTGCTTTGTGTTGTGTGATTGAGGAAATTAGTTTGTCCTTAAGCTCTGGCGTTTCAGGTTTACTTCCAAAATTGTAACATGCAATCTCGGGATTATTTGCAAGAATTTGTCTTTATTTTTTTTACAAGCTCTTTTAATACTTCCACTGCGTTTATTAACTTTTTTTCACTGAGTATTCATATTTGATTCACTCGAACAACAACAAACTGGAATATTTTACTACTTATAACGCAGATCTTAGAACCAATTTATTTCGCCATACACAAGTTTATCCTGTAAGGTCTTTATAAGAGAAAAAGTCTCATAGTAGCTTAAGTCCACGTATAATATTGTTTTATAGAGCGGCTCCATTCAACGCATCAAGATATTTTATATACAACATTATACAGTCCTAATAAGACAAACTCAAGTAACTATTTTATAATGTTGCCAAATGAGGCAATATAGACAAACATTGTGTATTATAAAACCATCATACAATAGGTATACAAGTCTTATAAAATATTACTTTTGTTATTGTATAAATTTTTTACGGCATAACTCAGGAAAAGTTTAAACAACTCCAGAAGATTCAGAACCGAGCGCTTCGTAATGTTCTGTTGTGCAATAGGTACACGCCCACAAAACTAATGCTGAATACACTACAGGTGATGAATGTGAAACAAACAATTTTTTATCGGACATTCATTTTTATCTTCAAAATGAAAATTGGCTTGGCGCCGGAATATCTCTGTAGAGAACTTAAATATGTCAACGAAGTTCACAATTTTTATGTTGCCACTAGTCGCTTGAACAAAACGTTTAGCAGCGTATTTTACAAAGGACTAGTTCAATTTAATGATCTTCCACCTGATGTAAAAAATGCGCAAAGACTGGACATTTTTAAGAAGAAACTTCTTGCATATATTTTAACAATTATTGATTGACGGACTGTGATATTTTCCTAATCAATTTATATAACTGGTGTACCTGATGTTTTTCTTTTTTTTATCAATTTTGTGCCTGTGATATATTTTGTTTACTTCAACTTTTACAACTTTTGTAACCGTTTTTTGTGCACCATATTTCCTCTGCTTATTATATGTATATTAATGTTTTTTTTGTATAGCATTGGCTAAATAAACGTATTCATTCATTCATAAACGCGCTTATACAGAATAATATAATTTTAAAAGAAATTATCGTATTATGCGTTACACGATGTATTGCAAAAACCACTACAAAATCATTTTATACAACAATTTGCTCTAAACACAAAATTATCCCATCAAAACGCTTAATAACATGAAACAATTCTTAAGAAAACGCTATTCGACTGTTATACAATGATTCAATCCTTTTAGAATTCCATTTTGCTAGTTGGGAATGAAAAGATTATGAACGTGAGAACATGTTTTCATTAAAAATGATCGATATGTTTGCACTTTCCGTCAAAAGGTAAACCACTTTTACTTTTCGTTCATTTTGACTGATCATAATAGAAATGAATAAAGACTGAAGTGTAAGAACAAGCTTGTTCAGCGTTACTGAATCAGTGTTTCGTTTAGTTGTGCTAGTTTTATGGTATTTTGAGATTTGGGTGAAGATCATTGATCAAAATGGTTCAAACCGATAAATTTTTCGACAATGGAACCTATTGCACGTATTTTTTTATTGCATCAAAATGATCAATTAGACTTGAAAAGTATCCCTACAATTTTTTTTTTGCATACGAAAAATATTAATGCCGTAATAAATAACTCAAGTTCAAACTGGCCCGCGAAAACGGCGAGTGACGCAATCGGTCTTATGAGAGTGGTTCTTTTATCAGCGGATTGCTGACGTTTGGCGTGTCGTTACAGTCGTGCAGGGCCGGATTTTTCCTTGTAAAGATCGGTAAATCAATAACGGCTTGACTGATATTGTTGTCATTGTTTGGTTGTCAATTTTCTTTCTGTGTTGGAGTTTGTTCCTTACATAGTAAGCCAGATTAATTCCTTATTATTTTTGACTGCTGACGTTATAGGTCCATGGCTGAAAAACGCGTAAAATTCAGTTTCCAGCGTAAGACGGCCTTTGAACGGTTAAAAGAAATTTTCGAATATTCATCCGAACATAAAAAAGATGAAAATTTTGCTGCGAACTTGATAGTGCGTGCGGATGATATTGATGAGATTTATGATGAATTTAAAAAGGCCCACAATTCAATCGTGTCTTTAATCTCCACTGATGAGGACTTTTCTTCCGAAGACGATATCAGTAAACAAGCGGATTCTTTTTATTTTGGAGTAAAAGCTGCGGCAAATAAACTTGCAACACATCAATCTACAGACATGCGACATACTACGCCTCCTCAGGCTGTTGCAAAGCAACAAAAATTTCTAAACCGACTTTTGATGGTAATTTGAAAATGTGGCCGTCATTTTATGATCTTTTCGGAAGCATAATCCACAATGAGCAATTCGCTGTCATCTATTGAGAAATTTCATTTTTTACGAACGTCATTGGAGAAGGATATGCTTTCAATTTATTAAAGTCCATTCCAGACTCTGACAATAACTACTTGATTGCCTACCACACTTTGGTTAAACGCTTTCAGGATACCAGGTTTTTGGCTACCAGCTATTTCAATGAAATCTACACCGCTCAGCCACTCACGCGCTCCTCAGCGAAAGAGCTCAGAAGTATTTTGAATACTTTTCGAGAAAACTTGGAAGCTTTACGACTGTTGAAATTTAATGTAAACGCATGGGATTTTATACTCTTCAATATTTTGCTACAAAAATTAGATGCGAAAACACGCACTGATTTCGAACTTCGTCATAGCCATATTGAGATGCCCACTTACAATGACTTAGTTTCGTTTCTCGAAAACCACTGTTAGGCCTTGGAGTCAGTCTTCAATATAGTACCTTCATCACCAAAGAACAAACCCTTTGCGCAACGTTCCCCTCCGGAACCACAGTCTTATTTCCCCAAAAGGACGTCGGCATTCTTATCTGCAGAAAATCCTCATCATATGCCGCAAAATGCCTCTTATGCACATCCTTCCATGGTTCATACAGGTGTCCTACCTTTCTTTCAAAGCCCTCAAATGAGAGATTGTCAGCACAATCTCTGCACTAACTGTCTCCGTTCACCGCATTCCTTGCGTAATTGCCAGTCCACAAGCACCTGCCGAATTTGCTCAAATCCTCATCATACATTGCTTCACTTGAACAAAACAAATGAGCAGCCTTCTACTTCATACCATTTGAAGGACGGTTCGTCGTCAAACTCAAATATAGTTTTTGATGACTCATCTGACGTGCCGGTGAAAAACCCTGGTCCAAATGAGTCTCAGCCGTGACCTTTATTCAATGCTTTCACTTCCACATCCCATGTTGCCTCAACGGTTTTGCTTTCAACAGCACAGGTGGAAGTTCGTGTCGCTTACGGTGGTTATCAAAAGGTTCGCGTCCTCCTGGATACCGCTAGTATGGCTAATAACCAAATGTTCTCGATTCATTGAAGGCTTGAATGGAATGTCTACAGCCAGTGGTAAAGGCATGGCGAGCTGCCATATTAAGCCGGTTGGAAATCGGAATCCTACGTTATCTACGTAGGATTGATTCTACCTAAGCTATGTTCTGATCAGCCCAAGATGAAAATTCAATTTACTGGATGGAAGCACGTAAGTGGATTGTCCTTAGCGGATCCCAAATTCAATATTCCAGGTCCTATCGATATCTTGATTGGAGCTGAACTTGTCCCTTACATTTTGGGTCCAGGTCGTGTTTTTGGAAGTCCAGGTCAGCCTGTCGGTTTGGAAACAGTCTTTGGTTGGGTACCATAGGGCGGAATTCAAGACACAACTCCCTTGCTGTCATGTCATACTTCCATTGACTTCTCTTTGGATTTTTCCCTTCAAAAATTCTGGGAAGTAGAGAGTGTTCCCAAAGTATCACCACTTTCAGAGGAAGATCTGAAGTCTGAAGAGTTCTTTAAAACTACTACATCCAGGACCGATTCCGGTAGATTTGTTGTAAGCCTTCCTTTTCGGTCAAGCTTTACGGTGTTTCACGCTTTTGGAAAATAGACTGACAAAACACGAATATCTTTTTCAGCGATATGCAGCTTTCATACAAGAATACATCGACAAGAATTTTATAGCAGCAGTGCCTATTTCTCACTACAGAGATCCGTCCGCATCACCGCGTCACAACTTCAAAATTTCGAGTTGTATGGGATGCCAGTTCAAAAAGTTCCAACGGCTTGTCCCTGAATGACAATCTCATGTCAGGTCCAAAGCTTCATCACGAAGTTTCAGAAATTCTTCTTGAATTACGTCCAAACCCAGTGGCATTCATTTGTGACATAAAACAAATGTATTGCCAAATTCTGATCAGTTCGGATGATACCCGATATTAGCGCATGCTGTGGCGTTTTTCCCGTTCCGAAGATGTAAAAGAGTATCAGATAAATCGAGTCACTTTTGGGATCAAATCTGCCCCGTACCTGGCCTTACGTACTCTGCAAGAACCTGCAGGACAGGAGAAACGCTCCTTTCCTATGGCTCCAGAAGTTCTGCGTCACAATATTTATGTGGATGACTGTTGCTTATCGGCACCGGACCTGCCTACTGCTTTGAAAATTCAGAGAGAATTGATTTGCCTGCTCAGGAAGGGAGGTTTTGAACTTGGTAAATGGGCCAGCAGCCACCCTGGACTTCTTGCAGCTGTACCTTCTACCAATACTCAGATGCCTGTGGATTTTCAGTCTGAAGGTCCAACTACGATCAAAGTTTTAGGTCTTCAATGGGACCCCATAAACGACGTATTTTCTTACTCTCTCACTCCCGTGGAATCTAAATGCACTAAGCGTAACATACCCTTCCAAATTGCTCGTATCTTTGACCCCTTGGGTTTTCTCGCTCCAATATGTCTTTTCGCCAAGCATATGCTTCAACAGCTTTGGATTTCAAATTCTGGTTGGGACGATTCACCAAGCGAATCAATAACGGCACATTGGAACGTTTTCAGGTCAGAACTTCCCAGCTTATCAGAAATCAAGTTAAAACGGTTACTTTTCTCTGGCAACTCTTCCCGCTTAGAGATACATGAATTTTGTAATGCTTCTAGCATTGGTTACGGTTGCGTGATCTACATTCGTGAAATTTCCTCTTCAGGCCAAATTTCACTAATTTCAGTCACTATGGTATCAGCAAAATCCAAGGTAGTACCGTTAAAGACTCAATCCTTACCTCGCCTCGAACTTTGTGCAGCGGTACTTCTTGCCGACCTTATGCACTTCGTTCAGGAGACTTATTCCAAAACCTGGGTTTTCAATAGTATGTTTGCCTGGTCCGATTCACAAGTCGCTCTTGCCTGGATTTCAGATTCCCCTCATCGCTGGAAGACGTTTATCCTGAACAGAGTCACTCACATACAGAGCATCATCGCAGTGGAGATACGTTCCCACACAAATAAATCCTGCAGATTGCGCTTCTCGGGGTCTCAGCCCCAATCGGCTTCTTTGTCATGCACTCTGGTGGCAGGGGCCTAACTTTCTGTCGGAAAGTGAGGTTTCCTGGCCTCAACAGCCCCCGCTTATACATCAAGCTTCTACGGTCATTCTAAAGGAAGAACAAACAATCTCTCTGCACACTTCCTTCGACCAAGGTATCATTTCCGAGTTGCTTTGCCGTTTTTCTTCCTTGCACAAAATCATACGTATACTTGCGTTTGTTTTCCGCTTCATCTCAAATTCAAACTCGAGCACGTCAAGCTATCATTTTGCAGCTTCAATGAGAGTATTTTTCTGATATTTTAGGTGATATCGACCGCAACCGTTTATTGCCGAAGCGCTTCAGAAAGCTTGCCCTCTTTATCGACGAGGTTGGTATTCTTAGGGTGGGTGGTAGACTTAGGAAGTCTGCCCTATCTTTAGAAAGTAGACACCCCATTCTATTGCCTAAAAATAGTCGCTTTACGGATTTGGTCATAGAACTCTCACATCGTGACAATCTTCATCCTCGCTTAAAGATGCTCCATAATATACTCGCGGAAACCTTTTGGATCCTCTTCCCCCTTGCAGCTATTCATCGTTGTTCATCTAAGTCTAAGTGCTTTAGATGTTTTAGGTTCAAACCCAAATCATACGCTCCAGTCATGGCTGATTTGCCTAGCTTTCGGGTGTCTCAGTTGAAGGCATTTTCGGATGTGTGCTTAGGTTACGCAGGTCCATTCTCAATCAATTTAGGTAGACATCGAGGAGCGAAAACGAGCAAGTCATACATATTATACCTCTTCGTATATTGTGCAACTAAAGCTCTCCATTTAGAGCTGTGTTCCGACTTGTCCTCGGATTGTTTTTGGGATTTATCTCACGGCGTGGGAGAGTTAGCAATCTTTATAGCGACCAAGGAACCAATTTTATAGGAGCCTCTTCTCTTCTTTATTCCTTCTCCAAGGCAACCGCAGGAAGGCTGTCTATAAAGTGGCGTTTCAACCTCCCGGCCAGTCCTGATCACAACGACCTTGGCGAAGCTGGTGTTAAATCTGTGAAAACACATATCTATCGTCTGGGGAATTCACATATCGGCACATATGAAGAATTTCACACTCTACTCACGCAAGTAGAATACATTCTCAACTCCCGACCTCTTTGTAACCTCAGTTATGATCCCAACGATCTTCTACCCCTCACGACGTCACATTTTTTTAACCCTTGAACCAGCATGTTCTTTCCCGGAACCGGACTTCCGAGACTGCAATCTCAATCGCCCATGATGGCAGCTGATTCAAAGGATGCAAGCGGATTTCTGGAGCCGATGGAGTCAACAATATTTGCATACCTTGCAACAGAGATCTAAATGGTTGGTAGGCCGAGAAAACGTCAATTTAAACACCTTAGTTCTGATCAAAAATGAACTTAGACCATCTTTGAAATGGACGCTCGGCCGTGTTTTGACATTCTCTGCAAGTACACTGACGTGTCACTTGTAGAGCAGATACATTGTTTTTTTTTTTTTTTTTTGTAAACTTCAGCTTACTTTTTGGTTTTCTTAAATAAAAGAGAATCATATTTCTTTTGGTGGGTGGAATGTTCAAAACTGAACGTTTTTATTATTTTCAAGTTAAATTTCGCGCTATAGCATTTTGCACGCATATCCCCTCCGGATGGCACAAACTGAATTTTTACCCGAAATAGCGTGACAGTGCTTGATCTGATACGCTCGAGAGAGTACCTACGTACCTACCGTACTGACACGTGCTAATTTTCCGTTGGTAGACACTCTCGGCCTTTCGGTCACAATCAATAATTATTATCATTTATGGATTGTGTTGTTGTGTGGAGGCGAGCAGAACCAAAGGAGAAGGACCCTCTTCAACTGAGCAAGAAGAAGATTTCGGTGAGTGCCATAAAACATCAATATACAGGGTGTTTATTAATTCAATGCCGATACTCAAGGGTGATAATCCTTGGATGATTTTAAGACAAAAAATTCATATGAACATAGGTCCGCAAGAGCTTAATTTTCAAGATACAGGGTGTTGAAATATCAAAAAATAAATGATTTTTTTATAATTACTTTGATACTATTCCAGATATCTTTATGAAATTTGGTACACGTCTTCTAGGCTTCAATATGCATTTTGTGATGTACAAACAATTTTATTATTTTTACCAGTGGCGTCCGTACGGGCTTTGCACTCACTATTTTTGGAGAAAAAACTTGTACGCCACTGCTTCCTTTCAAAATAAAAATTATTTTTCAAATCTCTATTTATTTCTGAGCCAATTTGTTCTCTTGATTTTTTTCCGTCCGGCGCATGGTTTTCGCTTAAAAAAATACTGCTGGGTCATCCAATATTTTTAAATCAGTGGCGCCGTCTCCAACATTCCCATGCATTTTGATGCATAGAAGACGTGTACCAAATTTCAAAAAGATATCTGGAATAGTATCAAAGTGATGATAAAAAAAAGTTTTTTTTTTAATTTCAACATCCTGTATCTTAAAATCTATGCTCTTGCGGACCTATGTCCATATGAACTTTTTGTCTTAAAATCATCCAAGGATCATCACCCCTAAGTATCGGCATTCAATTAATAAACACCCTGTATGTGTGCAAAATTCGGAATTTTCACTCGCTGTAATTAACTTTCGATTTACGTAACGTCTGCCTACGACAGCAGTAAAAGCATAATTAAATATAAAATAATATCAAACTATAATAAGTAACCTGTTCCAAAAGTCTTCCATTATTAGACTATGAGACGATGTATCTAATCATTTTTTAACAGAAATAGAAATAAAACTTTCAGATTCAAACACATTGATCTACGAAACGACGCTTTTTCGGACCCATGTTGATGGAAAATGTTTATCTTATTTTTATTGCGCCTATTTCTTTCTTTAGAAAATCATGCTGTATTTAGATAATCACTGTCTCCTCAATATAGACAGCTCAGCAATATTAGGTGTGTTTATTATCCTCCACTTGTGCACACGAAACTACACTTTTCTACCCTGCGACGTTTGTTATGCTGTTAGTGCAAACAGTGTAGAGTGTTTGTTATATCAGGGTAGGTTGCCCATCACTGCACTCGCTACCCCAGGTCAAGAGGAGCTGTGACAGGTGTAGCGTAGTGTAGAATATGGTGGAGAGCTTATTTCGTGTATTTTGTAAACAAAGCATGTCTTAACCTAACCTTTAATAAAGATATACAAACAAAAAGGAAAATTTGTAGTGAAGAATCAGTGTGGATCTTATCAAATAAATCGGAATGGGTGATAAATAGTGAAAGTTAATGTATACAGTTATACGATATAGACTCCCATCAAGTCTTTTTATCCACTCAAGATGCAAGAAGATGCAAATCTGGTAGGCTTTGTATTTATTTATATTTTTTTATTCTTATATTCAGTTTTCTTTCCTGCTTAGATTTGGAATTCGCAAAACTTCTCATAAAGTCTTAAAAATCACAATTAGCAGCAATCACGATAATGATCCCAAGCCAAGGTGTACCTAGTGGCTTCTTATCTGGTAGAGCATGCATGTTAGCCTAAATCCAACCCAACTTTTGATAGACTATTAACTAAATTGTAGATATCAAGATAATTCGTTGAAAAAATCTTTGCCAATGCGGAAATGCCTTTTGAATTCAATATCCGTATAGGCGGACACCAAGCACTACAGTTTCAAACATCTCTGCTTTAGACAGTCTCGCTTCTTTTACAGTAATGTGTATTTAAAATTATTTCGGTTAAGCTGTCTCCAGAATCAGAACTTGAAGATGAGGAATAATCATCATCGTCAAAAACTTCAGACAATATAATACTTCAAGATCACTATTCGAATCATTCATCGATGTTTTGTCTGTTTATTTTTTAGTTTAGAATATCTCCAGAATCTGCACGGACGCGTTTGTTGAATCTCCTTTAGACTGACGACAGCCATGACTTACACCAGCAGTCTTCACTACCCTACCCTCCACTGAAATAACAAACACACCTATTATCTTCCCGCACGGTCGGTATCTTGCGACAACGCACTGCGCATGTTGGACAGTGCAGCAATTTTTATTGGGAATCTGTCTAGTACGAAGGCGTAGAAGGGCCAACAAAAAATTTCACAAAGTTGTAACCAAAATCAACTTTGATTTTTGGAATTTTCACACTTCAAACCTACAATTGTAAGGTCGAGGTTACAATTGTAAGTATCAACCTACAATTGTAGGGTCGGGCCTACAATTGTAGGTTGATACTTACAATTGTAACCTCGACCTTACAATTGTAGGGTCGAGGTTACAATTGTAGGGTCGAGGTTACAATTGTAGGGTCGGAGTTACAATTGTAGGCTCGACCCTACAATTGTAGGCTCGACCCTACAATTGTAGGTTGATACCTACAATTGTTACCTCGACCTTACAATTGACGTGGAGAAATAGACCGGTCGTCTTGCATATGACGCCGTCGCAGTGCGAGAGAGATGGGAAGAGAATGTCAAGTGATATAGAAGGATGGAGCTAGAGCGGGCAGTAAGAAATGGGTGTTAAAATGCGCTTATGGGAAGCGGCCGGTCCAGTTTCTCTCTTTAGCACGTCCATGGTTTATACCAAGAAATACGATCGATGCAGGAGGCCAGAGCTTGTTATCTCCTTCACACTGGTAGCCATAAGTTACACCATCAATCTGCATTATACTATCCAATCCTACACCGACATAACAAACACACCTAATAAATACATAGGTACAGGGTTTTTCTCTATACAGGGTGGCCCTGAAATCACTGTACAACGTTTAACCGCAAATTCCTTGATCAAAAATAAGGCGATCTAGGCAAACGTACCTATATCCAAAAATGCTCCGTTAAGCGAAGCCTACAGAAGGCGTCAAAGATTCAAAAAAAAATTGGTTTTTCCTACATTAATCGAAAAGGTGCAGATCGATTTTGATAATTTTTGGTAGCTAGTCTTGGACCATGAAATTACATTTTTTGTTTCTATAGCGACCAGTTGTGATCAACCGGAAATGTTATAAACGTGACTTCACATGCAGTTATTTGTTTTGATTTTTTATGGAATTGAATTTCTGATAATTCAGACGTTTTTATCTAATAACGCAGTATATAGAAAAGCTTTTTCCTCTCTTTCTTGAAAAAATTTGCTGCGATAAGTGGTTATGCTAGAAAAAAATAAATCAGTAATAAAATATCTGTGCAGCTAATTGAAAATATTATGGGCCGGGAGATAACGACCATTTTTGGGCAACGTTCAATGCCCGTCTGCCAAGCTGGGGTAAGGTATATTTCAATATTTTAAGTCGATCAATCCAATAAAATTGTTCCTCTCGCGTGTACCAACTTTAAGATCAATAATTGTAATTGTATTGAAAAGTTGAGAAAAAAAAACGATCGATGCCCATCTGCCGTTGTGATTTTATGATTCTGCACTAAAAAAAAAACCATCGGCAGTAATCGGCAGATGGTTTCGAGTGGTGAGTTCTGCTGGACCTTACTATGAAACTGTTGTGAAAAATGATGGAAAAAAAAAAAGGATTGATGCCCGTCTGCCGGATCAAAGGTAGGTTTAAAAGCTCAAAGGAAACCTTAAAAATCCATCGGCAGACATAAAGACCTACCATTGATTCGGCAGACGGGCATCAATGGTTTTTTTTTCATAATTTTTTCACAACAATTTCATTGTGCCAAGGGTCCTGCAGAACCTATCACTTGAAACTGTCTGCCGATGAGTTACCGATGGAATTTTTTTAGTACACAATCATAAATTCACAACGGCAGATGGGCATCGATCGATTTTTTCTTTCAATTTTTTAGTACAATTTCAATTATTGATCATCATGATACTAAAACAAACATTGATCATGGAGTTGGTACACGGGGGGGACACGACTTCAAATAATAGCCTAGTTTACACCGAAAACTTGGTCCGCGGACCAAGCACTTGATTCGAACTATATCAGAACCATATATTTGGTTCGATCTTGATCAAAATTATGAGGTTATGTTGATTGTGATTATTGTGCATTGTGTTGGTTCTGAGTTTCTAAGGCAATCTGAGCGTACTTACTTATCTTTTTTTAATTACGAATTGTGTTGATAAATAAATTCGACAGGTTTTTGACATTTGACGAATTGTGCGCGTACTCATTTAGTTCGCGCGTTGCAAGACGGTGTAAACGGGCGAGAAGCAAGCATTGGTCCTACCGAACTATCCCCACCCACTTGGTCCTATCGGACCGAACTAAACGAGTTATCGGTGACCTGGTGAGAGAAAAGGTACAAAATACACTTGTCTTTGCGCACGCCTCGTCAGTCGTAACCCCAATTATTAATCAAAACAGAAAACAAGCTCTGGCCTCCTGCATCTATCGTATTTCTTGGTATAAACCATGGACGTGCTAAAGAGAGAAACTGGACCGGCCGCTTCCCATAAGCGCATTTTAACACCCATTTCTTGTTGCCCGCTCTAACTTCATCCTTCTCTATCACTTGACATTCTCTTCCCATCTCTCTCGCAAGGCGTCAATGCATATGCAAGACGACCGGTCTATTTCTCCACGTCAATTGTAAGGTCGAGGTTACAATTGTAAGTATCAACCTACAATTGTAGGGTCGAGCCTACAATTGTAACCCCGACCCTACAATTGCAACCTCGACCCTACAATTGTAAGGTCGAGGTTACAATTGTAAGTGTCAACCTACAATTGTAGGGTCAAGCCTACAATTGTAGGGTCGAGGTTACAATTGTAAGTATCCACCTACAATTGTAGGGTCCAGCCCACAATTGTAACCTCGACCCTACAATTGTAAGGTCAAACCTACAATTGTAGGGTCGAGGTAACAATTGTAAGTATCAACCTACAATTGTAGGGTCGAGCCTACAATTGTAACCTCGACCCTACAATTGTGAGGTCGAGGCTACAATTGTTAGTATCAACCTACAATTGTAGGGTCAAGCCTACAATTGTAACCTCGACCCTACAATTGTAAGGTCAAACCTACAATTGCAGGGTCGAGGTTACAATTGTAAGTATCAACCTACAATTGTAGGGTCGAGCCTACAATTGTAACCTCGACCCTACAATTGTAAGGTCAAACCTACAATTGTAGGGTCGAGGTAACAATTGTAAGTATCAACCTACAATTGTAGGACGTGCTAAAGAGAGAAACTGGACCGGCCGCTTCCCATAAGCGCATTTTAACACCCATTTCTTGTTGCCCGCTCTAACTTCATCCTTCTCTATCACTTGACATTCTCTTCCCATCTCTCTCGCAAGGCGTCAATGCATATGCAAGACGACCGGTCTATTTCTCCACGTCAATTGTAAGGTCGAGGTTACAATTGTAAGTATCAACCTACAATTGTAGGGTCGAGCCTACAATTGTAACCCCGACCCTACAATTGCAACCTCGACCCTACAATTGTAAGGTCGAGGTTACAATTGTAAGTGTCAACCTACAATTGTAGGGTCAAGCCTACAATTGTAACCTCGACCCTACAATTGTAGGGTCGAGCCTACAATTGTAACCCCGACCCTACAATTGTAAGGTCAAACCTACAATTGTACGGTCGAGGTTACAATTGTAAGTATCCACCTACAATTGTAGGGTCCAGCCCACAATTGTAACCTCGACCCTACAATTGTAAGGTCAAACCTACAATTGTAGGGTCGAGGTAACAATTGTAAGTATCAACCTACAATTGTAGGGTCGAGCCTACAATTGTAACCTCGACCCTACAATTGTAAGGTCAAACCTACAATTGTAGGGTCGAGGTAACAATTGTAAGTATCAACCTACAATTGTAGGGTCGAGCCTACAATTGTAACCTCGACCCTACAATTGTGAGGTCGAGGCTACAATTGTTAGTATCAACCTACAATTGTAGGGTCAAGCCTACAATTGTAACCTCGACCCTACAATTGTAAGGTCAAACCTACAATTGCAGGGTCGAGGTTACAATTGTAAGTATCAACCTACAATTGTAGGGTCGAGCCTACAATTGTAACCTCGACCCTACAATTGTAAGGTCAAACCTACAATTGTAGGGTCGAGGTAACAATTGTAAGTATCAACCTACAATTGTAGGGTCGAGCCTACAATTGTAACCCCGACCCTACAATTGTAACCTCGACCCTACAATTGTAACCTCGACCCTACAATTGTAAGGTCGAGGCTACAATTGTAATTATCAACCTACAATTGTAGGGTCGGGCCTACAATTGTAACCTCGACCCTACAATTGTAGGTTTGAAGTGTGAAAATTCCAAAAATCAAAGTTGATTTTGGTTACAACTTTGTGAAAATTTTTGTTGGCCCTTCTACGCCTTCGTAGTACGTCTAGACAGTGCAGTAGTCACTCCCTTTAACAAAATTGATATTGGGTGTGAAATTCATAGTCCATAGAAAAATAGAATTTTTATATTTTTCTTTGTTATAGTAGGTATTATAAATTATGCCTTGATTCATTGTTTCCGAGGTATCGTCGTTCAAGTGATAACTGATAACATGATAACAATGCGAAATTGGTAGGAAGTTGAATTAACCTCCGAATTTAAAGCAAAATATGACATAACGCTATAATATATGTTTTTCTCGCTTCTGCTAAAATTCTGGAAGAACTTGTGATATTCGAAAAATTTGATTATAGAATGAAAAATAAAAACAAACTCCCAAACTCTATATGTACAGTTTATTAAATAAAAGTGATAAATAATAAATGATATTATGTTCATATTTATATCCGACTCAAAAACCAAATACTCACACGATGAAAAACATTTCGAAATTAATTCATCAATAATTATTATTGCAAAGTGAAATCTGATGGTTCTCTTTACATGTTATGAAAATTCATATAATGAACTTTGAAACTTTTTTGGGCATTTAAATTTGGAATTTATGTATCTACCTTTATTTTTAATCTGATACAGACAAATAACGATAAGCACAAATTGAACAGTCATTTGCAAGAGGCTTTAAAAATACTGATGTATAAAGTCAAAACATAAATAAACACTCACTGAACTAACTAAATACTAAAAATATTCAGGTAAAAATAAAATGAAATAAAAACGAGTTGTACCTACATTCAGGTATCGATAAGTTGTTCTTATCAAGACCCGAATGTCACTATTTTTAGAGCCTCTTGAAAATGACTGTTAAAGTCGAAACGCGTCGGGGTTAATTTAATAGAAGAAATTTGTAAAGTGAAAAAAGATTTTTCTTCGATCTTATCAATATAAAAAAATTTCCGCAAGCCTCTACGATGAATAGTTTCCCACTATCGCGAGAACATTCGGGATGAACGTCTCGCATTAAAATAAGAACAAAACTACCTATGAACATGTATCAGGAAATGCGGAAATGATTCGTAACAGAGCTAAAGGGTGTTGAAATTTTATTTTAATTTTGGTTTTTTCTAGATAATATTTGAACTAACGTCGATCTTTTGATGACAATTTGTGTTAAAGGGTTTTTTATCATGCGAAATCTTGAGCCATACCAAGAAATCTTTGATCTTGGTATGGCTCTTACTTGTAGAGAGCGCTAGCTACTTATATTTCACCTGTTATGACAAGCACCAATATTTTTGGACGCACCTGCATTATATTTCTGAGTCAAAAAACAGATTTTTTTATAATTTTTACGCAGAAATTGTCTTGTATACCTGTTAGAAGTCGCTACGTACAACCATTCTCGAATATTGGGACTTGAAATAATTGATACATGTGATTTTGAAATTGTGGTGAAGGTAACCTGCTAGAAGTTATAACATAATATTTCGTATGATTTCTCCATATTTTCAGTGAAAAAGATAAAAGTCGACTCGTTTGTAATGTTATCAACAACTCTCACTCAAATATTATTCAAAACAATAATTTTAAAAACTAAAAAAAAAAAAAAATAAAAACTTTAACACCCTGTAGCTCTTATAACGAGGCATTTACGGACACATGTTAATGGAAAGTTTTCTTCTTATTTTCAAGCAGGCAAACATCCTAGTTTTACGGCACTGTCAATGAAACACCATGCTAAGCCATAATTTCAAAATCACATGTATTCATTATTTCAAATTCAAATATCTCGAGATTGGTTGAACGTAGCGACTTTTAACAAGAATAAATTGTCGGTGTAAAAATGATCAATCATTTTGTTTTACTTAAAAATAAAATGCAGGGACGTCCAAAGAAGTTATGGCTGTTCATATCCTGAAAAATAAGTGTAGGTAGCGCCCTCTTCAAGTTAGAGCCATACTTGTATCTAATCCAAATTTCGTATGATAAGGAACCCTGAAATATATGATTTTCATCAAAAGATCGACATTAGTTCAAATATTATTTAGAAAAAATAGAAACTCATTCCGATTTTTTTCGCAATATTAATGGAACACCCTGTATAACAGAACCAATATATAAAATTTGCGTGGCGAGCCATTTTTGCCAATCAAAAAATAACCAAATCTGACCCAAACTCAAAATCAACCTGTTAAGATACATCCATTCACTCCATATCCCGCGAAATCGTTTTTTTATGTTTTAAAAAATAATGAGAAAGGGATTTTTGTCTATGAGAAGGTTGGTTCATGTTTCTTATGAGCATCAGATCGTGAAAAACTACAAAAATTGAATATTATGCTAAAATTAATAGCATATAATAATAACTATATTACGGCGTCCAATCCTCTATATCACTTTACCAGGTAGTACATCGTATTGTGTTATTTCACGCACAAGTTTAAAGAAAGCCTCTCCTTACCTCGCGCTATCCGTCATTTGTCATCCAACCGGTATATTCTTCATTCGTCGTTTGTGCGTCTCGCGTGCATGTGGCTCCCGATACGACAGTGCAAGTGATTCTCCAAATTCTTGGAAATACGGTAAGGTTCTCGTTAATACAAAAATCATTAACATTTCAGAATATTCAGTAGTTATGGGAAGTAACAACGAGAGTAGTGACTCCGATTCGGAGAGTTAGATTTCCAAAAAGGATTTACTAAAAATGATTCCTATACTGAAGAAAAAAGTTCGCAAACGCCATCATAGGCGGCGTACTGGGCGTACCTACTCTCGTTCACGATCTAGATCATCCCTTGGATCACCCCGACTCTGTTCCAGACCGACACGTGATCGTAGCCTGTCAAGAGACAACCGTAGTCGAAGCGACACGGTGTCTCGTTTATCTCGCTCTCACTAACGACAAAGAAGCGTTGATCGGTACCCGAGCCCGAGCGGGCCGACATTCGTCTCAGATTGTGACGACCGTTCTCCGCGCGAAACGAAGTCAGTCATCGATACAATTGAGTCTGGGGTAGCGGATAATCGGAACAAATTGATCCTTGAACCGACTACGTCCAAGAATTCATCACCTGTTTTGGAAATTGATACACAGGATGATGAGTTATCTGTATTTTTGGGTGAAAATCCTAACATCCAGAATAACAATAATTTTGAATTGCATAAGGCTCTTTGCACACGGTGGGGTTACATAATGACTCAGGGCATAAAAAAAGTTCAAAAACTTTAACTTTTGGACGAACATCCTTTACCAAGTAATTGCACGGAAATGAACGCTTCCTTAGTGAATCCCGTGGTCACAGGAGTTTTAAAAAACCCTTATATTAAAAGAGATGAGGCTCATTTAAACATCCAAAGACAACTAAATACTGGCATAGCTGCTCTTGGGAATGGTACGAATATTATTTTAAATGACAAGGAAAATATTTCCAAAGAAATCAAAGGACAACTTTTGAATTCTTCGGGGGATGCGGGCAGGATTCTTTCCGATTTTGTCATTTGACATTTCAGTAATGAGAAGAAACCTCATAACGCCCAGCCTAAACAAAACGGTGAAAGATCTTGTATCAAACACTATTCCGGTGCAGTTTCTCTTCGGCAGCGATTCAGGACAAAAGATTAAAGATTACAAAAGCATTGAAAGAGTCAAAAAGGATTTGAAACCCGAACATATGACAGTCCAGCCGTCTAAAGGGCTCTTCTAGTAGGCGACCATACAATATGGAGGGGGACAGACAGAACTGGAAAATGCAACAAAATCCTTTAAACAGGAAGTGGCCGGTTCGCCGAGGGGAGGTGAAACCACAAAGGGGCCACTTCCCCAAAAAAGAATACTATCAGAGGAGGAGAAAATAAATGAGGTAAGTCAATTAGCTGGAAGACATAAACTTTTTGTTGAAAAATGGAAGCAATTGACTTCAAACGAACAAGTTCTAACCTATACAGGGTGTTTATTAATTGAATGCCGATACTTAAGGATGATTTTAAGACAAACATTTTATATGGACATAGGTCCGCAAGAGCATAGATTTTAAGATAAAGGTTGTTGAAATTAAAAAAAAAAAATCTTGTTTTTATCATCACTTTGATACTATTCCAGATATCTTTTTGAAATTTGGTAAACGTCTTCTATGCATCAAAATGCATGGGAATGTTAGAGAGGGCGCCACTGATTTAAAAATATTGGATGACACAGCAGGGTGTCAATGCAATTAAGTAGATTTTATTTTTTCAAGCGAAAACCATGCGCCGGACGGAAAAAAATCAAGAAAACAAATTGGCTCAGAAATAAATAGAGATTTTAAAAATGATTTTTATTTTGGAAGGAAGCAGTGGCGTACAAGTTTTTTCTCCAAAAATATTGAGTGAAAAGCCCGTACGGACGACACTGGTAAAAATAATGAAATTGTTTGTACATCACAAAATGCATATTGAAGCCTAGAAGACGTGTATCAAATTTCATAAAGATATCTGGAATAGTATCAAAGTAATTATAAAAAAATCATTTATTTTTTAATATTTCAACACCCTGTTTCTTGAAAATTAAGCTCTTGTGGACCTATGTTCATATGAACTTTTTGTCCTAAAATCATCCAAGGATTATCACCCTTGAGTATCGGCATTCAATTAATAAACATCCTGTATATCTGGCTATAGAATACCGTTTGATAAAAGACCTTTCCAAAATAAAACCTATTATCAAACATTTTCCTCCGAGGAATACAAATCAATATCAATGTCAGTAGGTGAACTACTATCTATGAATGCCATACAGGTTTGTCAGCCTTGCGAGGGTCAATTTGACTCAAAAATATTTCTCAGAGACAAAGGAAATGGTAAAAAACGGTTAATTAAAAACTTGAAACAGTTAAACTCCTTCATCAATACTCCTCACTTCAAAATGGAGGATTATCGAACGGCTTTAAGACTCATCCAGAGAAACATGTACTTGGCAACTATAGATATCAAAGACGCATATTTTGCAGTTCCTGTAGTGAAAACCCATAAGAAATATTTAAGATTTTATCACAACCACACATTATACGAATTTACATGTGTACAATTGGCTTGTCAACTGCACCATACTGCTTCACCAAAATAATGAGGCCCGTGGTAGAACATATGCGGAAAAATGGCATCCGCTGCGTCAACTATTTAGATGACTTTTTTATTTTGGAAAAAACGGAGAAGGAAGTCAGGGAAAACGGAGACTTTACGCTCTCACTTCTTAGGGTTTAGGGTTAACGATTAAAGTAACATTATCCCCTCACAAAGCCAAACATTTCTGGGCTTCATCTTGAACTCTACAAAAATGACTATCGAGATCACGATAGATAAAAAACAAAACATGTTAAATACAGTGCGTGCTTTAAAAAATAAAAATAATAGTAAAATCAGGGACGTAGCTGAACTGATTGGTTATCTTAGCTCTGCTTGCCCCGCGATAAAATATGGATGGGTTTACACCAAATCGCTGGAAAAAGATAAGTGTTTAGCTCTGAATGAAAATAACGGATGTTATGATGCATCAATGCAATTATCTTTTTTGTCAAAAATAGATCTAGTATGGTGGGAGAATAATATTTTAGAGGCATACAATGACATTAAACAAGATTCTTTCTCTTTAGAAATTTTTAGTGACGCTAGTCTTACGGGATGGAGAGCGTATTCGGAAGGGAACACGGCTAACGGCTGGTGGTCGGAAGAAGATAAAAAATTTCACATTAACATTCTGGAGTTGAAAGCAATATTCTATGCTTTAAAATGTTAAGCTAAACAATTTACCAACTGTAATCTGTTAATAAGTACTGATAATACGACAGCTGCATCCTGCATAAGCAGAATGGGTAGTGTTCAACATAAATATCTCGTGGAAATTACCAAGGAAATCTGGCAATGGTGCGAAAATCGCAACATATGGCTTTTCGCTTCCTACATTACTTCATAAAATAACGAAATAGCAGACCACCAATCTAGACTAATAGCTCCTGAAACCGAAATGTGTCTTTCTGAACTGGCTTTCAGAAAAAATCATGAAAAATTCGGAATGCCAGACATCGATTTATTCGCTACAAAAGCAAACACAAAATGCAAAATGTATTTTTCTTGGAAGAGAGACCCGGATGCTTTAGCGATTGATGCATTTACAATATCGTGGAAAGATTTTAACTTTTACGCTTTTCCCCCATTTGCAATGATAACCCGCACTATTCAAAAAAAAACACAGACAAAGCTGAGGGAATTTTAGTAGTGCCATTGTGACCTTCACAGCCTTGGTTTCCGGAATTTACAAAAATGAAAATCAATGAAATAATTTTCCCACCTGACATTGATTTACTCTCATCGCGTTTTAGGAAACACCACCTTCTAGCAAGCAAGCTTCCCCTGGTGGCTGCCAGGTTATCAGGCAAGCCCTCATCATAAAAGGAAACCCAGCGTGTTCTATTACCACAACCTTGGCCTCAATCTCACCATCAACAATAAAACAGTACGAGGGACCTACAGAATTTGGTGGCAGCATTGTCAAGCCACAGACACAGATATATATAAAGATAAATCATGTGATCTCGTTCCTCCAAGGTCTTTTGGATACAAAAAATTATCAATTTGGTACCTTCAACTCACACAGATCTGCGCTCTCTCTAATATTAGGAGAACATATACAAAGAGATCCTCGTATAACCAGATTTATGGAAGGCATTTCAAAATTGAGGCCATCTAGACCAAAATACAACTGCACTTGGGATCCCCAACAAGTGATAACTTTCTTGGGAAAATGACAGAATCTTCAAATCAGCCTTCAGCACCTATCTTATAAAGTAGCATTTTTACTTGCACTAATCACTGGACAAAGAATTCAAACCATTCCTTTAATCAGAACGTCGAACTTCATAAGAAGTTCTTCAGGAATACAAATTTTAATAACCGACCAAATTAAAACATCTAACCTCAATAACCTTCAGCCATGTCCCCAAATACCTTATTTTCTAGAAAATCCGTCGATTTGTCCCGCTACAGCCATAAAAAACTATTTGGATCTAACGAAGGAAAAAAGATCTTCATCTCACGACTATCTGTTTATCACAAATAAGAGTCCGCATAATCCAGCGACAAAACAAACAATAAGCAGATGGATTAGAAATACGTTGAAGCTGGCAGGTATTGATAAAGACATATTTAAACCTCATACGGTCCGACATGCATCTACATCAGCGGCTCAAAGAAGCGGTATACCCTCATGGAATCCATAATGCAAGCTGATGGATGGACCAGAGAAACCACATTTACAAAATTTTACAATAAGCAAATAGTCAAGAAAACCACTTTCGCTGAACGAATTCTTACATTGGAAATATCACCTTGCATTTATTGTTTTGTTATTATCTATATCTATACATCTAAATATACTATGTATTCAGAAACTTAGTTGAACCTATTACCCTATTTGTTATCCAGACAGCTAAAACAGTTACTGTTATTATTTAAGAAATGACAACCACTGGAATAAGACTCTTTTTAAGTTGTTTACTTACTCCCATAATGAATTGAAACTCCAGAGAATAGTATTGTATGTTTTATTACTCAGTAATTACAATCGAGATTACTTTAAACATCTACCTGGTAAAGTGATATAGAGGGTTGGACGCCGAAACAATCAAATGAACTTACCTGTGGAATTCGATCATAATTATATGAAGCGTCCAATCCGAATATATCACTCCCACCCAAACCAAAGTTAAAACATTCACCCAATCGATTGTAATCAAGGAAAACTCTTTGAACTCAATGAGGAATATACCGGTTGGATGACAGATGACGGATGGCGCGGGGTAAGGAGAGTCTTTCTTTAAACTTGTGCGCGAAATAACACAATACGATGTACTACCTGGTAAAGTGATATATTCGGATTGGACGCTTCATATAATTACGATCGAATTTCACAGGTAAGTTCATTTGATCGTTTAATAATATAACCGTTTTGTAGATAATAAATCGACTAACTTAAATTTGAAAACTGGTTGAAGGATAAAAAAGTTTCAAAATATTACCAACACAAACTATAACATTCTATGCAATATTTTATATGAATATAGGTATTGTGAGAGTTGGCATACTTTTATGTAAATATAATCAAAAAGCTATCAAGAACTAGAATTATTGATTACATTATTTTTTTTTCAAACACATGACAATGTATGATTCCTTTACGAATCATGGCTGGAAAAGATTGATTAGATAAAGAGTATAATCCAGTGAAATGGATAATAGTTCATTGTAAAGACATAACGAACGACATAAACTTCCGACTTTTGTTTCGGCCGATGAAATGCGAAAACGTAAATGGCGAGGACTCGTTGGGCGGTGGGACTCGTGTAGTTGATGGTTAAGAATAAAATTTTTGCTTGGCGCACCGCTAGAGATCGTTCGTCTTGCCGTCCGCCGTTCGTAGCTTAAGCCATAGGAAAATGGCTCAATAGGTTTTTGTTCACATAATTCATATTTTTATGTCATAAAATTAAGATTTATACCAAAATACTCAGTCAGACACCAAATCTCACTAAACTAAAACGGAATATAACTTCAAAGTAAGTAAGCAAAGAATTTGAAAATCTTCGACGGTATAGAAGTTTATAAATGCATTTGGTGACGGCAACGTTAGCGGTACCAGCGAACGTCAACGGCAACGGCGGACGGAAAGTTTATAAATCCACCTTAACAATCCTAATCCAACAGACAGAGAAACGGCAACATTGTGGCCCAACCGCGGCTTAGATCCGTCCCTGCTTTGACATGACATTAGGCGGATTTTGGCGTTTACAAAGTTACGAATTTCCTAACCTAACTTTCTTTCGCAGTAGGGACAAATCTCTTGGGAGGTACCTAATTAAGTAGTTACGGTATACCATAAATTTTACTTTTAGTAACCAAAACGTTTTGGCGTTTGATCCCGAGCTGCTACCGATATATAACCAGTCAATTACGAAACCTGGTAACCACAACTCGTAACCTGGTTAAAGCCAAAATCCGCGAATCCGCCTAATTATAGGCTGTGGGCCATTGAACTCCATACTACGTACCTGGAAAGGCCCCGGCCGTTGTCGACGAAGCGTCAAAGTCTGTAATTTTTGGTTAGACAGAGATGGGCAGTGTTACGGATACCTATCCTTGTCGAACTCATCACCGGGTATTAAGGTTATGGTTAAGGGGCAAACAAAACTGTTTTGTGAGAATTCAGTGAGAGCTTGGCGTTCTGTGTTATTTTATTGGTGCTGAAAATACATGTTATAATAGTAATAATATAATATTGTACATCTTGTGTGCTGTTTTCTTTTAGATAAGTTGGTTTTATCGGAAAAATTTTGAAAAGGACTGAAAAAATAATATGGTGATCTATATTGTGTTGCAGTCGGATGTAAAAACTTGCAAGATGAAAGAAAATTGTCTTCCCATGGCTAAAATTCAGAACATAACATCATAGAAAAACTCGTCAAAGTTACAATTCTATAATTAGGTAGGCAAGACATTATGAAACAAAAAGTTGGGTTCTTCATGTAGGGTGAAAAAATGGCTACAGTTTTAATTCTTCACAAATTATAACTCATAGTGAAGGTGATAAGAAGTTTTTTTTTTCTTTTCAAAGATATGATTTCCTCAAGTCTTATGAGGAAAGCTGTTTCCATCGCAATGAAAAATTATATAGTCTTCGTTATACTGAATTTATTCCAAAGTTAGGAATGGTGATGATATTTATTGTACCTACCTTTATATTATTTATTATTCTATTTATTTAAATTATTTATTATTTAATTATTTTTTTTATATGCCACAATCTGGAACAGAATTAAAATCACCCATCGTGAGAGTTCAGCCTACTGAACTACTATTTTTCTGAGAGGAAAGTCCCTAGTTACTACTCAATTTATTCAGTCTAGAGTCTGGGTATATTCATTTTTTATTCCTGATTAAAATAAATCTTGCACGTGAATGGTGAATGTCTTTTCAATTTCCTATAATCAAAGCAATAATACAATATTTTCCTCAAATATGTCTAATGAATATCAAATTTATGTATTATTGTGATTTCTGTCAATATAGACCACTGAGTTAGAAAGAGATAGATATCCGTAACTATCGCTATCTCTACTTGCTTCACTCTTGGTAATTAGCGGTTCCGTTCCAGGTACGTAGTATGGAGTTCTATGCTGTGGGCTATTTACAGTAGGCGGATTTTGGCGTTAACCAGGTTACGATTTGTCGTTACCAGGTTTGGTAAGTGACTGGTTACTATATCGGACTAGCTCGGGATCAGACGCCAAAACGTTCTGGTTACTATAAGTAACTTTTAAAGTATAACGTAACTACTTAATCAGGTACCACCCAAGAGATTTGTCCCTTCTGCGAAGGAAAGTTAGGTTAACAAATTCGTGACCTGGTTAACGCCAAAATCTGCCTAGTGTTTACACGCAACGTTTTTGAATCCCAATACTTTACGTGATTTTCTAGTGTAGTTCCGCCCCTGTCAGTCCTCGTCCTCATGTCCAAACAGTATTATAAAAAAATTATTATTGATAATGTCTGAAGGATTTGTAAAAGCAAAATCGGAGAATCGCCTTCGATGGATTTATTGATGTTGTTGTGATTTTTTGACAAAAATGATTTCTTTACATGTTCTAAACATCGGAAAGTTGAAGCTAATAGGTTTAGGATAACAATAAGAAAGATCATGATACACAAAACCAATAAAATACTCGCTTATTCACGCCAGCTGATAAATGTAAAGAACGAATTCAAACCGGTGACGTCAAACCAATAGCATAGTGTTTTCGTGTTTCGAAGATTTTATAAAGATAAAATATTGGAAAGGGATATCTCTCACATTTAAGAAGGTTTTCAGATGGAAATTAAAACATCATGCAAGGGGCCTATTACAACAATCATTGATGCGTTCAGTCGTTCGATGATTACTGAAACGTGTGAACAAGCACCGTTGATTTTATTATTCATATTTATTGAATCAGTAGAAATGATTAATCGAAAATGACTAGTGTATTGCGTGAGAATGTTGAAAATGAACAATATCCCAAGATGTTATTTTATTTTATTTCATTTATCTATTCAACGGGGAATCCACAATATTGAGAACAACAATGAAAATACACTTTAAACCATAACTCAAGCACTAAAAAATCAAGCTATAAATTAATAATTATAATACATAATAAATAAATTGAATTGATAAACTATTAACAAAAATAACACTACAGGACGAAAAAACTTTTAAAGAGATCACAGCCCTCGTAGAATTTGGAAAACTTTGGGTCTAAAGTATGACATGCTAAGAACTACATCCGAACATGTCCAAGATCTCTGGCATTCTTGTTGATGAAACAAAGGGACCTTTCAATCGGAGAGTTTCTTCCATAAGAAGTCCGATGGAATTTTATATGGAACAATTCCCAACTCCTCATTTTATGTAAACCATGAATACTTTCAGATATACGCATTGTCCGCCATAAAGTTGGGTACATAAATATGGGATGTTTTTTTGTTATTTATATTTTTGAGAAACTTTCTTCGGGGATAGTTTGTGCATGTCTGATACCAGAGCCGTCTACATAGACGGCTCTGCTGATACCCAAAAAATCAATATTGACACATGTCATGTCATCAGTTTAGCGAATTTTCCTAAAAAAGTTCATTTTGGCGTCAAAAATGGGTTAATTTGCCAAGATATCAAAAATCTTATTATAAAAAGTTGTTTAAACTAAATTTCATACGTTTGATGATAAATCAGTCGAATTTGTTATGAAATAAAACAGTGAAGGAATTTTAAATATACCGTGTGCCCCCAACTGAACGCATGTCCGTTTTCACACGTTTTCTGGCGATCAGAAAAATAATTGATTAACGAATATTCACTATAATTCGCCTATAATTGAGTCATGAAAATGATGATTTTATAAAATCGTATCTACGGTGGAAAAAAGAACATGGGTACAGTTAGAGACACGACCAGACGGTGTTTTATAATTTGTCCCCCTTGACTGTGAAGTTTAAGATTTTGAAGTCTGTCATATGTTTTGTTTACTTTGGGTTAGTTTGGGTTAGTTAGGGTTAGTTAGTTGGGTTAGAATTAAGTAGTGTTTCCGCCCTTAGTGTTTGTTTTTTTTTTACTTTTTTACTGCTTGTGTTGTTTTGACTGCTGCACCTTTTTTTGTATATCGCTGTGAGTACCTTTTACTGTTTTTGATGTAAAAGAACCTCACGGCGATAATCTTCTAGATTAATTGAAAATGACCGAGAAGGTCGAAACGAGTCGAGTCTAATATCTTTAAACTTTTTGAAGTGAAGAAGGACCTTTTATTCTCTACACTTGATCTATGTAGTTTAGTTGAATAAAGTTAATTCTAGATCAAAATCATCATCTTTTTATTTCGATGGAAAAAGTAAAATATGGGTTTAATTTTTTTTTATCTGATTTGCTGCAAAATTGGCATGTGGAGTCTTTCGTGGCAGTGGCAGACTAAGAGGGGGGGGCGGCCCCGGACCCCAGCCTCTTGGGGTCCCACAATAAGGGTTCCTGTAAAGTCTCACACTGAAGTCTTGTCCAGCTTTCGTCTTCGGGCGAAGTACAAAATTTTTGAAACACTATACAGGGTGAGTCTGAAAAATGTGCGCATTTTGACATGGTAAATAGAGTTTGGTAGGATAATCGTTTTTCTGGATGAATGTGTGTCTGTAAACGTCCCGTTACAAAAATACAGTGTTGAAAGTTGAGCAAATTTTCAATTTTTTTTCTGTACATTCAAAACACCTGAAGCGATTTTGTTGAAACTTTTGGGAAGTATATTTGGGGTTATTATGCATCTTCTTGAAAAAGTGGTACGCCATCAAAACATGTTTTGATTTTCCGTTCAATTTTGAGGAAAAAAGGTAACTTGAATTTTTCTTCTTCGATGCGTCGTTTTCGAGACTAAAAATAAAAATCGATGTAATGCAGATAAACTCACTAATTTCAAGCTCTAAGGAAAATGGAAAATCCAATGATTTCACAACAACTGCTCAAAGTGTTGCGCTTTGTTGCTTTGAAATTTTATTAAAATCACTTGAGATGTTTCGAAATTATCATTCGAATTATCATTATTTTCTTAACGAAACGTTTGCGAAGACATGCTCATTCACAAAAAGTGATTATTCCACCGTTCTCTATTCACCATGTCAAAATGCGCACTTTTTTCAGACTCACTCTTTATAATGAAGAACTATAAATTTTAACTTTTGTTTATTTAACGATCCAGCAATTTTGTAGACGAGTGTGAGTGATTTGTTGGGTTTGAGGATCAGTGAATTAAACTCCAGTTAGTTTTAAAGTGACCGACGTTTCGCAATATATAATTGCATCATCAGGGCGATTTTAAAATTCTGGACTCAAGTCGCAAGAATACATATTTACACGACACACAAACAGGAAAACTCTTAGGTATATGGGACAAAAGATACAAAAAACTAAATACAGACAACTGGTCTCCATCAAAGGTAGTGCAGTATTGAAGTCCCCAACAAATCACTCGTCTATAAATTTTAATTTTCACTGTGTTTTATTAGTCCAACCCATTATACAGGGTGATTCTTGTAAGTGTTTCATGCCTTCGGGGGATGATGGGGGACGTCGTGATATTAATTTTGATATAGCACACCATGGTTCGAAAATGAAAAAACTACACGATGCGTATCACATCTACGACACTGGTCAAAACTAAAACCTCTTCTTTTTACATTTGAAGTGTCTCTGTTAGTTAGACGCCTAAAATAATTTTTTGTAGCAATACCTTCAACTCTTGAAAAATTATTAAAGAATATCTTTAATTTTTCAAAAACTTCAACACCCTTCGTAAGAGGCATTTCCGACCCATAGTGTGCTATATCAAAATTCATATTTCGACATCCTACATCATTCCACGAAAGCATGACACACCTACAGGAATCACCCTGTAGATCTTAAAAAATTTTAGGTTTCGGCAGCCGACTATACAGTTCATTTTTTATTTAAAGTTTCACCGACAGATCAAAATTGGAGGTTGAAGGTTGGCAAAAAAAAAATGACATAAGGTTCTCGCTAATTAAAATAAAAAGATGAAATATTTGATAATAGACTTGGTTTTCTCGATTGAATAAGGATTTTGATCATCAATTCCAAAAGTATCATCACTCTCTATTCTCGAACGTTTTTTTCTGTTAAATCAAATACATTTTGAACATAGCAAAGTAAAACGAATCACAGTTCAACTTATGATTATCGTTATAAAACATGTTTGCCCAACCATTGACTATAAAAATATAGTCAATGTTGCCAACCTTTAACCTACAATTTTGATCTGTCATCACTGTAACTTTAAATAAAAAATGAACTTAAGGAGACGTGGATTGTAAACAACTCTTTTGAATAAAGTGTTTTAGACACCAAAATGATTTTTTTTCAAAATTCTCGATAGACCAATGAACTCATGACATGTGTCGCCTATCCCCAATGAAAGTTCATGAAAAATATGAATAATAAAACAAATTCCCATATGTACTCAACTTTATGGCGGACACTGTATAAAAAGGTATTGGTATGATTGACTGTTTTGTTAAAACAAATGTGTCAAAACCCATTAACCCAAATCTTCAATTCAAGCTAAGTTCCTCATTTTGACAAATGAGATGTGGACTATTCGAACTTAGCTTTAGATCATATAAAAAATTGTCTTCTATATTTAATTAAAGCTCTGTGAAAAAATCAATACAGCCTATTTCTAAATATAAAATTCATTGACGTTCCTGATATTTCCAAAATTTTTCTCATCAGCAGAGAACGTGTTAATGAGTGAGCATAATTATCAAAAACTCGATGATTTCCGCGATTTGGTATGTCTTTGGAACCCGAATGGTCATTCGAAACAATCACAGAAATGTACGAACGGTAAACTCTTGAAATCAAAAGTTTAGCGTGTCTTGACGGGAACCACAGAATAGGCGACGAACGCCACACGAGGCCGAGAGTGCATGCATGTGGCGGTGGCCGAAAACCCTGTGGGTACGAGGCCGAATCGAGAATGCTCACGTAGCCGAACACGTCATGTGCATGTAGCCGAAAGAGACGAAATGGATAGAGGCTATTGTCACCAGTGGTGCTGAAATTTCAAATATGTAGTTGGTTTTTACTGTTGTTGGATGGCTTTATCGTTTTTTAAGGTTTCGTTTTTTATGATTTTGCGATTTGTCTACAAATGAAAAATTCGTTATGAAGGATTCCTTTGAGGATGATGTCGAAGTTCTCGATATTATTCAATACGGATTCTTCAGAAAGCTGTAAAGTGACCCAATTCACTACCAGGACCAGGAGACCAACGACTTGAGGTTTAGGCTGTATAAAATTACCGTTATTCTACCACAAAATGGATGTCTTGAAATCTCTCAAAAGGTCTAGACTATTTAAAAATTACGTTAGAAATCAATGTTCTCGAACAAGTTAAACATAATAACTGTCAAAACACCCAGATAAGACTCAATAGACAAGTGAGTGGGATGTTGGAAAATCATTGGTGGGTACTTATTTATCTACCTTATTCCTCATTTTTTCTAGACAAACTAGCTAATTTGTTTGTTTTGATAATAACAGCGTTTTTCCAATTAATCAGTAGATTTTAGTATGAAGTTATCCATTAGGAGCAAGCCACAAAACGTGTACGCCCGGCTCTTTTCTTAACACAAAAATTTTGACCAGGTATATATTGAAAACAAGTCTGAATACATTCCAGAACGTTGTCTTGTTATATCAGAGAAAAAATAAGTTCTCTGGTTATATGTTGAGTAGAAAAATATCCATAAATCAAATTCAACCTTGTCAGATTTTTAAGAACACCTCACAATAGGTGTGTTTATGGTTATTTCGGTGTACGATAGTGTAGTGCAGATTGCTTGTGCAACTTATAGCAACCAGTGTAAAGGAAATTCACCAAACGCGTTCGTATATCTAGTGCATATATTCTAACATTAAACAAAAAAACAGACAAACATTAAACGATCATATTCACACTGATTCTTTACTCCAAGTTTCTTTTTATCTATATTTTAGGTTAGGTTAAGAGAAACTTTGATTACAAGATACACGAAATAGGCTCCCCAACGTATTCTACACTAGTACACTACACTTAACTTGTTACACCTCCTCCTGACCTTGTGTAACTAGTGCAGTAATGTGCATCCTACACTGAAATAACAAACACGCTACTCGTTTGTACTAACCCTATAACAAACGCCACATTGTAGGAAAGTCTAAATTCGTGTCCACCAGTGGAGGATAACAAACACATATATTTTTTATCTATGACAAACACAACTAATAGGTGTGTTGGTTAGTACATCTAGTGACGATTTTCTAACCTAAAAAACAGATAAACATTTCACAATCCAGATCCACACAAAAAATATTTTCGAGACAGATAATCCACCTCTCTTCTTTTTTCTACTTGCAAATCAGAACCAAATATTTGGTTCGAATGGTGTAAACAGTCGCGGACTAAGCTGGTCCGCTCTTGGTTCGGTATTCGCCAGCAGGTGTACCGAACTGAATTTGATTCGATCTCGATCAAAATCATGGGGTTATGTTGATTGTGATTATTGTGAATTATTGTGTTGTTTCTGAGTTTCTAAGGCAATCTGAGCGTACTAATTTATGTTTTTTTTTGGTTACGAATTGTGTTGATAAATAATTTCGACTTTTTTTCGACATTTAACGAATTGCGCGCGTACTCATTTAGTTCACGCGTTGCAAGACGGTGTAAACAGGCGAGAAGCAAGCATTGGTCCTACCGTACTATCACCACCCACTTGGTCCTATCGGACCGAACTAAACGAGTAAAGGTGAATTTTCATGCATCCGAAATACGACGGTCCGATACCTTGACTGACATTTATTTTCGGACGAAAATATTCATAATTTTCATGAATCCGTTCTCTCACTCCAAATTTTTTGAATGACAATTGACAATTGACAATGATGACTGATGATTAATGACACTAATGACTGTTTAGTGTTTGAATATTGATTGTTTGGGGGTTTGGGCTTTTGTGATTATTTCAGTGTTGCCTCCTCTACCGATTTTTCGGTAGTTCTACCGATTTGGAAGCCTATCTACCGATCTACCGATAACTCCTGATTTTCTACCGATTTTTTCACTTGACAGATTATTCATAAAACAATAAACAAAAAACTGCATATTAAGTTGTTTGAAACAAGCAAGTTTTTAAGTTAGATCACTTATATCGATATCGCGGCCGTTTGACCTATCGATAGTAGAAAACCATACTAGCTTCGTTTTTTCATTTGACTGTGGCTACATATGAATGTAGATAGTGCCATTATTCGCAATGTTATGTGTGGTTATGTTTCTGTTCTTATTTTCAAAACTGATAAATACCAAGTACTGTTTATGCTAATGTTATCAAGTTTTTTCTGTAATTTGTGCTACCTATAGTGTTTGTATGTTTCAAGTCTTAGTACCAGTGAGGATAGTAGCCTAGTTTTGTGCTACCTATAGTGTTTGTATGTTTCAAGTCGAGTACTAGTGAGGATAGTAGCCTAGTTTACACCAACAACTTGGTCCGCGGACCAAGTACTAAATTCGAACCATATCAGAACCAAATATTTGGTTCGAATGGTGTAAACAGCTGCGAACTAAGCTGGTCCGCTCTTGGTTCGGTACTTGCCAGCAGGTGTACCGAACTAAATTTGGTTCGATCTGGATCAAAATTATGAGGTTATGTTGGTTCTGAGTTTCTCAAGGCAATCTGAGCGTACTCACTTTTTTTTTTTTGATTACGAATTGTGTTGATAAATAATTTCGACTTGTTTTTGACGTTTGACGAATTGCGCGCGTACTCATTTAGTTCACGCGTTGCAAGGCGGTGTAAACGGACGAGAAGCAAGCATTGGTCCTACCGTACTATCCCCACCCACTTGGTCCTATCGGACCGAACTAAACGAGTTATCGGTGTAAACTAGGCTAGTGAATCAAGTGTAATGATTATTTATGTGTATTTTTTCATTTCAAACTACAACAGATTGTTCTTTTTTCTTCGTCGACATCAATTTTATGACAAGAAAACTTTATTTTACTACTAAAAAACCTTTAATTTGAACCTACCGATTTCTACCGAATTTTGAGGACGTTATCTACCGAAAATCTAATTTTGATAGTGGCAACACTGGATTATTTCTGTTCTTATGGCTGAAACTGAATTTCCATTGTATTTTTTTCACTATGGAGGACGAGGAGACCAATATTTGTTTGGAGAAATGTTTATAAAGGAAATGCTTCATTCGCAGCAATATAATAATTAATAGAACTGTTTTCATCCCCAAGAGGGCATGGTTCAGGAAAATATATGTAAAGTAAATAAATCTATACTTAGAATCACACATTGCCAAAAGGACTCTTTGGTAGGTGTAAATAAGACTTCTTTATTCAAGCAGTCCCAAATCGCATTACATGTCTCATGTCTCACTGATAATATGAGTAACAGTTGTAGGGGAAATTCGAAAGGCATAACTAATAGGTATCATGCTGTCACCTCTTGCTAAATATCTTAAAATAGCAAACCTTCTAACTTGGGTAATCAAGTAATCAATTTGTAAGACATTGAGTTAGAAATACAAAATTACAGTGATTTTATACAAAGTCATAACTTCATTTATTATTTTTACTTCTTCTTACCTCAAGGTAAGGGCTAGACGTTCTCCTGCTGATATGGGTTCTCGTAGGTATATTATATATTTAAGTTAATTTTGGACCGACAATTTCTAGTAATCTATGAAAGGTTTCACTAGACATTCGCAGGTAGTTAAAATACTTTTCCGAGTCGCTTAGCTGCATTTCCTGGAGTAGGTTGTGATATGCACCTTGTTCTTTTCTGTTCTGGAATATATTTCTCACCCAAAATCTTTTTCTTCGTTTCTTTTTTCGATCTTTTATTTTCAACAACATCAAATAAGAATATGATAAAAGTAGTGTAGTGCTATTTTTCCATTGATGAATTATTTGGTCTATAGTTTTCATCGTATATTTAATCTGAACATAGGATAATTACAAACAAAAGCTCTTTGACAAAATAAGTAACGAACACAACAAAAAATTAGGTTATAAAAAAAAAATATTTTAACTTTTCCGACCATCGGATAGAACTTGAAAATTTTCGGATAGAAATTGGCGGGAAAACGTTTCAACCAATGGAAACGGTTCCGGACCATCGGACCATCGTATTTCGGATGCATGAAAATAATTCACCTTTATCGGTGAAAACTAGGCTACATTTCACAAATCTTAAGCCGATTAACAATCAACAACATTTGACAGATGATGTTTTCATGCATTACTGTTGTCTTGGAGTTTTACAAATGAAGAAAAATAATGAAGATAAAAGAAAATATTAAACTCGGGATACTTTTCTTGACGTACTATATCTAGACATAAAGTATGAAGTCAATATTATTATCATGATGCGTCTTTTACCGGATGATAGCGGTTCATACTCTCTTCGAAATATTGAATTCTAAGGCCCGTATTCTCCGTTCGTACTTAAGCTCGTTTAAGATTTGACGGCGTTTAACTACAAGATTTCGTATGCACCGTCGAAATTAGACACGTTCAAGTCGGTTAAACGCATTCAAAGTTAAACGGCCGGTTTGGAGCGTTTAAGGTTTTAAACGGCTTCAATTGTGGCGGAAGATGCGTTCGTCTTGAAAAAATATATCTTGACATAATATGAACTAATACCACCGACCATATTATTTATTATAAATAATGGACATTTGATGCTGATACCTAATTGTTTTTCATCCCATTGTGAGTGTGTTTATTTTATTTTTTACTAGGAGGAGTCTGAAGACGAATTACTTCTTGAAGCCGATATTTTCGACCTAATAATAGCTTTTGCATTGATTTACATCAAAATAAAAAATACTATAAGCGGACCATTTTAACGTTATGTCAATTTTCAGGAGATTTCATTTTTTTTGTGTTATCTACAAAGTCAGCAATGCCATAGTGGTGGTTTCAAGATAAATCAAAATGCCATTTGCAATAATTGATGAAATAATTAAAGTACAAAATGGTCTCATTCTAATAATATCACGTTTTGGGATGTCCGTAAAATAATAATTCACCACGTAATTTTAATTCAAATTAATTAGCTTCCTGTCTTTTTCCCGTATTATCATTTTATCAATAGCACTGAAATTATTGGTTCTATAGGTGGTCCTGAGGGGACAAGAAAAATCAAGCCAAAATCGCGTAGGAAGCATAAAAAAAAAAATTCTATGCGTACCTTAACACTTACGGAAATTGACGCAGACACAAATATTAAACTTGGAAAAAACTTTATATGGCGGAAATAATTCAATATAATAATGAGAAAATAATCTTCAACCATATGAATGCCTTTGAGATTTTTGTGTGGTTCACTTCTGCATGATCATTATCAAATATGGATATTTCATCGTGAAAAAAAAAATCATTTCAGGTGATTTTTCGTTTCGTTCCTTTCTGCATATTTACGTCCATATATTAAAACAATAATTATTTATCAAAAAATATTCCAACTATTTCAAATTTTCAAATATACCATGCAGTATGTAAAGCTTTTATTCAATTTCACCTCGAAGAGATAGTGACAGATTTCCGCTAGCCAAACGGGAATCATATGGTACCATCTACATCGAATATGTGTTCAAAGTCACGCTCGCGCCAAAACAATGAAGATGGTAGCATATGAATCTCGTTTGGCAAGTGGAAATTTATCACTTGCACAAAGAAGTGAAATTGAATGTAAACCAGGCATTAATGTCAACTGTCAAAATCATATGGTCTTCAATCAACTTGAATACCACCAAAATGTTCCCAAATTTCCGACGTTGCCGACTTTTCTCTAGGTTTAACTAAACGTTGCGAAAATTAGCACGGTGCATACCAAGAAAAAGTCGATGACGTTTAACTATTATAACGCGTTTAGTTGAATGCGTTTATCTGTAGAATCGGAGAATACGGGCCTAATGAATTTGTCTTTACAAAGGAACCACTGGCGACAGAGGTTTAAGCGAAAATGACCTAAAACGGAAAACGACAAATGACAAGACGAAATCCGAACCCGGACGAATCATAATCGTTTACTTCCGTTTCGGCTACGCGCGCTTTTGGCTTCGCGCACTTTCGGCTTGGCCTCGTGAAGCCATCTTGTCTTGACTATGGTTTAATAACTGCAGTGAGATTATGTAAATAATAGACCTAGACATTGACATAGACATAGACATGGACATAGACAGACCCAGTCTATTCCATCAGTCATTACGTATGGTATTGTCTATGTCGATCGTTTATATTCGTTGAGGTATCCGTAAATGCTCGGTATAAGTTATGGAGCTACTATATATCAAACCTAAGAACGTGGGTTCTTTTTGGTTACAAATAAATTTTCCTAGTTAGCGTACAAGCTGTCATTTTTGAAAATTATCAATTCAATCAAATAAGATACCTATATTGATAAATAAATGAAAATGGAGTTTCTTGTTTCACATAAATACAGTGTACGCGTTTAAGGTATCCCCAAAACCATTATATCTATCGGTCAATTTCAAAAGGCAGTTATTTTCAATGTGAATATAGGTCCAGCTAATTTTGGAAAACCGAAATAACTACCTATAGTACCCACTGAATCTAGGTCCATCACTATCAAAAATCAGTGCATATTATATTAACTATATTTAAATGTTATCAAAACACTTAACGTCCTCCCATTCAACAAAACTTTTTTGTCCAAAAGCCATGCCGTTTAGTTGATTTCTCAAAATATCCCATTTTTTGTTTTGGCACACACCATCTGAAGCGTGCCCCATAAAATGGTTTGAAACTATAGTTCGGGGTTTTCCTCCACAGTTTATCATGACCTCCCATTGCTCGGGCCTTGTCTTAATTTATTTTTCCATTCTTTGATTCCTATATCGAATTCGATGGGTTTAAATAAGGTTTTAATAATCGTAAGTAGAAATTTGACATAGGTACCTATCTTGAAGTAATGAAATACAGTGAACGCTCACAATTGATTAAAATTATTGCTTTTTTGATTAGGCTATACTAGGAAAAAACTGCCGGACATTTACATAAACAAAACATTAACATAACCTCACTCACTCACTGTCGATTTTTCATGTCTATCGTTGGACTGAAAGAGGTACATCCTTCAACGCGAGAGCGATAAGGATGCATAAAATGAGACAGACCAAGATTCCTCTTTCTATTCTATGAAATTCGTGACAACACGAGAACCAGCCGAAGTCATATGAAGTTCCTTACGTGATCGCGACTGGATTAGACATAGACAAAGACATGATCTATCTATGTCTATAACCTTTACATAATCCCAAATCCCAGTGCGAATATTTATAACATTAATTGACAATCTTACTCACGATTACTTGTCAAAACAGGAGTGAAGTTCGCGTTACATCATATACAGTGTGCCACTCCAACTTGTGCAACAGCAGAACTAAATCAATACTTATTTCGAATTCTTCACATCACTCTCCCTATTTAAAATAAGTTCCTGATTCCTGATGCACTGCAGAAGTCTGCTATCATCTCCTGAGTCGGTACAAAATCCAACTTCAAATTTTTGTTGCTGATTTTTTCCTTAAGAAAATGATGGCGGGCATCTATGTGCTTGGTCCATGGCTGATATCCCCCATTCAATGCCAACTTTTGTGCACCTTGATTGTCTACATGCAACAAGGTTGGTTCCTCTTTTGACGTCAGTTCTCTGTTGAGTCCTCTTAACCACAATGCCTCTCAGCTCAGGCAAATAAGGCAGCACCCATTTATGCGTCAGTAGCGCGACCACGACTTCCAGTGATTGTTGATGTAGAAAAACTAATGGCCGATTGCACCAACCTTTTTAAGGGCTACTTAACGCTAAGGAACCCTTAACTTCAAGTTTTTGTTTGCACCAACGCTAAGGAAAGCTTAAGCTTCCCTTAACGCTCCCTTTATTAAGTCTCCGTTGATGACCACTTAACGCCGACTTATCTCTGTAAACGATATAAATTTGAGGTTGTGATACAGTTCTTATTGTCTTCACTGACTTTTTATATCAATTATCAATTTTCAAAAACATTTATGATTTATTTTTGAAAATATATCGACGTCGTGTGTTAAGTTATATAGGAGTTTGGCTACGACATTGTATAATTTTAATGTGATGGCGCCTGTTGTCTGCCATTCAATGCATTCTCCAAGTTCAATTCAGATTTGAGAAGTATATTCAAATTTTAATCACTATAGGCACATCATCCATCTGGTTGTACATACCAATATTAAGTATTAAGTAGAATCCGTCTAAATGAAAACATCATTTTTGATTTTTTGACCTTTTAGCCGTGCCAGCATCGGTTATATAGATTACATTGAAGAATACTTTTAATGGCCGATTGCACCAACCTATTTAAGGGCTACTTATCGCTAAGCAACCCTTAACTTCAAGTTTTCATTGGCACCAACGTTAAGGAAAGCTCAAGCTTCCCTTAACTCTCCCTTTATTAAGTCTCCGTTGATGACCACTTAACGCTGACTTATCTATGTAAACGATATAAATTTGAGGTTGTGATACAGTTGTTATTGTCGTTACTGACTTTTTATATCAATTATCAATTTTCAAAGACTGGCTACGACATTGTATAATTTTAATGTGATTGCGCCTGTTGTCTGCCATTAAAGACATTCTCAAAGTTCAATTCAGATTTGAGAAGTATATTCAAATTATTTCAAATTTTAATCACTATAGGCAAATCATCCATCTGGTTGTACATACCAATATTTAGTAGAATCCGTCTAAATGAAGACATCATTTTTGATTTTTTGGCCCTTTAGCCGTGGCAGCATCGGTAATATAAATTACATTGAAGAATACTTTTAAGAGTCTCTCGAACCACCGATTTGTTCGGTGGTCGAACAGTCCACTGTCATAAGTAGTGAGAATGGATCACTTGTAACGAGTGTTCAATAAAAAAAGGGATCAAGTCACCTCTGGATTTCTTTTTCTGTCATGAACGTAGGTCGTGGCTAGTTTGTATGGTTTGGCATCATGGCATCTGTGACGGTTAGAAAGTGGATGTCATGTCATAATTGCGATGTTAGCCAAGACATACGTTTTTTGAAACAATTGCAATCCATAGGTGACTTGATCTCTTTTTTTATCGAACACTCTTCACTATTTGGAGTTTGGATAATAGACTAGATTTACCAGAATACCTACCTCGAAAAATGTGTGAGCGGCCAAATCACAGGAAATGGATCATAGGGTTTCTTAGGAGACTTTCATTGAGATAAGCCAACTGTTTTAAATATCTTGACTCAGATGAAAGATCAACTCGAATATGATCATGACAGGTGAAGTACATAACTTTTAGGGTTTCTTTGTTTTGCATCCATTCCCGTGTGTTTAAAGAAAACCTGCCAAAAACGCAATAAATCAGCAGTGGTCAGATTAAACTTGTGAACAATATCACCAAAACATGTAACCACCATTCTGTGAACAAAAACAAATGAGGTTATGACATATTTTAGTATCCAGTCTCACTCCTAATAAAACACCGGGCTTCCCGAACCGCTAGATGTATTTATTGTCCACACCAGTTAACAATAGAGAAAAAAACGTTAATCGTTATTTAGTATTAGACCTCCAAAAACTTTCTGTCACGTCTCCCTTGTTCCAAACTTCAAAACGTGACTGACTGCTGTTGTCACTGTTGCCAGGTTGCTAACTGTCCATAATAGATGTATAGTGCGTTGCGGTGCGGGAAAATAAAGGACAATCACTACACTCCCCCCTTGTAGAATTCGCCAACGTCCTTGGGCGACCATGTCTATAAATAATAAAGGTTATTAATCAGTACAACAAGGAGCTGTACATTTCTGTCGTGGGCGGGCCTGTCGCTTGTCATGTCGTGGCTCTAAGACTTGTCCCGAAAAAGAAGTTCCTTCGTCACTGGAATCCTCACCAGCCAACTGGTTAGGATTGGATGGGTTGGCCTCATGCTCGTCTCCATCGTCCTCTAGATTGTAAGTTTCCTGTCCCGAAGCACTTTTTTTTGGCCTTCCTTGTTTATGGATGGGCACTACTGGACGAGGTACAGGACTGCTTGTAGAATCATCTGCATACTGTTGCAGAGCAGACACATGGTACTTTCCCACAGATCGGCTAGGATCTTCTAATGAAGCGACAGTGTATGTGGTAGCAGAAACGCGATCCAGGATGACATATGGCCCGTCGCGTCGTGGAGCCAGTTTAGCCATAAGTCCTCGGTTTGCATCACTGAGAACATGCGTTTTCACAAGGACTCGATCCACTGGTTTAAAAGGTTCGACGTCACGCCTTTTTAAATTCACGTATTGTTCATTTTTCTTTTGACGAACTTCAGAGTTTTCACGAGTCTCATCTAGCACGTCCGCAATTAGTAACAGTTTTGGCGTGATTTCCGCGACAAAATTCTCGTTCTCTATGATGGCACGAAAGTCACGCTCGACATTCCCGGGAGAACGTAGTTCACGACCGAACGTCAGATACGCAGGACTGTAACCAGTAGAAGCGTGAGAAGCACTACTCATGGCAAACCTGATAGATGAAAGACCCTCTCTCCATTTTCGATGATAATTTTTCACAAAGATTGACAACTGAACTTTGAGATCCTTATGACGTGTCTCTATTGGGTTGGATTCTGGATGGTAGATTGGAATTAGACTTTGTTTTAATCCAAGACAATAGGTTACACACTGCATTATTTCGCTAACAAATTGGGTCCCATTATCACTGATGATTTTTCTAGGTACCCCATATCTTAGCACAATTTCATCCACCAAACATTGGGCACACGCATCTGCAGTAGCCCACTTCAAGGCAAAAAGCTCGATCCAACGGGTCGCGACGTCCTCCACGGTAAAAATTCAAGTTTTCCCAGTTTCCGCTTCTGGGAAAGGTCCCACAAGGTCTACAGCTATCGTTTCAAATCTCTGCGCCATAACTGGGGTTTGTAATAACCCTGCTGGCTTCACATGATCAGGTTTGTGACGTTGACAGTCGACACATTTAAGGACATATTTTCGGACATCTCAATGCAAAGTGGGCCAAAAATAGTTTTGTGAAATCCTCTTACAAGTCTTATCGATACCATAGTGTCCGGCTAAGGGTGAGTCATGGCACTCTCTCAATATAGTAGGTACCTGGGAGACTGGTACAACAAGCTGTGGTTCATCTTGATCAAAATTAGGATTATATCGGTATAAAACACCATTGGCTAAATAAAATCCTTTTTCAGTCCACTTCTTGTGCGCATAGTCATCATTGTTTGTTTCAAAACTCTCAATAATACTACGAAGCTCCGGAGCTAGTCTCTCTTGCGGACTTAGTCGGTAAGGTGATGCTGACAATATCAATTTCACATAGATTTTCATTCACTGTCACTGGCCTTGACAGGGTATCAGCAACGGCGTTTGCTTTTCCAGAGATGTAATCAATTTCTACTTCATAGGACTGTAACAATAATGCCCATCGCGCCAAGCGCCCACTCGGGGATTTCCAACTCATAAGCCATCTTAGAGGTCGATGATCAGTAGCCACTCGGAAAGGAACCCCCTCAAGCCTCTGAACTTTTGCACGGCGAACACAACGGCCAATGCTTTCCGTTCAGTAGTCGTGTGATTGCGTTCTGCGCAGGTTAACAATCGGCTGGCATATTGGTCGTTCATCAGATCCTTCACCCTGCAACAAGCACGCACCAATGGCATACGCACTCGCGTCAGTTTTGATTAGATAGGGAATTGAGGAATCGGCCTGTCGAAGAATTGGTGGACTGGTTAAGTAAAATTTTAACTTTTCAATCGCCTCTTGCTGTTCATTTCCCCAAGTCCATACCACATCCTTTCTCATTAATTGCGTTAGAGGCCTACTTATCTCTGCAAAATCAGGAACAAAACGACGAAACCAATTGCATGTCTGCACAAAAGATAAAAGTTCCTTCACGGATGTGGGAGGTGTACGAGTCAGGATTGCCTCTATCTTCTGTGGGTCAGGCTCAAGTCCGTCAGGTGTTATCAAATGTCCAAGGTATTTCACTTCGTGGCAGCAAAATGAACACTTGTCCCGATTAGCGTTCAACTTAAATACTTGTAATCTTTGGAACACTGCTTCTAAATCATTAATATGTTTATCGTAGGTTGGGGATAAGATGATGAGGTCGTCTAAATAGATAAGTATCAAAATATCACTTAGTCCAGCCCTGAATCGATCCATTAATCTTTGAAATGTCGCCGGGGCATTTCGTAGCCCAAATGGCATTCGGATAAACAGAAATAATATAATCCAAAGGGAGATATGAATGCAGTGTTGTCTCGATCTTGCGGGCAAACCTCGACTTGCCAGTAATCCGATTTGAGATCAATTGTCGAAATATACTGCATTGGACTTGCGGAATGTAAAAGATCATCGATTCTGGGAAGAGGATACTTATCTGGTATAGTTATCTCATTGATTTTACGATAGTCAATACAAACTCGCAAACTATTATCTGGTTTCGGAACAAGAACGACAGGCGCAGCGTACGCCGACTCACACTCTTCTATGATATCATTTTCAAGCATCCGATCCATTTCATCCCGTAAAAGCTGCTTCCGCAATGGAGACATTCGATAAGCTGGAACCGCAATAGGTGTTGAGTCCGTTAGTTGAATACGGTGTTGCGCAAAAGGTGTAGCTTCTCGAAATGCCAGTTCATAGATGATAGATTCAAAACCATGTCCGCTTTAACAATGAAGTCTATTCCTAACAGTGTTTTATTGTTTTCAAATTCGGGAAATGCCAAAAACGTAATAGGGATTTGCTTTCGTTCGAGGTGTACAATTACCTCATAAATTAATGTTTCACGTTGATGTATTACTCCATCAGCATGGGCAATATTGGAAACGGTCGTTGTTGCACAAATATTGTTTCGCTTCAGGTGCTCGAATAGTTTTCGACCTGCGATGCTTCGTTTCGCCCCCGTATCTATATGAACTAATCTCTCAAGTCCGAAAATTTCCACTTTAATCAATGGTCTTTGACATTCATCAAGGATATCAGTTGCTAGCACATCGATATTTTGAATATTATCTGCTCTGCGATTATTCAGATCCGAACTAGGATTCTTGTCGATACTTTGACTAGACTGCGGGCAATTGGTTTTGATATGACCGGGTTGTCGGCAACCATAGCAAATTATTTCCCCAATTTTAGATGAAGCGAAATTATCTATTTGAGGTGTACTATCCTTAGTTAGTACTTTTTTTACAAAATTCAGTTTTTTGCAATTATCTTTCTCATGGCCATAAAACTTACAGTATTCACAACGAAGCCGTGGCGTGTTATTGGTTTTATTCTTATCCTCATCAATAAAATTCTCCTAAATTGAACGAGCTTTTGTGACCAATTCATTGAAATTATTAATGTCATCCCGCGGTAACAATACGTCGATTGTTACCGCGACATGACTTTTGTGCAAAAGTCCATATACCATGTCCAATTTGTATTGCTCTGGCAAAGGAGGATTTTCCGGTAATTAAGAGAGAAGCGCGCGTGCATTGTTCACAAAAATGTCGGTCGGCTCCATATCTCTTTGTTCAGTCGCGAAAAGTTCTCGGAAAATTTTATGAGGCGGCTTATTTGCTCCATATGCACGCAATAAGGACTCCAACGCTTCGTTCCACGTCCTAACTGAACTTTTTGCACCCTGCCAATACGTAGCAGCCGGCCCATCTAACAACATAGGTAATCCTAACAAGGCATTGGCCTCCGAAATGTTGACACAGACTTTGTAAATATTTATAGCGTCAATAAATGCATGAACACTCTCTGTACTACCACCAGAAAAGCGACTTTTACAATTAGAAAAATTTCCTACCTGTGGTGCAGGTTGTTGCAGAGGCACATTCTGGGGTGCTGCGACTCGAAGTCCTTGAAGCAATCGAGCAAATGCTCGGCTGTCAATGTAATATTTGCGGGAGGTAAAGCTGCTGCTGCTCCTTCACAGTCGCGGTTTTCCTGCATGTTTTCAGCTTCGTTTTCCAGAATTATAGGTCTCTTCGTTCTTGCACTTTGTCTGTTCCTTAAGTTGTACATACAACTGAAATTGTCACTATTTTTTGTTCAACACAAACTTAGTCCAAAGTCACTAGATTCACTGAACGAATCCACTAAAATCGCGCCAACGCGACGCCGACAAAAGTTTATACGGCACAAGACGATTCTCAGGGGTTTTCACTTTTCGGCCACTTAGTTGGGCGCCACTTTTAGTATCCAGTCTCACTCCTAATAAAACACCGGGCTCCCCGAACGGCTAGATGTATTTATTGTCCACACCAGTTAACAATAAAGAAAAAAACGTTAATCGTTATTCAGTATTAGACCTCCAAAAACTTTCTGTCACGTCTCCCTTGTTCCAAACTTCAAAACGTGACTGACTGCTGTTGCCACTGTTGCCAGGTTGCCAACTGTCCATAATAGATGTATAGTGCGTTGCGGTGCGGGAAAATAAGGGACAATCACTACAATATCGCATTGTTCTCGTCAGGTTTTCAACCTAAATAATGGAAATGTTACTAGAAATGACTAAATTTGATCAACGTTGCCAAATCTAGGACACACTTAGTTAAGGGCCCTCAAAGAGTGTTGGTGCAAATGAAAACGAATTGAGGGCTGTTAAAAATTTAAGGCCCCCTTAGTTAAGTCTTTGTTAAGTGATAGTTGGTGCAATCGGCCATAAGAGTCTCTCGAACAGTCCACTGTCATATGTAGTGAGAATGGATCACTTGAACTATCTGGAGTTTGAATGATACACTAGGATTTACCAGAATACCTACCTCGAAAAATGTATGAGCGGCCAAATCACAGGAAATGGATCATAGGCTTTTTTAGAAGACTTTTATTGAGATAAGCAAACTGCTTTTAATATCTTGACTCAGATGGAAGATCAACTCGAATATGATCATGACAGGTGAAGTACATAACTTTCAAGGTTTCTTTGTTTTGCATCCTTTCCCGTGTGTTTAGAGAAAACCTGCCAAAAATGCAATAAATTAGCAGTGGTCAGATTAAACTTGTAAACAATATCACCAAAACATGTAACCACCATTCTGTGAACAAAAGCAAATAAGGTTATGACATAACGCATTGTTCTCGTCAGGTTTTTAACCTAAATAATGGAAAAGTTACTAGAAATGACTAAATTTGATCAACGTTGCCAAATCTAGGACTCACTTAGTTATGGGCCCTCAAAGAGTGTTGGTGCAAATGAAAACGAATTAAGGGCTGCTTAAAATTCAAGGCCCCCTTAGTTAAGTCTTTGTTAAGTGAAGGTTAGTGCAATCGGCCATAAGTATTCATAATTAAACTGGCAACGTTGCGTGAGATTCCCAATATCGAATTTATAACACCAACGGAAGCCGTCCGTCGAACATGCATCCTTTATTATTGCAGGCCGCAGTTCGATTTTGCCAGACATTTACCTATGATAATGAGGGAAAGAAACTTAATGTCTCGGTCTCAGTTGATCAGTTCATTTACCTATGAACTGGGACTGGGATTACGGTAAATAATCTCCAACACCAATAATATAATAATCTGTGATTAGGGCTTCAATTTTTGCGAGGAATTTATTAACGAATTACTGTATCTCCAGTTATTATTGTAGGCTTACAACCACATTAATCAATAAAGTGAACTTTTCAAAAAATACAAAAAACACTTGATAGCGTGAATATTTTTTTTATGATCAGATAAATGAGGTTTCAAAAATGTGAAGTTTTTCATATTATATATAAAAAAATCATGACTGATGTGGTTTTTGCAGTGAACATTATAGAAATAGATACAACATTGAAAAACACATAAAAGCTCAAACTGCATTCCATGTTATATATCGACAAATTAATATTATTATTTGTAAGGTAGGTACATAATCAAAATCGTCATATTTAAGATTATTTTCGTCTTCATCAGAGATCTTTTGCCAGTCATTCTATAAAAAAATTGTCAAATCTCTCGTTCATCAACGTTTTCGTTCATTTGGTTCAAATGTGGGTTACAGTTTTCTTTTTCTGTATCTTGTTCATTATTTTATAATCGACTTATGTGGTTTTTGCAGTGAGATATATTTTCTGAACGGTAAATATGACTTGTTTGATTTTTACACATTGTGTCGATCGATATCACATGCAAACTCGTTATTCATGGCAAAAACACAGTTTTGAGAAAGGTATTTTAAAGTTTAGCTAGAGTATATAGTTGATCTTCGCAGATGAAGAATATATTGAAGGGTGTTAAAACTTTGCAAAGGATCCCGTTTTTGATAATGTCCCTCACAAAAGTTGAAAAACGTTGTGTCATTATACATAGTCAAGGAAAGGAGATCATAAATAACGTTATCAATTTTATGAAGAAAGAGGCAGAACACGGCTTTTCAATCAATTCAAAAAACTACAGATAAATAAACAGCATACACGCCACTGGTATATTGATGCATCGGCTTTCACTAGTCCCACTCCAGCGAGTTCAAAGTGAGACAGAAAACGACGCCATTGTACAGTTCTTAGTTGAATCGTACTCTACTGTGGTCCGCTTCTTACTATTCCAAGAAATCGGAGAACCATTCTTTAAAAATATGTATCCTGTCACAGATCTACAATTTCAGGATCATTTGCCCGGACAGCATCGCAGAAACCATAAATATCTGTGCCCTAGATATATCGTAGAATACGCTCAACTGCCGCCTAATGTACAGGTCCTGGATTGTGATTAAAACGACTAACACAATTAACTGCGTAACAAATATCAGGTCTTGATATTTGCGAATCAAATAACAAACTATCCACTGCTTCTTGGCACGGTTTGCTTCTCATCATATCAATGTACTTCTCATTCTTCGGTGACTGATCCTTGGTTAACTTTTTACCTGGAGCAAACGGCGTTGCCACTGGATTGGAATTTTCCATATTGAATCTCTCTAGAATTTTCTTTAAATATGCTTTCTGATCCATCCATATCTCCGTCTCAGCTCGGTTTATAGTTATTTGAAATCCAAGTATCGAACTCACTTCACCTGTTTTTTCAATTCATTTCTAGCTACCTTGTTATTTGACAAAAGTATCATATCATCAACATAGATTCCCAATATCAATGTAACATTGTGATTTATCTTGTAGTAGACACAAGAGTCTGTTTCACTTTGTTTCAATCCATACCTCTTCAAAAATTTTTCCAGCTTTTGATTCCAAACTCGGTTGGCTTGTTTTAATCCGTACAGGGATTCTTCAATCTACATACTTATTCCAAACTCTCAAATCCTTCTGGAGCTACCATATTGATTTCCTAAGTCAAATCTCCTTGTAGAAATGCTGTGACTGCATTCATTTGATCTATGTCCAAATTTTGTTCTGCTGCGAGTGCCAATAAGTACCTCATCGAGTTATATCGTATTACAGGCGAACAAGTTTCTTCAAAATCAATTCCCTTTCTCTGCGCGCATCCTTTTACCACTAGTCTGGCTTTGTATTGAGGTTCATCCTCCTTTTTATTAGTTTTAAAAACCCATTTGCATTTCAGTGGTTTCTTTCCGGAAGGAAGATTTACTAATTCCCATGTACCATTTTCTAGTAGTGCGTCATACTCATTTTTCATGGCTTTTCTCCATTGTTTTTTGTCTGGCCTTCTAAGAGCGTCTGCAACATCAGTTGGATCTCCCTGTGCTTCTTGAACAGCAGTGTACGTACTAAAGTCCTTCAAAGCATTGGGTACTTCTCTTTCTCTTCGAGGTCTGACAACGGGAACTGGAACGCCAATATCCTTGTCTGGATCAAAATCGGAGTCCTCTGCATCATCCCACGCATCAAGGTCTGATGATTTGGATCTACGTCCTCTTCACTCAATGTACTTTGGTCCTCATCGTCCAATTCTTGTGGTTCAGTGTCACTTTCTTGAAAGCAGACAAAATCTTTTCTCTCCATGACAAGTTCTGTATTGCTCTTTTGCAAAAGTGTACTGCCTTTCTCTGTCTACAACATCTCGTGAAACAAACACAATACCTTTCTTTGGTTCATATAGCCTGTACGTCTCTAGACTGTAGCTGACAAAGATTGCTGGTGTCGCTTTTGGATCTAGTTTCCGTCTGTTCTGGCTAGGGATATGTGCGTAAGCTTTGCAACCAAAAATTCTGACGAATGATACAGATGGCTTCTTGCCAAACCATAATTCGTGAGGTGTTTTTTCAATAGCTCTGCTTGGTAGACGATTAAGCAAGCTAACAGAAGTATTCACTGATTCTGCCCAAAAAATATTAGGTAATCCTGCTTCAATTAGTAAGCAACGAGCCTCCTCCATAATAGATCTGTTGAGTCTTTCGGCTTTCCCATTGTGCTGAGGGGTATGCGGTGCTGTGCGCTGATTTTGTATACCTGCTGCTTTCAATAAAACAGATAACTACGCATTTACATATTCACCACCATTGTCTGTCCTCAAAAAAAACTTTTTAAAATTTCAAAGTATTCAGTGATGGCTCTTATTCTTTAGAAAATACACAAAACCGTGGTGAGTATAATCATCAAGTAGGAATTAAACGTACCTTAAGCCAGAAAGCGAGTTTTCTTGCATTGGCCCACATAAACCGGAGTGTACAATTTCACAATGCCCTGATGTCTCTGTCTCACTGTTCTTGAATGGTAAATGGTGTATTTTTCCCATCATACAGGTATCACATACAAAATCGGGCTCAAATCTATCTGTGAAGTTGATTCCAGCAGCAAGTCCATTTTTAAGTTTCTTCACACTAGCAGAATTCGCATGTCTAAGTCGTCGCTGCCATAAATCACACTGCTTATCTTTGGTCTGAGATATTCTCCAATGTAGCTGTGGCAATTAACTTATTATTTGTATTGAAAATACTTGCCCCTTTTCAGTCAAATGTTACATGGTTGCCCTTCTTAACAATTTGAGTAACTGACAGTAAATTTATCTTCAAACCAGGAACATATGTTGAAGTAAATGTCATTCACTTCAACATCCATCTTGCTGCCCTTCACTTTCAGCCTCAGTTTTGCATCGCCGATTGCTTCTGTCATCATTTCCATATTGTTTGCTGTGCTGATAGACAATTTAGCTGACTGTTTTTCGGTACTGTTCTATTCCGTGTCATATACTGCGAACAACCTAACTTGAGATACCATGAATTTGTAGCGGAGAAAGCTGCATCTTCATTTCCTTTGTCTGTTTTCTTATCTCTGTCCTTCTTCTGATTGCAATTTGAAGCAAAGTGGCCATATTTATTGCATGAAAAACATCTAGGTCCTTAATTTTAGACTGATATGACTTTGACCCGTTTTCTGAGAGTTTCCGGAAGAAGTTTTTTCTTTGAAATCTCGATTGAAAAAATTCTTATCTCGATCTGCCCCATACATGGCCACCGATTTTTGATCTGATCCTTTCACAATCGAAACATCCTGTAGAAGCTTTGTTTTCAGTGAATCACTCGTGATTTTTATTCCTGAGCTTTCTAGTCCTATTATCATTGGTTTATAAGTTTCTGGTAGGCCGGCTAGTAAAATAATGCCTATCCACTCATCATTAACCTCCATTCCTACTGAATTAATTTTGACCGTGCTTTTGTTATCTTCCTTGGATTAGTCTAGGTACCTGTTACTGCATCACATAGTTCTTCATGCTCAAGATAAGTCTGCACTGCGAATTTCCAGGTATCGAAGTTTTCACGCCCTTTCAAGTTCAAGCGTTCGATCGGCGGAAGCTGATTCACACAACACAGACTGTTTTTCCCGAACGACACCAAAACACACTTTCCTGAGTCCAAACGTTGTCTGGGCCCATAACCTCTTGAAATCAAAAGTTAAGCGTGTTTTTACTATGGTTTAATAACTGATAGTCGTGATTCAAAAGCAAAAATACAGAATATTTTTAACAGAACATTAAGGGGATTCATCCGGTCTGATATTTTACTCAATGCAAGCATTTTTTCTGGAGTGTGCCATTTTTTTATTACATCACCTTTTGGAACAATTCAAGTTTTATCAGGTAGGTGAGATATAAAACTAGGCCACCCAATATCTATTTTTGCCAAAAAACGGTATCTCAATTGTCAAAAAATACGAAAAATTTACATATTCCGCCCTCTTGTGAGAGACGTATAATCCGTTGAATCTAAAAAATCGATAGTGTATTAACTAAATTGAACCCTTCTGAGATCATTTCTGGCAATCTCCGTTTGATATATAATTGAACAGAAATCAGTAATACCTTCCACAAAATCTCATGTAATTCACAATAAATTGCCACCGTCTTCGAAAAAAATCTATACCCATGTCTTTTGATGCGTAATGTTCACTTCATATATCTATTAACTCTATATGAGAACCGTCCCATTTGAACAACGGGCGACGCTTGAAGCCAGGATGAGATAGAAGATCCCGCTGTACTGTAATATTTTTCGCATAAGTCTATCCTTTTCTTTCGCGAGGGGACGGTCCCCTCGCGATAGAAAAGGATAGACTTATGCGAAAAATATATAATACAGCGGGATCTTCTATCTCATCCTGGCATCAAGCGTGCAGAATTGCTTCCCATATAGTTATTAATAGATACTTATATGGTTTACTTAGTTTGGTTGCCGGCGTGACGAATACCTACTGTATGTTTTCATCACGTCAGCCCGCGGGGGAAAACTTATTTTGCTAGTAGTGCTTTTTCTAGCGGATGAATCCCCTTGATTGACAATCTTACGATTACTTGTCAAAACCGGAGTGAAGTCAGCATCACATCATAAACAGTGTGCCATTTCAACTTGTGCAACAGCTGACCTAAATAAATACTTATTTTGAATTATTCACAACATAAACTTGAAAATACTTTTTCTTGTGACAACAAAAAACTTAACTTAACGGAAAGGTTGGTACAGAACCGTAATAAATGTCGAGAGTTACATCCATGTAAGTAGTGCTCTCCTTATACCGGTTTTGTCCCGAATGTGGACTAATCAGTAAGGCAGCATGGCACCACTCACATCAATGTAACTCTCGGCACAATACCCTAGTCTGGGTATAAATGTGCAGCGGCTGTTTCGAACATCCACTGCAATCTATTGGCTCGCATATGCTGCCTTACTGATGATTCCACATTCGGGACGAAACTGGTATAAGGAGGGCACTACTCACATGGTGTAACTCTCTACATTTATTACGGTTCTGTACCAACCTTTCCGTTGAACATCGGATAACCGTATAACAATGTCTCTTTATTCCATGGACGAGAAGTACAGTTTGAAAATACCCCACATCTATTCGCGTTCGAAGAATTTGCGAGCCAATAGATGGCAGTGGTTGTTCAAAACAGCCGCTGCACATTTATACCCAGACTAGGGTATTGTGCCGAGAGTTACATTGATGTGAGTGGTGCCATGCTGCCTTAATGATGAGTCAACATTCGGGAAGAAACCAGTATAAGGAGGGCACTACTCACATGGATGTAATTCTCGACATTAATTACGGTTTTGTGCCAACCTTTCCTTTAAACATCGGATATCCGTAAAACAATGTCTCTTTTAAAAACTTTTCTGTCACAGCAGAAAAAAAAATCAAATAAAAAAATTTATTACCACAGTAGAGAGTTTGCTATTTCACAAAAGCACTTTGCAGTGACAGAAACATTTTTGATAGTCCAAGATTCTTCTAGTGAAGTGATCTTTTCCATCACAGCAACGCGAATTTGCTGTTTCAGTAAAGATTTTTCTCCTTGGATTTTTCTCGGTGTAGTAGCTAATTTTTCAATTTGATAGGCATTGGCAAGAACTTGGATTCCTCATTATCTACATTACGGGAAGACCTGATATGCAGCATAGGAAAGTGGTTTCATGGTTATCTCAACACAATTTCCCTCATGGATTGGTTTCGTTTGCTGATGGATTTACTACCGATCCTTTAAGTCATAAGGCTGCTTATCTGAATAATCTGATACAGGTTTGTTCTCTTATTTATAAAACTACAGATGTACAGCTAGAAACAAAAATTCATGATTTGAGTTGTTACCAAATGATTGCAAATTTCTCTGCTTGGATGGATATCATAAAAAACTACGAATGAGATACAACAAAAAGTGAAAAAGTTCATAATAAGATAATTTCCATCCACTTCCATACATTTGATTACCCGTCTGCTAAGAGACCGCCTTATCTTAAATGATAACTCATTGTCCCGAACTTAGAACATTCACCATAAGTAGGTAACGGAAGGTTTATCAAAAATATGTTTTTCATTAATGAAGTATATTATCGCTAATGGTATGAAAACGTATATTCTATGATTGGCAACTAACGGATATCGTTACAGCATCATAGGGTATTTCTAGTTCAAGTGGATTACCTCGAATAGAAGGTAGGTAGCTACCGAGCTCCTTATCAAATTTGCAGTTTGGCAAACTCGCAAGAATCCCTTCCACCCCTCAATTAGCGTTTTCATAGAGTATATGATATCATGAGACCATTCCAGTTTGGTCTGTCATTAACGTCATTTGAAAACGCTTAATGTAAAAACATATGGCACACAAAGATTCGTCGTTTGTATTTTTATATCTTGTTGTTGAAAAATCGTCGACCTCGGAACTGTTTCATCACAGCATTCACAATAATTCTATTCTATTCTCTTCTATCCTCTGTTACGTCTCGAGAATTCACTACTTCTTTATACACGAGCAAGTTTACATAGTCTCATTCCAAAAAATTAAACAAAATGAAATTGGGTCTCCGGTATGGCTATGGATCTCCCAAGAACTATCCAGTGGTATCGAAATCGAATTATCAGGTGGTCCTTGCCTGATGTGCCGGTACTCCATCCCGCATGAACCGCATGGTTTATATTACTTCTGGAGAAAAGCTGAAAGCTGAAAAGAAAAAAAACTGAGTTGCGATTTATGATTTATGACTTCACGTTTAAACTTACAGCAAATACGTTATAATCAAATTAGGGTGGAATTTGCTTTTAGTGTTTCATCTTAGTGAAACCTGGTGGTGCCATCGACTTTATGTTAATTATGAGTATATTGCACAGGTTTTACTAAGAAAGCGGTTAGATGCGAATCAGCAGTGATTGAGCTGAATTTAGTCTATTATTTCAAAAATAAAATACATGCTCGAGATAAGAGCTAGTTGAAATGAAAACTTCTTCAGTTATTACGCAAGATAACTCTTGCATTCTCTTGTTCTTTGGTTTATTGGTTTTATGGTTATTATTATAACATGCAAGTTACGTCAACATGTAGGTCAATGGTTTGTGTACTAAATAATCAGACCACAACATCCGACAACAGTAGTTAGGCATAGATGTATTTTCACCAGTAGTGAACTACGTGGCCATATTTTCAATGAGCCAAAACATCTAGAGATGCAGACATCGGCAAATCACTTCTGAAACTTTTCTCGCGAAAAAAACAGGATTTAATTCCAAAAGCACAGCTCCCGATAGCGTGATTGGAGTAACAGAACTTGATTTGCTGCTGAGCCAAATCTCTAGAATAGTATAGGAACACCGTATCCTCTGCTTCTACAAAACGCCGAATCATCTTTTCTATCGTACGAGAAGGTTGTTTTCTCCGTCAAACGATGTTGAAGGAACAGCACGCCAAATAGGTTATGCCGACCAAAAGGCGGTCATATGTGTTTCGTTCAAACTTCAGATCTCCGAGTTTTTATATGTCAATCTAGAAATTTTGATGACAAGGAAAATTGATAAATATTATGTTCCAGAATCATGGCGTGATGATACATTCGGCGTATGGTAGTGCAAAAGATATAAGCGTCTATACGAACGTTGGACTAAAACCTAAACAGATCTACGTAGTTGGTAAAGCGTCTAAAAAACAGCAGGGACAAGCTACGATTCTATTTGACGGCTATGCAGTTCATTTGTCTACACTGATGTCTCCAGGCGGTTCAAGACCTGCACAAGGAAATGCTAGAATGGTTATACCCAGGGGTTATTTTGGACTACCGGGGCAAATTATGAGTCGAAGAAGAAGGTTAGTTGATTAAAATGATACAGACAAGAATTATTAGCTATAATAGTCATCCAAAATGCAATAACTCAAACTCCACAATTTATTATTTTGTTTTGTCGCCTAGACAGTTCTTCTTTTATCCAATTTGAAATAAATATTGGTTTGAGCTTTAATATTCTGTTGCTGGGTTTCATTTGAAATATAAACGTGCTAGTATATGATGAATTCAGAATGTATATGATACAGTATATCATGCCTCTTAACCGGCCACCACAACAACGCATCATAGACGGGTTATGCAAATCATGCCTTTGTTCCGAAAATAGTATAAATCTATCAATTAAACACATATCTATTAATACATGACATGATAAGTAATTCTTTGTTAAAGCTGTAAAAACAAGAAGTGCATTCGTTACATATTCGAAGTCATGATTTGGAGAACAAGCCCATCAACTTCACGATCGTTGGAGGCGAAACCGGTTAAGAGACTATACTGACTGTATACATATATTTGCACTTTTCAAAGCCAGAATATAGTTTCAGTAATATTTTTTATTTACTGCTGATTCTAGCTACGACCAAGGACCATTATCGTCACCTGTCAGAACCAGTGTGGCTGTAGCAACAGCTACTTTTTCGAAAAGAAAAGTTCACGTTAGTCGCTTGTAACTTATGAAGGACGGTACAATTTTTAAGGTGAAATACATAGATGGAATTGTAATTGGAATATCCACAATAATTGGTCCGTTATTTCCTGGTGCACTAAACGTTTTATTGTAGTTGTTTGGCTAGTAGTGGATTTGGTAATTTACATTGTTACATAATATCTATTTGCGAGTGGACATGATACAATGAACGTATATCACTCTGGTTCTATAGACTTCTTGATTTCAAAATGATTATGCCTCGTATCATTATTCAAAAGTCAACCTGGCCGGAGAAAATTGGAGATCAGAAACGAGTATAAATGATCATTGTTGAAGTTTTATGGCCCTGATGATGCAACGGACCAGTTGCGAAACGTTGGCTCATTGATATTGATGTTCAATATATTGTCCAAGAAAAATTGAAACCTTTTTTCTTCAACAATTATACTAATACTGGACGAAAACCCCACTACTATAAATGGTCATACTTGTTTTAAATACTTTTTCATCATGAAAATAATCATTTTATTTTTAAAATATGTGTACTGAAGATCTGGTTATAATTTACCAGATTTTTTTGGGTATTTCGCCACACCCTATCAAAAAACAATCAAACTAGTGTTTAAATACCGGATCTTTTATATTCCCCTGAAAAAAAGTCTATAAGTAAACAATAATACCTATCAATATCAAACGTTTCGCAGACGAATCTGCTTCCGTCGTCAGTGAAACCTAAAAAATGAACAATTAATTCAAATACGAAAAATATAGTTTGTTTCTGTGTGATTTCGAAGTAAAATTGTTTTTTTTTTTTGTTTATGGCATTTTTGGTTAAAATGGCCTCCGAATTTGGATTTGAATTGCACAATAAATGACACTTTTACTGACATTGAAGTGTATGGTGTTGATTGTTTAACTTTACATACAGTTCAGTATTTATAATTTCCTTTTTGGGCTATGTTCAATTTCTCAATAAAGGTAACCATGTATAACTTAGATTTGCAGAGCAACTTGCTTCCATTGATTTTGGTTGCTACACATTCATTTGAATTTTACATAATATATGCACTTTCTTTAAGTTTACGTTTTTTAGAACATGGCTCCTTTGCTAAGATTTGTGAATTATCCCAATTTATTCTATGATTATTATCAAATGCATGTTGGCAAATTCCCGATCTATGAAGTTCTCTTTTTTTTTTCATGTATGATTTATTTTTTTCAATTCTCTTTTTTAAAGGTCGTGAGGTCTCTCCAATATAGAAATTATTACATTCACAAGGAATTTTATAAATTAAATTTTTAGTGGACTCATTAATATTATTAGGTCTAGTATTTGTTAAATTAGAGCGAAGTGTGTTATTAGTTTTGAAAATGGTCCGTATATTATACAGGATTAGGAGAAATTACCAGAACGGTCGATTATCTCGAAAGATACAAGAGTTAGAAAAAAATGTCTCATATAAAAGTTCTGAGGCTGCTGAAAATCTAGATATCTGTGATGAATTGGGATATACAGGGTAGGGCATAAGGTTATGGCAGATAAAAGTTGCATTTTTTTAAATGGAGCCCCCAGTATATTAATGACTTATTCAATTCTTCCTTCAATTTTGAGCAAAAATTGTGATATACATAATGTTCCTCAATCTAGTCGTTTTCGAGTCATCGCGTTTTAAAAATGTTATTTTTGCACCTTTGACATGCTATAAAACTCAAACTATCCAAGTTAGAGAAGAACCGTCAACTGTCAACTTTTTTCGACTAATTTTGACATTTTTTCACAAGAATGAATTTAATCAACCTCTCTTTATGTTTGACCTAAACGTTTCAGTTTATGAGAATTCCAGGTATGTATGGAATAATTGAATTAGTTATAGGTATATTCTGTTCTTGTTGTCTAGATTGTTCAAAACTATCAAAACACTTTTTAATAAAATGTATAGGATAATTGTTTTTTGACAAAACATCTCTTATGAAATCTTTTTCGGATTCAAAATTATCATTATCACAATTATTTTTGCTCTATCATTACCACACCCTTTTTAATATTCAATGGATGATTGGAATTGAAATTGAGATACCTATTTGTGTGGGTTGGTTTCCTGTAAATTTTGGTTTTAATCTTCTGAAAATCTTTTCTTATTAGTATATCTAAAAAAGGAATTTCATTATTTTGTTCATTTTCAATTGTAAATTTGATCGTGGCTTCTTTATCATGAATGTGAATTAAAAAATCATTCAGTTTTGGTTCATCATATTCATGTATAGAAAAAATATCATCTACTTATCTCCACCAAATCATTGGTTTGTATCTATATGTTTCTTTATTAATTGTTTCAAAATGTTCCATAAAAATATTACTTAAAAGTGGAGGTAAAGGAGAACAAATTGCCATTCCATAGTCTTGTTGATAAAATTCATTATTATATTGAAAATATGTTGTTTTAACACAAATTGTTAAAAGTTCTAGAATAGCATTAATATCCAAGTCTCTTCTTTCTTGTAGATGTGTATCATTTATCTCTTATGATCATCATCAATCAACAGGTACATTAGTGAATTGACTTACTACGTCAAAACTTACAAGAAGATTATTGGGATTAAAATTGGTATTTGATAATTTCTCTAAGAAATGTTGTGGATTTTTGTATGTATGATTGTGTGTTCCCTGTTGAAGAAGTGGGTATGTTTAATAAAAAATTTGCCAATGCATGAGTTGGTGAGTTAATACTACTGACTATTGGTCTTGATGGTATATTTTGTTTATGTATTTTTGGTACACCGTAAAAATGTGGTGCTTTGCTATTATATGGTGTCAGTTTAGATCTTTAATTATCTGAAAAAAATCTTTTATGTTTTTCAAGTTCAGAATATATTTGTCATTCAAAACGTTCTGTTGGATCTTTATTCAGTTTTGTGTAATTTCCATCATTTATTAGAGACATTATTTTATTTTCATAGGTTGTGTTATCTAAAATTACTGTTGCATTACCTTTATTTGCAGGAAGTATTTTTATACTATGATCTGACTTCAAATTTTTTATTGCTAAACGTTCTGCATGATTGATATTTTGTTAGATGTTATAAGATTTATTTAAAATCAATTTTTATCTAATTCTAAATTCTTCTTGTTATTCTGGTAAATTTTGTGTTGTTGCTTCTATAGATGATATAATATCTAATTTATTTATAAATTTTGGTGTAACAGCAAAATTCAAACCTTTTGATAAAACATTCTTTTCATCATTTGAGAGAATTTTATCAGATAAATTCATAACAGTTTTTTTTATCATGTCATTGTTTGCAGTCTGTTCTGTATAATGATTTATACTTTCGTTAATTAATTTGTTAAATTTATTGACGAATATTTTTTTGTTGAGAGAATTATAATTGAAAACTATTATCTTAACAATGACATATATGATCAAATTCGTAATAAGTAACTTGCATCTCTATATTTCTTTTTGTTATGTTTATATTGAACTCAAGTTTTTCTATATGAGATCTATGAAATTGAATTCGTTCTCTTATTAACGCTTTACTAGCTCTTTCAAGAATTCGTGTTGATTTTCCATTAGTGTATGATGTTTTAAGGGTATTCATCCGCTCCAAACAGCACAGCAGCAGCTAGCAAAACAAGTAGGTATTCATCAACCAAACTAAGTAAACATTACGCCTCAAAAGAGATGGGTATAGATTTTGTTCGAAGACGGTGGTAATTTATTGCGAATTACATGAGATTTTGTGGAAGGTATTACAGATTTCTGTCTAATTATATCAAACGGAGATTGTCAGAAATGATCTCAGAAAGGTTCAATTCAGTTAATACACTATCAATTTTTTTGATTTAACGGATTATACGTCTCTCACAAGTAGGTTTTTCGTATTTTTTGACAATTGAGATACCGTTTTTGTTAGCGCTTTTTTAAAAAATAGATATTGGGTTGCCTAGTTTGATATCTTACCTACGTCATAAAACTTGAATTGTTCCTAAAGGAGATGAAATACAAGAATGGCACATTCCAGAAAAAATGCTTGCATCGAGTAAAATTTCAGACCGGATGAATCCCCTTAAGTCTAAAAGCTTTAGGTATAATGTTATGTTGCCAACATCTTCAAAGAAAAGTAAATGAGTTTTTTGAATGAGATAGGTTTTTTATATCATTTTCATTATAATTTTTTTATATCAAAAAAAGGGAATTTCATAGATCGGAAATTTGTCAACATGCATTTGATAATAATCATAAAATAAATTGGGATAATTCGAAAATCTTAGCAAAAGAGCCCTGTTCCAAAAAACGTAAACTGAAAAAAAGTGCATATATATTATGTTAAATTCATAATATAAATATATATATATTGAACAAAGCCCAAAAAAAAAATTATAAATACTGAACATATGTTAAGTTGAACAATCAACACCATACACTTCAATGTCAGTAAAAGTGACATTTTGTGTCATAAACACAAAAAAGCCAATTTTACTGCAAAATCACACAAAAACAAACTATATTTTTCGAATATTTTTCGAATTTGAATGAATTGTTCCTCTTTAAGGTTTCACTGACGACGGAAGCAGATTCGTTTCCGAAACCTTTGATATTGATAGGTTTCATTGTTCACTAATAGACTTTTTTTCAGGTAATATAGAAGATCCAGTGCTTAAACACTAGTTTGATTGTTTTTTGATAGGGTGTGGCAAAACACCCAAAAAAATCTGGTAAATCATCGATGCGTCACAAAACTACAGAGCATATCTATCTGGTTATGAGTTTATATCCATCGGTTTCGACCGTTATTCCGTACAGAAAACTTTCTTCCTTTTTTTCGTCTATCCGTTTCCTAAATAGCTACCAGATATTGCTATAGTGAACTGGAACGATTTTTGTTTCAAAACTCACACCGTGATGATCTTCATTTCTTGCAATATTCAGGGTCTTTTTCATTTTGCGCTTTTTGATTTGTATTGCTGCATCGTCAGTTCAAAATGTAATGCACAGAAAAGCAATTTGATGTTCAAGCGAAAAACCGATCAGCCAGTTTTTCCTCTACTTTGCGGTTACGAGAGCGGTTGGTTAACTTATGATTCAAGATCGTAACAATAAACGGAATTTCCCAAACCTGGGTAGGTATCTTGCAACCTGTTGATGTTCCAATGATGGATATTTATTTTTCTCGCAAGTGTTTGGTATGAGGTGACCAGAAATACTGTTTCCCGATCATGACATGGTTATTCATAGGAATCCAACAGATTGAAAATCAAAATTCCATGAATTCCATTCCATTTGCTTTGAACTATTATTCTCCAGCTCTGAAAATAGTATACAGTCGAAAAAAATCATTTTTCAAACTCTCAACTATTTTATCTACAGTATGTCGCCGGATAAGTGTTAAGAGTGGGCATGTGGACTAAAAATCCAAAGACAAGACAAAAAGTAATTCGTGGTAAAATTTTTTACCACGTCTTGGTCTAAAAATAACATCTGCCGAAAAAAGAAATCTTGAAATATACAGAAAGACAAAAAAACTAACAAAATGTGAAAATCACTTTGAAGAAAATGCTGATATTCAATATATTTTTTTTTTTATTTTGGAAGGAAAACTTAAAAGAAGAAAGCATAGTATTACAGGGGTTGTCAATTTTTTTTTGAAGATATCAAAATCCCAAATGTCTCTTCTGGTAAAGTTTCTACTTATTTTGAAAATTCAATTTTCCATAAGAAACTTCAATTGAGATTTACAGATATAGTCAAAAATATGAGAGTGTATTTCTTGAGTGTATTTTTCTCTAGCACATAATAACAATTTTGAATTTTTTTACCAGCCCTGTATTATTTCTTTCTCTTCATCGTTTTCCGTCCAAAAAAATTATAATAAATATCAGCAGTTTCTTCTAAGTAATTTTCACCTCTTGTTAAATTTTTGTCTCCCTGTATATTCGACGAATTTATTTTTTCGACAGATGTTATTTTTAGACCAAGCAAAAACTTTTATCAAGAAAAACTATTTGTCGTATCTTAACATTTTTAGTCAATTTGCAATCTCTTAAGACCAATTCGGGGACATACTGTATGTTTAAATGTTCACATCACATAATAAAATGTTCAATAACAACAATACCCAGAATGTTTTTTTTATTGTGTTCACTAAGGTAGGAGGAATAGTTTTGTGAGTTGGCATTAAAACACATTTTCGTATAAAGGGTGTTCGAGTATATGCATGGGGATCTCGTAAACCGTAAGAGATACAAGGTCGGTTCAATCGAGGCAAAGCTGCGCATTTTCAATCTAAAAAAAATGTCGCTTCGATACTTGGAAAATTCCAAAGATATCCGACAGTGACCGAATTTTTCGAAATCCTTTTTTTTTTGTCCTTGAATTAGTTGAAAACGAATGACCCAATTTCATGGACACTTTTTTTGCTCTTCAAGATAACATGGTCGAAATTGAAATCCGACGTTTGGAGTTCTCGCAACCATCTTCAACTTTTTTTATCAAATACAAACCCAACTTTTTTAATTCAGTCCTTGGAAGCTTCCAAGTATCGGAACGACATTTTTTTAGAATGAAATCTCGCTACTTTGCCTCCATTTAGCCGACCTTGTATCTCTTACGGTTAACGAGATCTCCATGCATACACTCGAATTTGTAACACCCTGTATAAGTTATGACCTGGGTTGCTGATGGCTTATTGAGATAGGGACCCCTAGCTTATATTTCTATTTTTTTATGAACACCTTTTCATCAGTCAGCTGTGAAAAATATATCCTTTGCTTTGTGTCAAGTGGCAGGCTTTATACTTTTTGAACATAGCGAAATCTCTTTTTTTGCCTTTTTTACCATGCTTATTACTACTTATTGCTTCCATATCACTACTGATTTGCAAGATCGTTATATAGGGTGGCCATTTGAAAACGAAACAGAGCTAATTTTGGGCGCCCCAAGACATTCAAGAAAAAACCCTCGGACCCGTCGATTATTGATTTAACGGAAAACCATTTTTTTCGCATTTTCATCCCATGAAAGGCAAAGCCCTAGCGGGGGTGACAAGGGCCCCAGAAATCTTAAATGGCATGAGGGGTCGAGTGGTACTTTATTTTGAAGGTATTTTTATCATTTTTATGTAGACTATAACCCCCAAGTTTCACACTGGTAATATCTACCTATTCATTACAGGGGCTATCTAAAGTAACCAACAAATGTACATTTTGAAGCATTTGTGGGGTGACGACATTCATCAACTATTCGTTGTTGCAGGTCCTCCCCCTATAATGGATGGATCGCATTAATTTTAGTTTTCAAATAACCCCATAAGAAAAATCTAACGGGCTAAAATCTGGAAAACGTGGAGGCCACTCAATAGCTCCTTTTCTTCCAATATCCATTGTCTTGGAAAAGTTTGGTCTAAATATCGACGAAAAAGGCATAGGCGAGTGGAGTGGCGCACATCTCACGATTTTTTTTTGTAACTTTAATTAACCCCTTTAATGGCTGTGAAGATAGTAGTGGTGTAAAACTCGGGGGTTATAATCTACATAAAAATACCTTCAAAATAAGGTATCACTCGACCCCTCATGCCATTTAAAATATTGGGGGCCCTTGCCACCCCCGCTAGGGCTTCCCTTCATGTGATGAAAATGCGAAAAGAATGGTTCCCCCTTGAATCAAAAATCGACGGGTCCGAGGGGTTTTTTCTTAAATGTCTTGGGGCGCTCAAAATTAGCTCTGTTTCGTTTTCAAATGGCCACCCTGTATATCTCTCCATTGAATATAATAAGGTGTGAAATAAAGTGGTAACAAGCTATCGGCGTATTTGTATCTGAAATCACGACGGTCATCCAAACTCTAGTTAACATTGTCAATATCGATAATTGATTTGTTATTTTTTAAGGCTTATTTAGATACCATCTCCTTTTCTAGGTGGAAACGTTCATTTGAAGATTTGTAGAGATGAAGTATCAGGGCAATTAATAATCTAAATATACCCAGTGACATAGAAACCCGAACAATCATTTATCTTCCATTAAATTCGATGTTAACATTCTCTCATATAATGTCTTCTCAAAAAAAAACCTACTCAAAAATTAAAATGTTCAGGATGAATCTATAAAAATTTTGCATACAAAGTCATTTTTTCATTTGTATACTCCACAAAGTATTTTGAAGTTCCTGGACATTTCACTCAATGCATATCGAATTACCAGTTTGGCTCCAAAATGTTGAAACACTCTATGGAGTTGGTATATACAAGTGAAAAAACTATTGTTGCTTCATTTTTTCTGAAAATTTTAATTTCTGTATTGACATTTTTTTCAAGGGAGATATGAAAGTTCATATGACACCATGCTAACATTGAATCTTGTAAGAGATGAATGAGTGAGTTCTATGTCACTGAGTATATATATAATCATGAAATATTTCTAGGGAGGTGATAAGGAATAAATTTTACCCCAATATGCATTATGCAAATTCATATTTTTTGAGTTTTTACATTTTCCTGATAGTCTGTGTATCCAAAAATCTCCTTTACATTTTTTTAACCTTTGAACTTCACTTAGACTACATGCCCAACACGATGGTCTTATCTTTAAAATAAAAAAAAATCGTAATTTTTATCAAAATTATGTATTACAATTTCCTATCGGTTATTTTCACAAAAATCTCCAATTTTTTATTTCTAATTTACTCCTTTCCCTTCCTGCTATCACATTTCCAAATAAATGTTTCGAATTCCTAATAACCCATTAAGTGTTCAGGATTTTTGGTAATTCGAAACACCTTTAAGTAGGGCACCCCAAAGACGGTTTCCTTAATATTTCCGAAACCGTAAATCCCTTATAAAGCAATGTTCGACAAATACACTGGCGAGCATAAAATCTAGGTCACTTAGGAAATTGGAAAGAAAAATTAGTAACAAATACAATTCCGAAATAATGGCTCGAATAGGCTTTGTTTCCCGAGTAAAGTTATAAGTTATATTGTGTTATCTTTCACAGATTGTCAAATTGTCACTGTACTTACGACTGCAAGAGTGGCATATTACATAGATCAGAATAAGTCCTTTAGAGTATGCTTCGTCGACGTCAAGCGCTCATCAATGCCAGGAGAGAAAATATACATACACATACACATTTTTCTAGTCCAAATAGTTCGAACCTCGTTCAAATTGTGAAATGTTTTTTTTCAATAAAGCAAAAACACGAAAACGGGCTTTGGATTCATTATTGAATGTTGAATTTAGCTTACAGATACAGCAGGACAATTGATTCACCGCCTACTAGACCAATTGACTCAAAATGGAATTTATGTCTTTTTTTTCCAATTCTCCAAGTGACCTAGAATTTTTGCTCGCCAGTTTATTTATGAAAACTTTTTTTCATGAAAATACCTCAGGAATCACTCCACGATTTTTTAAACCATTTTCAGGTAACAGCTTGTATTATGATATTGTGAATACTATGCAGCATAATTTCCAAATTCCTTTTTCTCGAAAATGGTGCATCCTAGCAATACAAACCAAGGCGACCTTTGTTGCGTTAAAAACCTCAAGTTTTTGAAATTTGTAAAAAAAATGACGCAAAAATGGCCTACAAAACACTTCCACTTAATTTTTAATATTCACACTCCAAAATGATACACCTCTGACTAAGTAATCAAATTTCTGAATTCATATTAGTAGGATTCCAAAGTTTCAAAACTTCACCAAACCGGTTCGGAAATAATCGGAAAAATCCATTCTCAGGTTATTTTTGACTGATAAATACAAAGCTCAAGTTTCGTCCACTAGTTATGGGACACCCTGTATAATTGCCTGGAAAGTTGCTCTATTGATGGAAAATGATAGTAACCCGATCTGTATTCGCGCGAAGACGTTCAAATCCACACGATAGATAATATTTCTCACAGTAAATAATATCGTAAGTTATTGTTGAGCTAAAAGTAAGGAATACTTGACATTTTGAATATTTATCTTTGGAAGCCAAATATTTTTTGTTGAATTTTTTTCGCACCTGGAAAGCAGGATTTGACATGAAAAATGATATGAAATTGAGAAGAAATCCGAGCTTTTTTCGAAGTTGTTTCTTCTTCAATGAGGAATTGCCTATGTATTATACTTTGTGCATCAATATTCATGTTTACCCATTATTTTGTGAACTCACTCCCAAGATAAGTCAAAAAGTATGTGTGAGCATGTACCCTAAATACACATTCATTATTATTTGATGGTCAGCAATCAAAACAAATATCTGTGTTTTATGTTAAGCTGTTGCATGTAGCGAATAGGGGTACATTCTTTTTGAATCCATAAATGTTGAGTTTTCATTTTTCCGAGGTCGTTAAATATCTAATATTCTCCAACTTTTTAGGTCCGCAAAGCGAGCAACTTCTTATCCCATTTCCACGGAAAACCCACAGTCTATGGAGAGATCCTTGAGTACTAAAAGGTACCATTTACCAAAGCCTGTTCTATCTGTGACTCCAAGTAACAATATTGATACCTAGATGTCTAAACGTGCATAGAAATATTGGACTATCTTAAGTTAGTTTGTCGATGCAATGGACAGAATACGTTTCCATACAACTATTGTGGTAAGCGTCTTTATTATTTTGTATCTTGAAGCAACAGAAATTTTGCTGTTTGGTGAACCAAGCATCAAAGAAAGTAGTTGGTATCTCAGCTTTTATTGAACTACTGAGTATCTCTAAGACCGCACTTCACTTTAGTGTCGGTCACATTTAGAAAAACATTTGTCAGTTAAGAGGGTACTTTGACGCTTTGTATCTCAAGGACTTTAAGAGGTATAACAATGAAACTCTCGAGATACCCATCAAAATGCCAGTTATTCTTCTTCTTCTTCTAGTCCCTTATGCATGGTCTGCACGTTGTGGGCCCCTCTAAACTATTGAATGACGAGTGTATGGTTCTCCGCGTGCCGAAATATCGACTCCGTATCCGGTATCCCACACCAGCCTCTGATATTGCGTAGCCAGGAATGCTGTTTACGTCCCGGCCCGCGTCTTCCTTCAATTTGGCCCTGGACAATGAGCTTTGGTACAGAATATCGGCTGCCCCTTAGTATGTGGCCCAGATAAGACGTTTTTCGTTGTTTTACGATATTCAGAAGTTCTCTCTCCATCCCAGCTCTCAGCAAGACATCGTCATTTGACAAGTGCTCTGTCCAGTGAATCCGAAGCAGTTATTCAGATAATCATAATCTTTCTTCAGAATAATCTACAGGGTCTTCACAAATTATAAAAAACTAGAAATCTCAGTTAAAAAAAACAGTTGATTTCAGATGAATGCCCTTTTTTTATTTCATATATTAATTCTAGGCAAAATTTTCTTTCAATAGGGGACTTGCATCGATTTTTTTTATTGTTGTAAAGTCTCTGAGAAATGAGGAGACACGTGTTTTTTCTTTTTCTTATTAGTCGAAAATTGATGGAGATATAACATTTTGAAATGTGCTTAAATCACTAAGTTATGACGTCACACCATGCTCAGTATACAGGGTTCAAATTAAGTACTTGTGAAAATTTTAAGGGGTGAATCTTTGACTAATTTTAAAACGAAAAGTTCATATAAACATGGGTCCGCAACGGCTTGGTTTCTGAAATACAGGGCGTCAAAAAAAACTATTTTATTTGGTTTTTAACATGGAAATTGAATGAAACTCGTTATCAGTAACGAGAAACTCGCATAACAACAATTTTACATAAAAAAGATACTCCTAGTATATGTCGTTAAAAACAGCCGTTTTGGATAAAAACGGGTTTGAAGTAAAACCTGCCTGAATTTTTTCACTTGGATCATTTCCGAATTTCTGAAAAATAAGCGAAACAATGTATTTATTAATGATTGATTGTAACAAACTTAGATAATTTACAAGACTAAGACTAAACTACACTCCCCGACAATAAATTCCGGACAAGAATAATTTGAGTCAAATTGATATCCCTATAACTTTTTTATTTGTTATCCGATTTGAGTGAAATTTGTACCAAAGTGTAGCCCTATGTCTTGAGATACTACCCTTGATTTTGGTTTTGGAAAAATACCGATGACTTGGTCATTGTACAGGGAGGAACAGAAGCTACTTTTTTACCCTTAAGTTTTCAACACCCTGTGGAAAAATTGAGCAGCTCATTTCAGCTCCATTATATTCTGTTGTGAAGTGCGATCTTTTTTCAACAAAATGTTTTTTTGATCATGTAAATATCTGATTTTTCGGAGAAGATACAAAGGTTTGGAGAAAATGCTGCAGTTTTTCGATATTTTATAAACAATGAATGAAAACATTTTTATAGACTTGCATGAACAAAATGTTTTTAAATTAATACCACGTATTGTCATATCGTATCCCTATGACTTCTGCCATGCGAATGGTATACTTTTGGTGCATCTTGAGAATTATTTGTTATTTTTAAAGAAGTGCTTCTCGCAAAGCAGGCAAGGTTTGAAGATGTCTATTTGCGAACATGTCTACCTGGCAATCCTAACATACCTATCTCATGTGTTTGATTTCCCATTATCAAATCAAACAAGATCTGTACGGCCATGTAGTCATACTCCAGTCCACTCTATTATACTACCGCCTCCAAAGTGTGATCGAGATGAACAATTTGCCCAATATGGAACATTGGGTAGATTGGGACAATATGGGATTTGAGAACATTTGTTCATGCAACTCTAGAGGAATGTTTTCATTCATTGTTGATAAAATATCGGAGTACTGCAGCATTTTCTTTAAACATCTGGATCTTCTCTAAAAAAGCAGATATTGACATGACTAAAAAAACATTTTGTTGAGAATAGATCACTTCACGACACAATATCATGAAGCTTAGTTTTGCCGCGCAATTTTTCCACAGGGTGTTGGAAACTTGATGGTAAAAAAGAAGCTTCTGCTTTTCCCTGTATAATGACCAAGCCATCGGTATTTTTCGAAAACCAAAATCAAGGATAATATCTCAAAACATAGGGCTAAACTTCATGCAAGTCTATGAGAATGTTTTTATTCATTGTTGATACAATATCGAAAAACTGCAGCACTTTATTTAAAAATCTGTATCTTCTCTAAAAAAGCAGATATTGACATGAGAAAAGATTGCTCTTCACAATATAACATAATAAAGATGAATTTTGCCGCTCAATTTTTCCACAGGGTGTTAAAAACTTGAGTGGAAAAAAGTAGCTTCTGTTCCTCCCTATATAATGACCAAGCCATCAGTATTTTTCCAAAACCAAAATGAAGGGTGATATCTTGAGACATAGGGCTACACTTTGGTAAAAATTTTGCCAAAATCGGACAAAAATTAAAAAACTTACAGGAATTTCAAATTGACTAAAATTATTCTTGTCCGGAATTTATTGTCGGGGAGTGTAGTTGATAACATTTACAAAAGTTGCTGAAAATGACCACCGCCTACTTCAAAGCATGCATTAACTCGCCTTAACATAGATTTTTATCCAATTTCCACTAATTTGGTGATAGTAATATGTAATGTGATGGTGAAACATAGCACATGACGTTAAAAATGTATTTTTAAACAAACTCGGGAATGACCCGACAGTATTGCCTTTTGTATGGAAAATTGAATGGAGGAAAGGTCTACCAAGTCAAAAGTGACATACGACGCGACACAAAAAAAGTTATGGTGAATTTGATTTTGCCAAGCATCAAAATGCTTTTTATTTCTTTAAACGAAAACCGTTCAATGTACGAAAAAATATCAAGAGACAAAATCATCTCCAAAGTAAATCAGTATTTCAAAAATAATATTTATTTAAAAAAAAAGCAATAGCGTACTATTTTTTTCTTTATAAAAATTAAATACAAATCTTGTTCGAAAGCCACTGGTAAAAGAAATTCAAAAACTTTTATATAGAAACATGTCAATTCAATGGTCAAAAGAAGGGTACCAAGTTTTGTGGAAATATCTGAAGTGGCAGTGATAAAAAAGGCTTTTTTTATGAAAACTTAAACACCCTGTATCTCGGGAACGAAGCATTTTCGGAGATAATTTTATTTAAAAAAAAATCTTATTGTCTTGCATTCTATACAGTGTTAAAAGGAATGTATCAACTTGAAAATGACCCTGTATACAGACTGTCCACTTATAGAGTTTGCAATAGCAGAAATGGTTAAAAAATCTTATTTTTCGATAAAAACTCATTCTTGATACAAAAAATTGCTTGTAAAAAAAATACGATCCACGAAGCGGAAATTTTGATTTTCTTTACAGGGTTCGCAGAAACCTGAATATTTTTCAACGGTAAACTATCTTTATTTTTTATTTTTGAGCAGAATGTCATTTGGAAAAGATATTTAGTAGACCGTGTGTAAGTGAAATCCGAGATTTGAAATACATCTAATAACAGTTGTTATAGTTTTCACTGCTAATATGTGCGTCAATATATCAGCTGACAATTTGAAATGCGACATTTGCTGCATTTCTTGAAAAATAAAAAAAATATGTCGATAGAGCTTAAGAATGGTATAGAGGTAAATTAGGTTCATTCGGTAGCAAATAGAGTCTTCTATCACCTCCTCAAAGGTATTCATCTCATTAAAGATCACCCTGTATATATATTCACATTCTGTTATTTTTCTGTCTCCCTGTATATTTAAATCTTCCATGCCTCCAAGGGTTTGCTGCGTTGGGTAATGCACTTTGTGTATTCGCGTCGCTGATACGATGTTGAAGGTTGGGAGATTCCATAGGAGAATCCACAGCTCGGCTTTTCAGGTCGACTTTTCAGTACACTCGTACAATTAGTATGAACATTCCTGAGGACTGATTGATGTGAGCTAGGACCCTTGGGATCAATGATGATGGAGGGATTATCCAGGCTAGTTTGTAATCGCATCGTCTGCTGAACGCATCTGTGCTTGCTTGTTTTTCACATCCAGTGACGCATATACCGGGATCGATTTGGATAGGTTGGAGGCAAGAGGTGTATTTCTGGGATGCCCCATCTCTGAAATACCACTTGTGTGATTGTCGATGATGGGTGCCAATCGACAAGGTATTTTCTTCTGAAAAGACTGTCCGCAATATCGTTGTCAACTCCTAGACAATAATGAGGGCGCAGCTGCATACGATAGGTTTGATCCAATAGTCTCCTTACCAAATTGGTCAATACTTGGGACTTGGTGTCCCTCTCCTTTCTTATGTAAGTAATGACTGTTCGATTGTCGGATTTTAAAACGATCTACTTGTTGTTTAGCTGATGAACGTGCTTGCGAATGGCTTGCAGGACAGCATCTAACTCCTTCTGATCGATATGCTATTTTTGTTGATGGGACCTCCACCGTCCCCTCAACTGATTCCCATCTATAATGGCACCCCATCCTTGATTTGAAGCGTTCGCCGTAACTAACGCCGTCTCTTTGAATTCGAAAAGTGGGAAAGACTTTCCTCCGTTTTTTAGCCACCACCAGCATTCTTGCATTGTCAATTGCCAATTCCGGAACACTGACCTTTTTTTTCTTCTGACTGATTTTGCCCAAAAGTCATTTTGCCAGTATCCAGGTTCAGGTTCTTGAATTCAGAACTATTTTCAGAATTACTTAAATCGACCCAAGCTTGTTTCTGGGAATTATCTTCTGATTGCGTGCCGTATCCCAAACAATGCCCAAATATTTCCGGGATTGCGTTGCGGTCTTCGACGTCTTCTTGAGGTTCACCCTACGGCCAAGACTTTCTAAGAACTGGATTGAAGTAATGAAATCTGCATTTAACTTTGACGGGGATTGATTAGCAAGAAGGAAATCGTCTAGATACACAATCATTCTTACACCACGAGTTTTGCTGCCAGCCAGTTTGACACACTTGAGAACTCACTGATGAATCGAAGAATTTTTCCTTGGTGAATAATTGAACGAACAGGCCCAAATCGAGCCATATGGCTCCTCAAATCGGGCCAGACCATGGAATATTGCCATGTATTCATACAGTGTATCGCAGATAAGATGAATACAACCCTGTATTTTTGAAGAAGTCGGGGTACGAAATTTTGTATAGTCACACTAACTGGTGACCTCCACTATTTATGATATTTAGCTAAAAGTTGATGTCCAAACTTCCTACTACGCTTTTGCAAAGAGAGCGACTTCTTGATATTTAGCTTCGCGTTTCACAATAAAAAGTTGTTCTAAATAATATTATTATCCTGGATACCGAGTTTCAAGAGAAAATTCTAATTTTTATTTCTTTATTTTCCTTGGATTAAATCAATTACCTAATAAAAATTACGTCTTCTCACAACCTCAGAAGTTGTTTTTGAGACGCCATGACACTATTATATTGAAAAGGAGTTGAGTTCTCAGTTTTCATGGGAATTATGTTGTGTGAAAACAAATTCGTATATGAGCAAAAATATTGACAAAAAAAATGGAATTTTTCTATGAAACTTGGAATACGGGGTTAAAATATAATCTATTTACGACTATTTCCAAAAACTTTCTTCGATATCTCTGACGCGAAGAGGTTTTTCGAAAATTGGCCTTCTTTGCGAAGATATAGTAGGCGGGCTTTAAAGTTCAAATTTCAGTTGAATATTTTAAAAACATATTATCATCTTTTCTCATGTTCTCTCTGTATCCGAGAAATCTCGCACATTTTCCAGGACACCCTGTAAACTTTAGATAAAAAGTTGATAGTTTAGATAATTGGTTTTTAGGTATTTAGCGACAAAAATTGGTGTGAGAGAATTTTTTGGTTTGAGAAATAGGATTTTGAAACTATTTTTTGATCATTCCGCAGAGGGCGCACTTTAGGTATCTCTAGCGCCTTTGATTTGACATAACTTTTTTGTGCGCATACTTGAGATTCCTGTGGTTTTTTACAAATAAAATTCTCATTGGGTAAATCTCTCAGTGAAATTTTTTCAAAAAATCTATTTTTCAAGAAATGTACGAATCTCATATCAATTTTTGTCGTAAAACATCTTGAAACCAATGACACGTCACCTACACTGTGGGCCAAATCAAGTTGGAACATGATTTGAACCTTGATAACACTTAAATCTGTCATCGTTCAGACTTCGAACTTTATATGTCTTCGCTGTATAGGTTATTCTAGTATTTTTTGCGGCCATGGAAGCTATCAAAAATGTGTGGGGCAAAATTTCAAATTGGCAATGGAACGATCAAGGATTGAAACACACAGGGCATTGATATTTTCAGCAAATTCTTGCTTAACATTGAACTCCATACTACGTACCTGGAAGGGAGCCGCTTTATTATAGGAAGTAAAGCAAGTCTTTCTAACCTACTGGTTCACGTCGTCGTTTTAGATTTTTTTTTGCCATACTTAAGTCAAACAGAACATTTTTTTTTAAAACATCTTTTGATCTGAATTAAGGTTAGGTGTATTTTGTGCTCACTCGCAAAAACTCAAGTCAATACTTCGATCCGTAACAGTCAGCCGTTCAATCATACCGATATGACATCTTCTGTTATCTCTATTCCCTCTTATCATAATAGCATAACAGATCATATGGTTGAAATAACGCAAACGTTTTATCATGGGACCCAATCTTATGTCAATCGAAAGAAAATTGTGTTTGCAGTTAATATCTGAAATAAAAAAAGAGGCATTTTGTTTAAAAAAACTGAGTTTTGTTTTTGAACATTTTTTTTCTTCTAATTTGTGACGACCGTTTTGATTACTGTGAAAAATGATCATGAGTATTTGAATTACCAGCATGTTTTATAGGTATCCCCAAAATTTAATTCTTTTAGGTCCAATAGTCCCTGAGATCCAAAGCGTCGAAGTACCCACCTGTCAAATGTTTTCCTAAAATAAAAATATCTTCAAAACGGTCAAGGATGGCCATAAATGTTATTTAATAAACTGATCTTGATTTTCAAGAAAGAATCTATATCCGTACCTCAGAGCAAAAGTGTATCAAGCCCAAAATTTCAGGTTTTCGTTTTTTCGGTGCTTCTTGACTTAAATTTTGTGCTCTATCGACTTATCTTTACTTTATAATATGCTTGGACTCAGTGGCGCACCGAGAAATATTCTCTGGGGGGGGTTTCAAAAATCGGGACATGTAGAGTGTGGAAGATAGCGCCACCGGCGAAAATTTCCCGAGTCTGTCGCATTCACCATTTTATAAAACCATTATAATGGTGTTTCAATTAATGAAATTTTCATGTCAAAGCGGAATCTACTGAATATGGGGTGATTTTTATATTCTGTAATTTGAGCTTTTTTATCAGTATAATCAAATGAACGTTGCACTTTTTAAATGTTTTTTAATATCATTTTCGCCACCGTGGCTGACTGAAATTTCACAGATACAAATATCACATTTCGCTCTATTTTTATCACCGCGCACTCGGATAACCAACTGTACTTATCTTTCCATGATGGATTGAAGTTTGCTTCTCTTTTTACACGTTTTGAGGCCCATCAGCTTCATCTTCTTTCTTTTGCACAATACACACCTGCACATCTTCGCGAACTTCACGAACTTCACCTTCAATATTGTCAATATCGTCACAGTCGCCAAAACCCACCCAGTCAATTTCCGATGTATCGGAATTATCAGTATCTTTATCAATATCGATCTGGAGCCCGTGATTGTTCAAAAGTGTAACCTGAAAGTTCTGAATCTGTGGATTCACTGGATTCATATGAAATACGACACGCTGCGCCAATGTCGCCAACTGCAAACTCGTGCCAACACATTTGCCGTCAATTGCAGCAATGTTGCCAAGCCTACAATTTTCGAAGAATTTCTTTCGACATTCGACTCATTACAATATGGAAAATGTATTTAAGATAATAATGTATTCATTAAATAAAAAATCTGAATAGATTTTTCATACTATAATTATCAAAGATAAGTTTTATTTTCATGGTATGGTTTTTCTCTTCAGAGGCCCTGGGGGGGGGTTTTAACCCCCGAAACCCCCTCCTCGGTGCGCCACTGCTTGGACTAAAGATAGCAAACATAGAGTTTTATGAACTGTATCAAGTCCACAATGCTTCTGGAGCAGAACAATATCATCTTAATCCTTGTGTATCAAGTCCAAAATACTACATACATCAGCCAGTGCAAAACGGTATCAAGTCCAACGTAATACATTTCATAAAAAGTATTATGTCCACTATCCGAAAGAAATTATTCACATTGAGCAGCATGTCTGGACAGGCTTTCGTTAAGTTAGAGACTTTTTACATTCAGTCATTGAGAGGGAGGCCAAGAAATGTCCTAGTTTCCAAATTGTTACGCCATGGGATTGGTTGCAGTTGGCCAGGATCTCCGGAAAAAACAAGGACTACAAAGTTTACGAGAATAACGAAAAATTTGTAATCTCCATAATTGTATTCATGCAAGTCAGGCAAAACGCACCTGGGATTTTGTATTTTAAAACAAATTATGTTCAAGAAATATTTATCAGTGTAGACTTCAATAAAAGAGAAGGCAGGAGACGTCAATCTGTAAAGGAATCGGTGGTTCCCCTGGAAAACTCCTTGAATCCTATTAGTACAAAAAAAATTAATAACCTTCAAAAGCTATTGAGATGGGTTCCAGGATGGTTCCACCACTTCTTCCAGTCTTTGGAGCATGAGCAATCAGTTAAAGATATCTCCCAAGGGTGACTTTACACAACTAGCTGAATGACGTTTTTGATATTTGTTCAAGTGTTTATGTTTGGAAATATTTTTCTGTTTTTGTGTCAAGAACTATTTTTTATTTTTTATTCGACTAGTGAGTTACAACTTGAACACCATTTTTTTTCTATTAAAACCTACCTCAGAACCTATGTGTTTTATTTGCCCTGAAGATATCTAAAAAAAACAACCTCACCAAAATTATTGCAAAAAGTGTAATACACATCCTTTTTTAGTATAGGATAGTTAGCATAAAGGGGAAATTAAGTCCTCAGACATATCCATTTTTTCGGTCCAGCTGTTTCTAAAAAAAAACATGTTTTTCAAAAATTTTCATAGTTACATGTCAAGCCGATCAATATTATTCATACTCACAATAATTATGAAAAGATAATGTTCAATTTGTTTGCGGAAAGGATGAATAAACTGTATTTTCAATTTTATTTCTGCTCTCCTGTAAAATGTGTGTTTTGGACTAAATACACTTTTGCTCTGAGGTACGGATATGTGGAATAAAAAATGGGGGTTGTCATTTGAAACAAGGAAGTTGTTAGCTACTTACCGGAAGTGCGAGAAAACTGCCACTATTTTCAAAAAGTGACCGGAAGTGATAGAAAACTGCCAATGTTTCAGAAAAGTAGTTCATGATCGAGTTGTTCCAGTGGAAACGTGCTTAAGGCTAATAATTGTCTCTTTGAAAGAAAGACTTCGAACGATCGTATTTTCAATGTGTCGTGAGAGGCACAAAGTGGTTCTTGTGTCGTCAGTTTTGATATTTTTGAGTGATAATATATTTATCGGTCTTAACCAAGTCACTTTCGAATACAACACCTCAGTTTCATCCCAAATAAGTTTCCTTTTACAGGATGGACTTTTTTTGTGGATATCTTTCACTTTGTATCTTGAAGACATTCAATAATAGGATCAAATCATCAAAAAAGGAGATAGAATATATTTTTACAGGATATCCTTTTGTATAAATGAGCTTCAAATGAAGACTACACCACACGGAAAAAACCAGATACTCACGTCTTTAACGGTCTTTATTTGAAATAACATCCCGATCATAGACAATGGCAGACAGAGTGATAACAAGTTTTGTTTACGTAAAGCATAAGATGGAGAACCATTATTAATACGAAATTTTTTAAGATTGTTTAGTTAGTTTCAAAATAAAAAATATTTTTATCCGATAGTGCTAGAACTGGCATATCTGATTTTTACCGTGTATATTTCCATCAAACACGTGTATGAATATATGTATGTATGTATGTATAGCTGTAAAATCTAACTATTATTAGGTCTCAAAAATCTTATGCTGCATCATATTGAGAAAATTATGTTTCAGTAATTATTTAAAAGTTTATAAATGACTCCATTGATAATATATTTTCTATAATCAACTTTTTAAATAAATTGATAGTTTTTGACGAGTTGAAGTTTATAAATAAAATATAGATTTTGTACAATAGCTTATTGAAAGCCGATCATCTCTGCTTTTTAAAATTTTGACAAAATAGTTAAATAACTAGGTATATTTTTTCTAACTGTGTGACATTATCCATCGTGTCTGGATGTTTTAAATGTTTTCACAATTAGCTCTCTCTAATCATATCATGTGTATAGAATAGAAAACATTTAGAATGATCATAATATGCTCCCATTTATACATATGAACACGAACTTTTTCTTGAAAAAAAAAATAATCTGGAATAACTTACAGTGAAAAACCTTTAAGAAAAGGGTACATATAGGTTCCAATTGTTATTTGATATAACCTACACCGACTGCTTGGCAATTTTTCAGTTCTCAGTAGTTGACAATCTCAGTGTCTGTTCTTTAGATAATGTTATAAGAGTATATTAGAATGGAAGTTATCCAGTACTAATATAAACTTAAGGAATTTGAAGATTTTGTCGTAGAATAAAATTAGAGTATCTCGGATGTACGTACAAGGTGTTCAAGATAGCGTCTACAACTATTGCTTTCTCCGGAACGGTAAGCTCAACGAGGTTGGTTAAATGGGAGAAAAGTTGCACTATATTGCAAGTTTTTTTGTTTCGCGAGATACAGGGTGAATTATGAAAATGGCCCAATTTAATTTCGTTTAATTGTCCAGAAGCTAGTGATTTTCAAGGCACAGTTCAAATTCCAAAGTTTTATAATTATTTTCCACAATAGGATGAATTTGTTTATACGACGTTTCGTATTCGTATAACAATCATCCACTCAATCTTTTTAAATATTGAACTGTATTTTTTATAATCATTTATGATACCTCCACCCATACCCTTTCCATTGACTACGTTTCGACCGTGTCATCGTCAAGACTTAGTACGGCTCTGATGTCATCATATTTCAAAATTTCAAAAAGAAAAACATTTCATTGCAAACATCCATCTGGTTGATTTTTTTGAATACATACTTGAATAATTGTCATCATGTGTGATTTTTTTAAACAACTTCAAACATAACGGATGGCAACATCCTCCCTATCAATTGTCCACCGCGAATTCAGATGGTCAATATAGATAGAAAATTAAAATAGAATGCATTAAAATTCAAGCACTTCAAATTTTGAAATATGATGAAATCAATGCTTTACTTGGAATTATCCCTGACAACGTGATTTTACAGGGTTGAAACGTCGTCAATGGTATTTGGGTAGTAGATCATTGGAAAGGGTATGAACAGGGGCGCTGCAAGCGGGCGTGCAAGGCGTGCAGGGCACGCGGGCGCCCTCTCTGAGGGGCGTTCAAATTACTGGTTAAATATGATTGTATAATATTTATTTCAAAAATAACAGAAACAATTATATTTTTTTATCCTTTTATTCCTTTTTATAAACAAATATCTCTGGCAAAAGCACCACAAGCGATTGCGGCATGCAACCATCATTCTAGAGCTAATTTTAAGGTTGAGTTCATCAACCAATTTTTGAATTAAACTTTATCAGCTCTTCGCAGCAGGTTTGAAGAACTACAAACATTTGACAATATTTTTGATTTCCTTACCAAGTTAGGAAGATACTCCTCGATGAAAAATTGTTGAAATTCTGCAAAGATATACATGTAAAGCTTTAACATGATAGATATGCTCTGTAGTTTTTTTTTTGTAAACATGATGTCTCACTAAGATTCAGACATTGAAGAGATTGATTTGTTGAATAGAATGAAGGGTTTGGGATTACATTTTACAACGACTAGTCTACAATATTAGAAGTATGACTCAAAAATGTGGCTATTATTTCAATCGGACATAAAATACTGAATTTATTAAACCCAAACTAACCCAAACTATATCAGAGTTTCGGGCACTTAAAGCCGGAAAATTCCGGTTTCTATCTTTTTCTTGTGAATTAACCTCTTATATACAGTGTGATCCATTTGTCTTTGGGTCACCCTGAAAAAAACTTTATTCGTTGACCGATTTGGCTCGGGTTTCTTTAAAATTGTACAGCTTGACAAACTGTATCTTCTCATCAAAAATTACTTCGCTCATACATAATCAAAGCTCAACTATGCCAGTTCCCATGTGGAAAATTTTGATAATTCAGATTAGCGATCTTATTAGAAAAAAATCTATCCACACTACTGGATTCAGCATCCCTCAAAACGGGCCCATACAAAATTTTACCGAGAAAAATAATAATAATGTATCCATTTTTTTTTCAACTCGCGCTTGGGTATTGTGAAATCACTTCACTCAAATACCGAATATGATTTTCGAATATCGCAAAAGGAATAAGAAATGATAGGTGTACTGAAGGTAATGGTGGCTTGGTAGAAATTATCAGAATTTAGTTTTTTTCATGACCAACTGTGAAGTTTTGAAAATAAATGGATAATCAGTTTTTTTTTCAGGAAATAGTTATCACTTGATACCTTTTGGTAAAAGTTGGTATATGCCAGTTTTGAAGGATGCCGAATCCAATGGCGTGCAAAGTTTTTTTTTTAAATGTGGTTTGTCAAAATTTTGCTCCTGAGAGCTGGCAAAGATGGTCCTGAATTTTGTATGAGCGAGGTTATTTTTGGTGAGAAGATACAGTTTGTCAAGCTCTACAATTTGAAAAAAAATTGAGCCAAACCGGTCAATTCATAAACTTTTTTTCAGGGTGACACGAAAACAAATTGGTCACATACTGTACATATTTTGTAATTTTTCATTAATTCATATCCCTGATACCGTTGTTTGAATACTCAAACAACATTATCTCTAATAAGTTTATTGGAGCTTTTATTTTAAAAAGGATGGTTCCAGGGATGATTCACCTACTACAATGAAAAAATTTGTTTAGAATTATAAAATGGAGGGCGGCAAAAAGTTGGTTGCACGCGGGCGCTGTAAGCTCAAGCAGCGCCACTGGGTATGAATGATGATAAAAACTACAGGGTCGTATTTGAAATAATCAAGTTTATAGTGGTTGCTCAAATAAGAAATTTGAAGGCAGCATATTTAAAAACTTTCAAATCTTAACTGTGTCTCGAAAATGAATAATTTCCAAAATATTCAACAAAATTATTTTGGACGATTTTATCAATTTACCATGTATCTCGTAAACTAAAGTTATTTGGAACACCGTCTATGGATCTTCAATGAGCATCAAAAATGGAAACTTTTCTCCCATAAAACCGACCTCGTAGCATTTACCGTTGAGATAGCAATGGTGGTCCACACTATCTAGGACACCCTGTATATTCGTTGAAATTGGATGACATTTGAATATATATATACAATTTCTGGGATAGTCCAATTTTAATTGGCAGTTACAACCATGTGATCTCTAAATAGAGTTTTACTGATATAAGAAATATTTCATTGTTATTTATTATCGAATATTGCTGTTTCGTGATAGTCTAAAACATTGTTCTCTAGTTTATCATGTTCGATATATTGAAGATTTGTAGAATATGTTCTGTATCTGTTTTTCTTTTTCATTAGAAATTATATTAATCAATCAAATGAGTTTTTATCACAACTTTCATCTTCCAGTCAAATCATATGAATAGAATAGACTTTTTGCATTAGAACCGGCATTCTATTCTGGAACGTGGTTAGATAGGTAAGATTACTCGTAAGAATATTATGACATTTCTCAAGAAAATTATGTCAGACAAGAAGTAAGATCCTTTTTACTAAGAAAACTGGTGTACTTTTTTTTTTCGCTTTTTTTCTGTGAAGGATGATTTAGATCTTGACGAATGATGCTCAGAGGAAAAAATATGTTTTGTAAATAACTTTCCTGATAAGAGTATCAACAAATCGACGAACGGAGTCATGGCAAAATGAATTCAGCGAAAATATCTGCCACATTCAAAACATAACCACTTACGCAAACGAATTTCCAGCGCCATCTAGTGAAGAGATACAACAAATTGATCGGTTTAATAACGTATATGAAGAACCAAACTTTTGAAAAAAAGTGATATATTACTGTCGATGTTCTACATTGTATAAATCAGCGAAGCGGGACCTAAGACTATTTGAATATATGATCTAAGAGCGGGACCCCTCCCTCACTTGCCTAACTGTTTATATCAGGGAAACATTTTCAGACAAAAACATTTTGGTGTTTGCTGATCTCCATTTCAAGAGAAAAGTTACGTATGTGTGACAAAAAGACGGTACAAGGTCAAAGTTCAGTTTTTCATAAAGTTTCTTATACAGTGTGTTCACAGAAGGGGTTGACGATAGGAAAACTTTATTTTTCATTTTTTGAAAAAAAGTTACTCTTTTTAAAAAGTTCTGCTTGTCTTTTCGTGAATCTTATTTCTTTCACATTTTTTTTATCAAGAATGAGTTTTTCCCGAAAAATGAAATTTTTTACTCATTTGTCCTCTTGTAAACCCTATCACTGGACAGTCTGTAGAAAAAAAGTAGTACACATTTGCAAACAATCACAAATCTATGACACAATAGAGTATAAAAAGGCGCGTTCTCAGTCCAGCGTTTTGTCGCGACCACAAAACATTCCCCTTAGAACTTACATTAAAATTTGATTTCGAAGTGAAACTGTCAAATTTTTGCTTGGCAAACCGAAACCATATGCTACCATCACATTGAGTTTGGCGTGGGCGTGATCTGGAACACAAATTCGATGTAGCTGGTAGCATAGGTTTTCCGTGTACCAAACGAAATTTGAAAGTTTCACTTCGGAATGAGATTGAATGTAACTCAGGCAAACAAGCGTCTCGCTCCAGCGGTCAATATCGATTCAAGGCAACGTATCGATATCGAGTATAACGGACACGCACTACTGTCAATACATTGTTTTGATACCTCTTGCCTACTTGTGTACTTGTGTTTTTTTTGCTTTCAGTGAAATAATACCTAAACCTAATTAATTTATTGATAATCCAACTCCAACAGAAACTTTAATTCGTTCCCTTATGTGTTTTTGAGTTTTGATGCGTGGATTTTTATCAGAGTAATCTTTTTTGAACATTTTGCTTTTCGGATGGAGTTTATTCATTTTTCTCTCCTTTGTCAGATCATGAACATGTCCAGAGCCGTCTTTATTGTAATACAAGCAATGAAGTGATGACAAGTAATGACGTGCAACGTCGCAATTTGGACCACCGTTGACGTTGATCGGTGGTCGAAATTTTGCATTGATTGAAGGTGTTTTTTTGTGGTGGTGAGTTCGAGTTTCGCTCCGAGCGCAAAATTGTCCATTTAAGCGCGTACAATTTTTGGCGCTCCGAGTATTCAGAGCGAATACTCGATACGATTACGAGTTACCGAAAATGTTCAATAAAACAGTAACTTATATTATCGCAACAGGAATGATGTTTATCAAAATTATAACATTATTAGCCAAAACAGTGCAGACATTCATGGTAGCTTCACCATTTGGTCACTTCAAAGAGGTTGTCAGATTATTGCCTGTATTAGATATGAACGGTAAAGAATTACATGATGCAGTATTGGAAACTATAAATTATGTTCAGCAAATTGGGTTGAAAGTGTTGTGTGTGATGACCGATGATAATCGAAACAACCAGAATATGTTCAACAGTTTTCAGAAACAGAGACTTTTATAATAAATCCCCAATATCCAAACGAAAAGATTTTTTTCTTATTCGATGTGGTTCATATTTATAAAAACATACGTAACAATTGGAAAAATCTCAGAGACCCACCAAAAACGTTTATATATCCTGCTCCAGATAATCTCAATAATGTGAAAACAGCATGTTTTGATGATCTTTGTTCGATATATAATTCAGAATATGTGATCAAGTGACAAAGCGAGCTCATAAACTGAATTACAAAACTTTATACCCAAACAAGTTTGAGCGGCAAAATGTAACGTAAGTAGAAAATGTCTTCCATGAATTCACCATTGCTGATTTGAAAAGTTTCAACCCCTCCTGTCAACTTTTCTAGAGTATATTAGAAAGTGGTGGAATATAGTCAACGTAAAAAATAAATTGAAAGGAAAATTGAAACGAAATGAATATTCCACACCTATTGACTCTATCAATGATTTCAAAATAAGCTTTTTGAAAGATTTTCTAATATGGCTAAACAAATGACATCCTGGGCCAGACATGATTGGTTTGACACATGATACTTACATGGCTCTTAAACGCAGTACGACAGTATTGATAGAAATTGTGGACTACAGTTTTAAATTATATGATATAGACTACGTTCTTACTGGTAAATTTCAAAGTGATTATTTGGAAATAAGACGGTTTGGACGCTACATGAACTTGACAGGCTGCAGCTATAATGTATCATATAATCAAATTTTAGAATCTGAGAAAAGAATTAGAATTCAAAATTTATTTAAGAACGATACCAACGTTGATGAATTGAGTAAATTAAAACATGTTTGACTGCAGATGAAATCCTAGATGAAATAGTCGATATGAATGATTTTGGGTTCATTTTCAAAACCACTTTTTTAGCAGATTATAAATTTGACCATTCTACACAGCTTTATGTTTGTGGGTACGTCGCTCACTCATTCCATAGATCAAAAAACATAAAATGTCCTGAGTGTAAAGGATTAGTGGTGAAATCCAAAGGGGATGAGATGGTTGCAGATACATATTTTTCATTTTTACAAAAGAGTGGATTATGTACTGCGACAGATGAAATTGGCTACATATATTTTCATCTTTGTGCATTATTCGAGTACCTACATTATCAATTCAAAAGAATTAGAGAACAATTTTTTGCTGAAGAAAAATCATAATAACCTTCTAGCCTCTCTTGCTATTACTAGCTTGGAGGATGATAGCTTTTATATAGATTTTATAAAAATTTGTTCCTGTGGAACATTGTGTCGGAAGATATATTTCAGGACAGCTTTAATAATAAGCAATATTGTACTTAACAATTACACCAAAAACAAAAACAATATTTAACAAAGTTCAGGGTCTCTAACTAAAAAACGAAAATTATCCACAGTCAAATAAACGTTAGAATCGTGTTAATACAGTTAGGTTAAGATATATGTATTATATGATTGTTGCGATAATATATATAAGTTATTCTTTCAAGTTACTGTTTTATTGAACATTTTTCGTAAGTCGTAATCGTAAAATACCTTAATTTTCAAAAGGTGAGTTCGAGTAATCGCTTTGAACACTCGGAGCGCCAAAAATTGTACGCGCTCAAATGGACAATTTCGCGCTCGGAGCGAATACTCGAACTCACCTGAAGAAAACACCTTCAATCATATACTTATAAGCATATACTTATAAATTATAAGTATATGCTTATAAGTATTTATAAGTATATGCCTTCAATCAATGCAATTTCGACCACCGTTTAACGTCAACAGTGGTCCAATATTGCGACGTTGCAATTGTTGACTTCATGGCTTGTATTACAATATAGACTGCTCTGACATGTCCTATATAGTTTATAGGCTGACGTATTACCACGGAAACCATAAAACATTTCAACAATATAGAACGTTACGTTTCTATAATCTAATAGCATCTAAAAGTGAATGGCACGTGTAAAACTTGTCAGACCCAGTGAAATAATATGATACAGGGTGATTCAGGAGGAAATGTCAATACTTCAGGTACCAAAAATAAACATGAAAGTTCATATAAATATGGGACTGCACAGCATTCGTTTTTTAAATACAGGGGTGAAGACCTGATGATAGTTTTTTGAAGATATTTCCGAAACCTGTTGAGATAAATGAATAAAATTGGGTAAAACTTTTAACACTCTATCTAATCAGTGAAAACTTATCGTATTTTATAACCTTCATGAGTGGGATATACAGGGACGGGTTCAGGAAAAATATGCCCCACTTTTTTTTATTGTTGATTTTTAGTAGTAGTTTTGCCTACAAATTCTAAAAATTTGGAGTTTTCTACACAAATAAGGTAAGTACTCTTCTCGTACCTCGCTGGGACGAACCATTTTCGATAGAAATGCATTTTAATTTTTTTGTATTTCGAAAATAAAGGCTTTGCGGACCCATATTTATATGAACTTTTATGTTTATTTTTGGTCACTGAATGCGTACCTGAATATTGACATTTTCCCTGAATCACCCTGTATTTTATTCGTCAGTAATCGTCAGACTACTTGTTTAGCTGGTGTCAATTAAATATTTTTAATAGTCTAGGAGATAGAAGAGTTTTTGATATCCTCATTTTTTTTTCCTGCGCAACTTCACCTAATTTGAAAGAACTGAAAGAGGCAGGGTTTCATATTTAACCTTGGTTTCGGTGCTCTGGTTATATTCTATATTACACTGGTTTTCCAAAAAACTGGTTCGATTCAAACCACTAAACTTTCTTTTTTCCACAATATTTTTTTTACTTTCATGATAATAGCACTAAATTGATTTTGTTCACGACTTATAATAATATAATGCAAGTTTAATATTGATTTTTACTGCTGTGAAATAATAAAACATTTTCAAATCATCATTATTTTTATTCAGGTTCCTAACTAATATTCATTCAATAATAATATTATGTATTGAAAATTTCCCAGGTGAGTACCTTAAATAATAACAACATTATATCGACAGCGAAAGATTTGATAAAACTTTGATATTCCATCAGTCAGTTATGAAAGATTTAGGTGGATAATGGTGCATTCAAAAACTTCAATTATTCTCTTTGTTACGTTTTAAAATAATTTTTTCTGCTACCATTGGGTAACACCATTCGAAAGAGGCTCAAAAAAATTATGTACTTCTCGAACACTTCACAATAATACAGGGTGTCCCAGCAAGGGTGGCCACCGGCCATATCTCAGAAACTACTGGACCTAAAAGTTCAGGAAAAAAAAAATTATCACTAAAGTGGCCACGAGAAAATGCTGGGAAATATTTATAACTTAGAAATTTTTCCGCTAGGGGCGCAATCAAAGCTTAAATATTAAAATTCGAAATTTCTCCGGAAATTCTCAGATTGAGGTATATCTTTATCAACATGGTTAGAAAACCTAGACAATTTCACGTCTTTTTGGTACAGGGCTCATTGGCGTACCGATCTTCGTGTGAGTAGGGGAAGGTAGTGAAAGTGTAATTGTTCAAGTGGCTGTAACTTATAAACGACTTGTCCGATTTTGTTGCGTATAGGCTTGTTTGGAAGATAAATGTGAGTACTTTCGTATATTGTATCCAGTGATGCGTGATTGTCTCCAGAAACGTTGCTAGAAGGTAGAAGGCGTAATTTGAATTAAAAACTGTTATTTTCGTTTCACCTCAAAAATTTAAATGGTACGGTATAATTCTGATAACAGAATCGAAATGAAGATTAAATTTACAAGAAAAAACCTCCAAACCGCAGGTTGATATCTTTTCTCGTTTTCGAGTTATGGCCGAGAAAATAATTTTTGACACTCGAAAAGTTGTTTGTTGTGTAGTTTTATTTAACTTTATAAATGTTCGAATTGTCCTCCATCTTGTAAAATACATTTCTCAATTCTGTGCCTACAAATAGAAACAGCTGTTTCTATTTCAATTGGTGCAATGGAATGTATAGCATTCTCAATCCGCTCAATCATATTTTCTCTTGTGGTGGGACGAGTTTTGTAAACGATGTCCTTGATTCGTCCCCACAAGTAATAGTCCAACACAGTTAAATCGGGGGATCTCGGTGGCCATGGGAACAAACTGCCCCTTCCAATCCAGCGATCTGGATAACGGTTGTTTAAAAAATCACGGACTCTCCGTGCATAATGAGCTGGGTAACCGTCATGTTGGTACCACATGGACATCCTAAGACCAATGGGAACATCTTCTAAAAGTATTTGCAAGTCATTTTCTAAAAAGTTTAAATATGATTCACCATTTAAATGGCCATCAATAATATACGGCCCAATAATTTTGTTTCCTAACACTCCGCACCAGACGTTTACACTCCACCTGTTTTGATGATCCACTTCCCGCATCCAGTGTGGGTTTTTCCGCGACCAAAAGTGCATGTTATGCAAATTAACATTTCCAGAACTAGAGAAACGGGCTTTATCGGTCCATAAAATTTGGGAGAGGAATTGAGGATGTTCGTTGCACCTTTCTCGAAGCCAATAGCAATTAATAATGGTCTAGTCGCCTGTTGAAATCATCTTCTGATAGAGCTTGGTGTAAGGAAAGATTGTATGGACGAAGTTTGAAGTCTCTTAAAATTCGGAGCACTGAAGAGCGACTTAATCCTAGATGGTGGGAAATTTCTTTTGTGCTCAAATGCGGTGAAGCTTCCACGTGAGCGAGAACGTTTATAATATTGTCTTCATGGTTTCTTACCGGACGTCTTCTGATTGGAACTGGATTGAGCTGTACAACTTCCCGTTGTTCTTAAACGTATTGCCATTCGCCGAAATACCTTTCTGCTGTAGTGCCTTCGTTCAGGATACCTTGCAGCGTATTCACGTGCCGCAATCGGAGCATATCCAAAACATTGAAAATATACGGCGAGCATATCAAAAGCCTCCCCACATAGCCAGATAACATTAAAATGATGTCAATCTAATGTCATGTCCAAAAACGTCCATTTGCGTAATGACGTTAATCTAACGTTAAATAAACGATTAATCTGTATAGCAGATAACGTTACTTTCAAAAACGTTACGGTTTATGACGTTTTTGATATATCTTTTCAATATATAATCATGACTTATTTTTAACTTACTTGCAACATACTCATAAAAACGTCAGTAATGACAACATTTTTATTTGCTTATATTCAACGTTTTTTTCACTTGAAAGTATCTTGATGACTTCAATATTCCTGATATTTTTGTGACATTGTATCAATCGATATTCATGTATTATTTTAACATTATTTCTACCTGAACTAATGATTTTTGTGACGTTGAAAAAATCTAATTTTTCTATTGATCTGACAGTATTTCCAAAGTTCATTCATAGCCTAGAGACACCAATATAAACAAAAAGTTACTAAGCAACGTGAAAAAACCAAATCGTCAAACTCAGTTTTGGATTTCTGATATGTAAGAAGTTCAAAAATGAGATGAGTGATTCTGTTGTTTTCACGTTTAACAGTAACCCTTTATTCATATTCGTGCTTTTTGGTTAAAAATAGACTTTACCTGAAAAAATATTATCTCTAATGAGAGGAATGTAGGATAAAGGGGCTAAAAAATGAAAAACTGCATTAGAAAATAAAATATCTCTTTATTTAAAAAACAAACATAAAATATATATTCTGCATAACATAAAAAAACAAACATTCTTACCATAAAACTGAACATTTTTCTCCAAATAATTAACATAAAATTTTATTCCAAATAAACATTTTCTGGATCCCAGTATGATTCTAGAAAAAAAGAGAAACAAACTATAAAAGGTGATGACAAAATGTTATAAAGAAAAATATAGTGAATAATGTACTATAAAGAGACTCAATTTTCTCATCAGGTTAGACGTGTACAAAGAATTGGAGACAGGCTTGATCTGAAAATGTGATTAAGTACTTGTCCTTGATACAGCGTACAAAAAAAAATGTTGATTACCACCAAGCTGTAAGTTCGTGTATTGCTTATCCGTGACGAGCGAAACCATCTCTACGTGGAAAAACTTTGTCCGTGGGAGGTTTTTCTTCGGCACCTCGGAAAATATTTCGATGTCATGATTTTAGGTTATACTTCCAGGAATGCTTAACTAGGTGTAGTCATGTGTCAGTATAACTTTGTCCGACAAGAATATTAGGTACTTCCACTTTGTGGGTATAAGTACATATAACCTAAAATGATGACATCGAAATATCTTTCGAGGTGCCGAAGAAAAACCTCCCACGGACAAAGTTTTCCCACGTAGAAAGGTTGTTTCACTCGTCACTGATAAGCTATTTATACACGAACTTACAGCTTGATATGGTAATCAACTTTTTTTTTGTTCGCTTTTATCAAGGACTATTGGATGATGGCCTCTAATCTATCGGTCTAAAATATTTTTAACCATTCAGCCTTGACGCTTCTATTAGAAAGCACCACCAAGTTTTAAATTTTGGATATTTCAAATCAATTAATTTTCGCAAAACCACCGGTAATAAATATAACAATGTATATCGAATGTTCAGACTGATAGAACAGAAGATTATAACACAAGTAAATAAATCCTCAGAACAATCATCTCACATTCTCCGTGAATGTCTGAAATACTAGGTATATGGTAGAGTTGTAAAAAATCTCAAAAGATCCAAATGCTTTTAGCCTAAAGTATAGTGATCCATTGAAGAGCCGTTTTTTTTTATGGTATAATATGACTGATGAAATTTGAGTTTATATGCTTAGTAAGATCCTTAATTAACATCGGGACTTTTAACAAAAAAACCGTTGTGGACCCATGTTTATATTATATCAATGTTTTTTTTTCTCAAAATTAGTCACTCTTTAAAAGTTTGCGAAAATTTACACCCTGTATATTGACACCTCCATTATGTTAATATATTATCATATCATTATGAAACAGCTTATTTTCCTGATTTCAAAAATATATAGTTTTTGATACCTTACTCATGAGTCGTTCAGGAGATATTCAAGTTTAAAAATGTTCAAAAACTAAAATTCACATGCCTGTTGCTATGGAAAAATTGATAGAATCGTGATTATATAGATTGAATCAATAGAAATGGAAGTCAAAAAACTTTATTTTCTGGATGTTACTCGAAATATTCACCAGTTAATAAATGTGTGCAACTTCATCCATGGCAACCGGGATCTCAATACCAATTTTAACACATTTTTAAACCTAAATATCTACTGAACGAATCATCAGAAAGATATCAAACTATATATTTTTGAAATCGGGAAAATAAGCTCTTTCATAATATATGACACAGGGGGTTCCATTGAAAAAAATGCTACTTTTGGCAAAATATTGACATTCCGATAGTCTTTTGTTTTTTTTTATAGGATTTTTGAAAAGTTCAGATGAATATCTAAGACTTTCATAATTACAAAATTTTCATATTTCCATGGATAACGCCGCTAGCATATTGGTCAATATATACGAAATGACCCTGTACTAACGGACTATGAGATTGTTATATTCTTAATAATACAATATAAAATAATTTCATCGTGGTCAATAAGACTCAAAAACATTTGATAAACCCCTCTCAAGGTACGTAAACTGACAAATGGATTGAAGTTCTTAAATGCACCATTACTTCTTAGATAAACTGATGCAGGATCAGAGTTTAACCAAATTTGAGGCCTTTTCTATACATATGACCATACCCCATACCCATAGGTACATTTGAAAATTTAAATTTTCAGAAAATTATAACAATAGTTTTCCTCTGACACCCGAATAAAAGGAAGATTTGATTAGCTAAATTTGTTTCTTAGTCATATTTCCGATAAATAATTTAGCTTTTCTTTACAAAGGAAGTGAAAATAAAATATACTTATAGACAATCAATAAAAATGTGAAAGGAAATTTGATTGAAGCTGGGTAATCTCGTGGGTAATTCAAGAAACAAATGATGAACTCACCACGTTTCCGGCGTCTCCTGATCGGCTCATCTTTCGTGAAATTCGAGGTGGTAGGTAATGTGTAGGCAAACTCTTTGGTGTAGGTATGTACAGGGTGGCCAACTAAGAATGCGAGGATACAGTACCTCGGAAACTATACATCGTAGAGGCTTGCGGCAAAAAAATTTATGACTAAAACGGCCAAGAGAAAAACCTGGAAAGTATTCTCAAGTTTCTGAAATGGTCGCTAGGGGGCGTAACAACCAACACCAAGTAGAAAAATATGATTTTTATGGAATTTTGTCCAATGAAAATATATCGATGAGCTCATTTTCGGATTTACTGACTATTCACCTACACTTTTTGTCAAATACATTTTTTTCTATCTATCATAATAAAGTGGTGGGGGAAGTTCAATTTTTTTATTAAACAAACGGAGATTTCTCCCGTTTCGCTTGGCGGATTTCAACGAACTTGGGCTCATATGAAAGAGAATAGTCTGCGCTATAAAATGCTCATTTGCTTTTTAATTTGTAGCATTCGCCGTCGCCGCTAGATGGCGATAACTGAAATGGTAGCATACTTTTGAGTTTTTTCCGAAAAAATCAAACGTAATGGTATATCCATTTTCATATATTTTAAAAGGGGACACATTTTCCTATAAAAAAAATTAAAAAAAAAAAACAAAAAACTTCCCCCACCACTTTATTATGATAGATAGAAAAAAACGTTTTCGACAAAAACCCAGGTAGCAGCGTCACGTGAAAATGACGTGGAATTCTGGTCAGCCAGTGACGAGTTATGACGAGTCAAATGACGTCAAAATGACGTGAAAATCACCTCTTAATGTCTCGGACGAATGACGTCATATTAGGGACGTCATTATAACGTGTTTTTAAGAATTGAATATGACGTGCTTTGTACGTCATATTCACGTGATACTTACGTGACATGTAACGGAAATGAAACTCACTGCATTTTTGAAAAAACTATATATTAAAAAAAAATACACTCTTATTTTAAATTACACTATGTATGATGGGAAGTGTCACCAAGCCTTTATCGTTGTATGGGAAAGCGACGCATTTGCCAATAACCTCAGTGATAGAAACCGCTTTAAGCTTTGATAAATTATTCACAACAAATATGTTCAAAAGGCTAGAGGGGTATGGATATGAGTACAGATCAGAATAACAAATAAATTCTTTAGCGATAAGATAAATTTCATTGTCGCTGGCTTTAACGATATTATGTATTTCAATTACTTTATTTTCATTTTGACACAAGCAATAGCAGTCTGCCTTTGATTGAGTTAATACTGACAAAGTGGTATCATGAAAAATAACTTTACTAAACTGTTTAAGATACCTGTGTTCGGGAAAAATAGGTAATGGGCCTCTCGAATGTTCTAGAAGAAGTTTGAGATGATCATCAGACTGAGAGCTTACCTTTGAAATTAATGATAAGTCTCTTTCAATTAGCCGACGATGAATCTGCTGTAAAGGATTTGTTGGAGATTTCACTAAAGATTTTAATTGGCCCAAGTAGTTCTCAAACGGGAAAGCAGAAAAATTATCAAGCACACCAAATAATTCTACATCATCACAAATGTGTGATAACAAGTGTACATTATAAACCAAAAACTCTAAACCATATATGGTCTTTAAATGTTCAATAAAAATATTAATAATATTTCTTACAAATGAAGCTCCAAATTTTGTAATATGATTTTTTGATAATAATATAAAAATCGAAAAATGAAATGCAAGAAAATTTTCATGAATTGCAATGTCTAAAACATCCTTCAAAACCAAAGGCCCCAAGTAAATTAGAAACATTCGAAATTCTGTGGCTTTCCAATATGACAGCTCATCGAGAGAACGAGGTTTTCGATTAAACTCCAGAGGAATATGATTTTTTAAATCAAGTAGGCGCTGAGATATTATTTTTACTTTTTGATTTGGCAATCTGACTTTCAAAGGACCCCCAAGCCAAGTGTTGAGTAATTTTTTAACGATTCCCAAGCAAATATTATGCATATAGTCGGTAGGGAAACATTTAATCAAGTCAATCGGTAATTCAACTAATGGAGATTGACCAGTGTGATGCTCTTCATCAAGTTGCTGTCGAAATGATTCGTCCGTGCGTGTTTGGGATATCAAGCTATCAAAAACAACTTTGTTTTCATAATACACTCCATGGACAGTGCATTTATCGCAACAAGAATATCCCGTGTGTGATTTGGTACACTTTAAAAAAGCTCGTGCAGGGGCATCGCAAATAAAACTATGAACTTTTACATCAAAATAATTGTTCGACCCCTTAACAAATCCATTTTGAAGTAATATATTCAGTTCTTCTATAAATGGTTTTAAAAATGTATTTAAAGGTTTTGGTTTACTTTTGCCACAAAAAACTGCAACTGTAAAAGGATTACTATAGGGAATATTTTTAATTAATCCTAAAATTGGCCAAAGTTGTAATTTTGAACTTTTGAATAGGGGGATACCATCAACATTGAAACTAACATGAATTTCGCTTTCAAAAGTGTTATTTAAAACAATTTTTGAAAAAATGTTTTCAAATCCAAAATAACAAAACTGACCTGTCTCCAAATTAATTATTTCAGTAGAAATGGGAGTGGCTAGTAAGGTTCGACTATCTAAAGGGAGTTCGGGATGATAAGGGGAAAGTAAATGAAGAAGGTCTGTTAAAGCGGAGTGTGTTATTTTATGTTTCACGGTTGCCCATTCGACTAATTTCTGAGAAAGTGTATTTTTTGGTTCGGATGAATTATCTTCGTCGGACACTAACGATGACGTAGAATTTAAAGAAGATGCAGTATCACTATAAAGGCTACTGTCATGGTCAGCAATTAATTTCGGTGATGTTAAAGACCCTTCATTTGGAGGATCAGAATTCGGTATTACACAAATATTACTTTCCACGTGATACGATTCACTGAGATTATTGGCAGCAGTGTCCTTACAAATATCTTTGACAAATTCTTCGGAAGCCTTTAAAGCTCTCCTTGATTTTTGTCTTGCCCCAACGAACTCTTTTTCTTTTCGTTTTGACATTATCAAATACAAAATAATATTATCAACTTTCTCAACTACAAAATAAGATTGTCAACACAAAGTAAGATTACTCACGTTTACAAAAAAGACATGAAAAACTATTCGAGAATAGAGTTTTGCTCTTTTTTTTGTATTCTCTGCTTTGCATGTTTCAGCCATATTTAAACTGCATTCTCAATATCAGCATTAGTGGTAGAAGGAGATGTAATCTGTATAGCGCCTATCGATAAAGAAAAATGGTTAGAATAAATAGGTAGTACGTTTCTCTTGTTTGCTTACGTATGATCACAGAATTTAGCTTGGTACTTCCGAATGCTTGTTTGTTCCGTTGCCCGGCGAAATTGTAGTTTGCAGCTAAATGATCTGACATGACCATTCTGAGAATTTTATTGACCTGCGCATGAGTTCCATTACCCCCAAGAGTTGAAAAATAGGAAGCCTAAAACAGAAAATTATTTGTATAAAATACCTATGTGGATATCATTTTTTTTTTTAAATTTAAATAAATAAATAACCAATTACCAAATCATTCAATTTGTCGTCTTCTATATTTAGATACTCCTCTAATAATTTCAAATTCGTGATACTAGTCAAAGGAAACTCCACAGGAATATCATTGGGTAAACAAGAAATAACACATCTTGAGTTTCTTGATTGTTTAAACAATCCCTTGACTTCTTTCAACTCTTCTCTTAATTTCCTGATTTCTTTAAAAATTTTCTCCAAACCTAAAAATAGATACCTCACAGTAAGTATAGATTTACAAACAACAGTGTATATACTACTACCGTTGGCAGATACAGTGATGGTTCTATTGCTGTCACTTAAGACTGGTTCGCTATGAAGTGATGAAGTTATGTCCTCATCTTCAGGAATAGCCGATGATGGTGATGCACTAAAAGTTTCCCTCGACGCTTGTGGTTTCAATAATGCACGTTGACAAGTTGTTGGTGTACTGGTAAAACTTTTGTTGCATCCAGATTTATCATCGTTATAACCTCTGGTTGGTCTTGGTGTATCGGTCAAATTTTTCTTGGAATTTGAGCTACCTGTTTAGAAATACATATTGAGCATACCAAATTTTTGATCATGATTAACTTGAAAAAAAATTAATATTTGTATGTTTATTATTACCGGGTTTTATTATCACTTTTGGGAAAATAGGTGGCCTTGGCAGTTTCGAAAGTGGCTCTTCGTCTTCGCTACTTGATAAACATCTCTTGGAAGTAAATCTTTTTCTAACGGTCAAGTCCAAATCTGATTCTGATGACTGTATATCTCGAGTATCTGAAGTCTCTTCACATTTTTTTAGTTTCTTTTGAGCTTTTTCAAAGTTATCTGTTAAAAATGTTCATAGTTAGTTTGATAAAGATAGAAGTACTTAGGGCATTCTAACTCTAAAAAGCAAAACAAAACTTACATTCCCTAAATTCCCATTGTTAGACTAAAGGATAGCAATTTGTTAGTTGTTGATATTTTTCAAAAATACAAAGATATACCCATAGCAAAATTCAAATTAAATTCATGCACAACTCAGAAATATTTAAAAAATGTACAAACCACACTCAAAAAACAGACGTTTTATGGGGTACAATTTCCAACTACTCTGATCAGGTTCTTCAGGAGTCACTATTGCTTTATTAAAAAGATTTGATGTTTTATAAGGAGGCCAAAATGCTTCTTTTTTTAGAGGTGTAAGCCAGGAAGAGTGAACCACTGCTATTCCGCCACCATCTCCCAAAAATTCCACGCCTACATAATCCATGTTTTGTTTCTATACTCTTCTACTACTGATCTAAGTTAAATCCACTTCTACAACTGTTAAACAATTCTAGTAAATTGCATTTTATAAGGTTGATGATTTTTTTCAAATATAGGTAGGCGAAAATAAACTTTTGCCAATAAGTATGTTGCAGCTAAACTTATTTTCATCAAATCAATGTTCGAGTTAAGTAAGTTGATATTCATGGTTTTCAAAGTTGCTGGTGTGAAAAAATATCATGAAAACATTATGTATACCCACTGAATGATGCAAGCAGATCAATATTTCATAATAGTTTGTGTTCTTTCGACATATTCTCATATGTCACTATTTCTACATCACTTTAGTGCAACAAAAACTCATCATTTTTGTTTGAGAAGAATATACATTAACATTTTCCATGGTGTACCAGGAAATTCTTTGAATTGATTTTTTCTAAAATTCAAAATCTGTACATGACTGTTAATTCATCTAATTATAATATTATTCGCAAACTAAACACAGATTATCCCAAACTAACCATACAAAACTAACCCAAACATTTGTCAATAATCTCTACTCTCTACTCCGCTAAGAAAAAGTAGCAATTTTATTTGTATTTCTTGAAAAATATAAAGTTTGTTGCACTAAAAAGAGATATACCTATCACCGAGTACGGTTTAAAAAAAATGGAAAAATGAATTTATGAGTAGGTAATGAAAAAATCGGTTAATGGCTGGTAGAGATGGAGGGGTTGCCTTTTGAGACTATTTTCCAGCACCATGATTTTTTTACCTTACCAAATTGTATACTTACTATACTTGGTAATAAAATAGGAATCTTACTTACCGTAAATGTATCTCAACTCTCGAGGAAATAAAGAGAACACTAAACCACAGGCCAATAATTAGTTTACTGTGCACACTAAACAAAAACAAGCTTTGCCGTTTGCATAGATAAATATGGCCGTTTGCCGGTGGCTTTGCAACAAGAAAAAGTGAAGTGTGACATACTGACATGTGACATGACGCGGGACGCCAGACGCCACACCGGGGTGAGTTCGAGGAGCACGTTATCACACATACGCCCGATTTACTCCGATCATCAGCTATCGTGTTTTGTCTCTTTTTGTTTTACGTTTATAAAAAGAGACAAAACACGCAGCAGCTGTTGATAGGGTTGATCGGATGGGGATCGGATCTCTGTATACTTAAATCTACATGTCAAGTAGCACCAAATAGCGGAAATAGCGTGTCCCCGAACTCGCACTTGACCGCCAATCAAATAATCAATTTTTCCTTTGACATAGCGGCAAATTCAAACGCCCGGGACGATGTACTGCACTTTACCTTACGGTTTTCCACCAATTTTTTCACAACTGCATAAATTACTTTAGATCTGTTTTGTCACAAATATCTAATTTTCGTCAGTGAAGCAATTTTGATTGATTGATTGGAAATATGTAATCCATGGGATGGGACTAGTGCCGAAAAAAGTAAATAATTTGGTTGGTGGGTTTTTGGCGCTGCTCGTATTGTGCATTTTGCCAGATTGAGTAAATATAAGTTCGGGTTTTTTTTAATATATAATTTATGTATATTATTTGTCGTGTGCTTGGTTTTGGAATTATCAAAATGGTGGAAAAGGACATAATATCTAATAGTGTTAGCAGATAAAATGGTCAACTTTCAACTGTTTATAATTTATTTGCAATGAAAACTTGTCACTTATCTGACGTCATTATGTCGTCATTTATCTAACGTGATTATGTCGTCAGTTTTGTGACGTGATTATGTCGTCAGTTTTGGGTGATTTTTTGACCACTGACGAGTTCTGACGAGTTATCACCATATAATCACGTCATTATGACGTGACCCTGCTACCTGGGAAGTGTAGGTAAATAGTCAGTTAATCCGAAAATGAGCTCATCGATATATTTTCATTGGACAAAATTCCATAAAAATCATATTTTTCTACTTGGTGTTGGTTGTTACGCCCCCTAGCGACCATTTCAGAAACTTGAAAATATTTTCCAGGTTTTTATCTTGGCTGTTTTAGTCATAAAATTTTTTGCCGCAAGCCTCTACGATAAATAGTTTCCGAGAAACGGTACCTCGCATTCTTAGTTGGCCACCCTGTACACAGAAAATATCTAGAATTGTAAAAAACGAAATAGATAATAATTAACAAAATATTTCGTTACCTGGGGAGTTCTAATTATATCCAGAATTTTCATTGGTAACTCTTGCCTTGTAGTTTTTAGGGGTTTTCTGGGGATTCTGTTTTTTTTTAATACCTATTGAGCGAGCTATTGAGTATTAAAAAAAACAGAATCCCCAGAAAATACTTATACAGGGTGCATCAGATCAAGTCAGCACTATTGCAAACTTCATTATTATTGCAGCTACGATGATGTTTAAATCAGCAAACTAGTAGGATTAATTCTGCTGACTAATAGCGTTGTTTGAGTATTACTCAAACAACGCTAATAGTCAATGGCAACCATTATTTAGTTGTTTCACTATTTGGAATTCTGTAGAGAATTTTTATATCTGAAATTTTCTGTAAATTAGTGCAAATGAACTTTTTTACTAAGAAAATTATTCAACACTGTGCAAAAATATACTCAATATCTCATTTAACAAAAATACATTTCATGAGATAAATCGAAAACGCGATGTTCAATTGTTTTTCTATTTTCACCATTTCTATCAGCAGAAAAAATCCTAGGTACTAAGTATACCTAGTTTGCTGATTTATACATCATCGTAGCTGCAATAATAACGGCGGAGTAAGCAATAGCGCCGATTTAATTCGAGACATGTACCCTGGGGTTATAGTAATACTTAATTGTAGGATACCTAACTACCCAACTAAATCCGTTTTAAAATTTTTATTACTGAATAATAATTATTGAATAAAGGCAAAATACCCCTTCTATCAAAATAAAACCTGACTAATTCAAAATAGATTTTAAAACGACAAAAGGACGCCATTAACTATCATTGCATCATCCGTGTTCTTAGAATATTAAATAAGATTTGACTAGGCGTGAAACAACAACGTTTATACTAGGTATAACAAATGGTCACTTTTGAGATCAATCCATAAATGGTAAAAAGATTACTATGTGTGAGAAAACTCACCTATTAAGTATATGGATTATTAGCCTTTGACTTGATTCAATACGGAGAAAACACCACTTGAACCAGAGAGAATGTACACATTGTACACTGTTATATTCTCTCTGACTTGAACAACTTGACAAGCGTCTCGCTCCAGCGGTCAATAAGCGGGTTCGGCATCGCAATCAGACCCAGACCTCTCCGATTGCTCTGAATCGTTCGTCTATGACATCTAGATGTGTCAGAGGTAAATCGGAATCGTTCGATAAAAACATCTGACAGATCGGATGACGATCTTTTTGCTCGACGTATTGGGAGATTGGGACCGACGAAAGCGATTGATCTGTCAGATTTGTGTTTATGAGGTTATAATTCAACTGTTTTGTTTGTTATTCGTCAACAGTTGATGACGAATTTGATATTAAAATGAAGATTATTCACTTGCAAGACGAAGATTTGAAAAAAACTTATTCTATCACGGTTACAGACGATCAATTTGAAGATGGTGGAAAATGGAAGTGATGAGGTTAGGTAAACAAGTCCGAATCGTTCTTGTATTCCACCTTCCACCTTGCTCTGTTCCGTCGGATGTCACGTGACCAAAATCTGCTCGGCCTGAGACGACAATGCCGAACTTGCTTAATATCGATTCAAGGCAGCGCAGCTGTCTCGCGCGTTTACGGTCCACTTGTGTCGTTCGTAACCGTGACGCAGGATGATTACCGCGCTGGTTTAAAAACGAAATTGTACCTTGGTGTTCAAATTGAATTCCAGCAAGTCATTTATTTGAAGAAAAAAGTGAAAGCTATAATCGATAATTTCGATTGTTGGAGATCATGTACCTAAAAAATCGTAACACGAAGAAAAATATTAGTCTATCCTTTGTTAAATCACATATTATTGTGAAGTGTTCGAGAAGTACATAATTTTTTTGAGCCTCTTTCGAATGGTGTTACCCAATGGTAGCAGAAAAAATTATTTTAAAACGTAACAAAGAGAATAATTGAAGTTTTTGAATGCACCATTATCCACCTGAATCTTTCATAACTGACTGATGGAATATCAAAGTTTTATCAAATCTTTCGCTGTCGATATAATGTTGTTATTATTTAAGGTACTCACCTGGGAAATTTTCAATACATAATATTATTATTGAATGAATATTAGTTAGGAACCTGAATAAAAATAAAGATGATTTGAAAATGTTTTATTATTTCACAGCAGTAAAAATTAATATTAAACTTACATTATGTTATTATAAGTCGTGAACAAAATCAATTTAGTGCTATTATCATGAAAGTAAAAAAAATATTGTGGAAAAAAGAAAGTTTAGTGGTTTGAATCGAACCAGTTTTTTGGAAAACCAGTGTAATATAGAATATAACCAGAGCACCGAAACCAAGGTTAAATATGAAACCCTGCCTCTTTCAGTTCTTTCAAATTAGGTGAAGTTGCGCAGGAAAAAAAAATGAGGATATCAAAAACTCTTCTATCTCCTAGACTATTAAAAATATTTAATTGACACCAGCTAAACAAGTAGTCTGACGAATAAAATACAGGGTTCGTCCCAGCGAGGTACGAGAAGAGTACTTACCTTATTTGTGTAGAAAACTCCAAATTTTTAGAATTTGTAGGAAAAACTACTACTAAAAATCAACAATAAAAAAAAGTGGGGCATATTTTTCCTGAACCCGTCCCTGTATATCCCACTCATGAAGGTTATAAAATACGATAAGTTCTCATTGATTAGATAGAGTGTTAAAGGTTTTACCCAATTTTATTCATTTATCTCAACAGGTTTCGGAAATATCTTCAAAAAACAATCATCAGGTCTTCACCCCTGTATTTAAAAAACGAATGCTGATGCTGTGCAGTCCCATATTTATATGAACTTTCATGTTTATTTTTGTTACCTGAAGTATTGACATTTCCTCCTGAATCACCCTGTATCATATTATTTCACTGGGTCTGACAAGTTTTAAACGTGTCATTCACTTTTAGATGCTATTATAGATTATAGAAACGTAACGTTCTATATTGTTGAAATGTTTTATGGTTTCCGTGGTAATACGTCAGCCTATAAACGACGTATATTGTAAATTGAATATTTCAAGAAAACGACCTAAAAAAATTTTAACTTGGCTTTTGTCCTCCAAGTCGGCAAGTAGCACCCTGTATAATATACAAATATATATATATATAAAATTCGATACGCGGCGTCAATTTGAAATTAGGAAGAGTATCAACCGGTTTAATAACTAATTTGATTCATAAAGACGTCAATAATAGATTTATGGATGATGCGTTTATTTTTGTTTCAACGTGACCCCAATTGGTGAGTTCTTTAGTTTATTCCCACTATCTACAAGGTTTGGTGAACGATGATTTAAGTTCTTTCTCTCGATTTGATCATCAATTATTGTTTGCTTTTGTAAGCACCCATTCATGCTTCGGGCTGGTATGGGTTTATTTACTTCATAGGAGATATAAGTGTTATCTGTGAAACTTACTCGTACTAGGCTTGCTTGGAGTTGGTAAGGGTTTAATAAATCATGTTGAATCTAACCTCAAAATCCTAAAAAATCCGGCTTTCTCTCACGTTTTGCACAATAAATTATGTGTTTTAAGGCTGCAGCTGTTGCTTAAATCGCCGAAGTGCGAGAAACAACCCGCGTGGAGAGAATTGAGGCCCATTCTCATATTAGAGGGCTGGGACTCGATGATAGTCTTGAAGCTCGAAATGTAAGGAAATTGTTCTGTCAATAATCTTCATGACAAATCCGGCTTTCTCTCAGGTTTTGCACAATAAATTATGTGTTTTAAGGCTGCAGCTGTTGCTAAAATCTCCGAAGTGCGAGAAACAACCTGCGTGGAGAGAATTGGGGCCCGTTCTCATATTAGAGGGCTGGGACTCGATGATAGTCTTGAAGCTCGAAATGTAAGGAAATTGTTCTGTCAATATTCTTCATAGCAGCCTTGTTTATTCCCAGAATTCTTTCACATATTGTGTATTTGATATTACATTGAATATCTCGAAGTATAGGTGTTTTTCAATTATTTTTACCACATTATCGTTTAAAATAATACAGGATATCTCAAAAAGAAGTCGATAAATGATATAAAACCACTTACACCCCTTTTCACTCATTCAAATAGTCATAATGACAACGAAAATTTTTGAGTTAAACATACACAACATTACATTCAATTTCATAAATGAAACTAAGTTTTGAAACTATCCGTGTCTGTATACAGACGCTTAGGTTTTTCAGAAAAAGATTTTTTAAGCATGAAATTATAATGAAAATCACAGGTACATTGTAATTTTTGAAATGTTCAAAGTACACATACCGATGTTAAGGGGTTTATTGAAAATGAGATTTGTTTTTTCATTTCTATAGTCACCAGATCTTCAGCAAAAATTGTTAGGTTATGAAATACTGCACTGGAAATCAGATTGCTTGCATCATATCGACCCTCCCACTTCAGAGTCTACAATTTTATAAATGAGAGAATCAGTATCTGTGTGTGTGTGAGTGTAAAGAACAGTACAATTTTGAAAACGATTTTTCATGTAGGTATCCATAATGAAAGTTGTAGAGATAGTAGTTTTAACCAAATCTAAAATACACATTGTAACATAAATAGGCTTGTTGAAATAAACCTCCGATTTAGCCAATTCTATAATTACCAGGTTTTCGCTAATTGAAAAAGGCCAAAGGGGTCAAATATAACGTTGTGAAAAATAAATTAACGTTTGACGATTACTGGGATTCTCTGAGACATTCAAAAATTATCGTCGTCACTCAGCGTTCCATTCGTTCCAATGCTCACAATGTTTACAGCATTGAGCAAACTAAAGTTGCGTTCAACGATGCCAACGATGATAAAAGATTTCTGCAAGAGAATACCTTTGATACTCTTCCCTTTGGACACTATTCAATTTTATAGCGTTTTTTAAAATATAATTTCAGTATTGTCTCTGATGGGTAAATAACTTTAATCTGTTAATATCATGAATTATTGTAGGATTATATTATTAGTTTTTGTACTATCGTAGTATTGATTTTTTGTCATATGTCTGTATTCCTGAAAATATATGATTTTTGAAGTGTTTTTGTGTGTTTAATTTATTTGATTGGATATGCAATGGGAATATGGTGAGTATTCTGTTTTTTCAATTTTGAATCTAAAATCTCCTCATTCGTAACAATATAAATGTTGCTTTTTTCAAGTATTGAATCGATAGTACCGTGAGATGGGGCTACTTCAGAACCCGGGGGATACTTTGATTGAAACTTCGCCATTTCACTCATCGACTTATTACCGCCAAAAAATTGAATCCTTTGTGACCGCGCCGCCGCGCCCGAGTTGTATAAAGCACAAGGAGGCACACTCGCACACTAGGAGCAGCTTCAGTCAACCCGGAACGTGCACGAGGTACGCCAGTGTTTAATAGAAATTCTCATTTTGGAACACTTTTTATGGTTGCAATAACTTCAGAAGTGGAAAGCTATTTGTATTTTTATACAAGTAAAGCGACGTTCCAGAATACTTTTTTTTTCACACATTTTTTGTAAATAAATGTCTTCTCTTTTCATTTTTAATAGAAATTTGGACGTTATATGGGGTTTCTTTGAAATTATGACGTGAAATAATGACTCGATCAAAGTAACCCCACTTCAGGTGTAACTTTATAACTGACAACTTTTTTTTTTACTCAAAAAGTACTCAATGTTTTTCGGAAGAAGAAGCAAACCCGATATTTCAATATTTTTTTGACGAACCGAATCGCTAAACTAAAGGCGATACTGAAAAATTAATTTTTAATTTGATCAAAGTAGCCCCATCCCACGGTACCCGAAATCTATATCAACGATTAGCTTAAAAACTATGAAGAAATCTGACGGGTATGCAATGGGAATATGTTGAGTATTAAGTATCGTTGGTGAGTATGTTTTTGCAATTCCAATGCTCACAATGTTTACAGCATTGAGCAAACTACAGTTGCGTTGAGTGTCAACGATGATAAAAGATTTCTGCAAGAGAATACCTTTGATACTCTTCCCTTTGGACACTATTCAACTTTATAGCGTTTTTCAAAAATATAATTTCACTATTGTCTCTGGGTAAATAACTTTAATCTGTTAATATCATGAATTATTGTAGGATTATATTATTAGTTTTTGTACTATCGTAGTATTAATTTTTTGTCATATGTTCCTCAAGTACATATACCAGTACATAACAACAATAATAATGTATGTACATAATCTGTATTCTTGAAAATATATGATTTTTGAAGTGTTTTTGTTTGTTTAATTTATTTGATTGGATATGATAAGTATGTCTGTTTTTTCAATTTTGAATCTAAAATCTCCTCATTCGTAACAATATAAATGTTGCTTTTTTCAAGTATATTGAATCGATAGTACCCGAAATCTATATCAACGATTAGCTTAAAAACTATGAAGAAATCTGACGGATATGCAATGGAAATATGTTGAGTATTAAGTCGTTGGTGAGTATGTTTTTGCAATTTTGAATCTAAAATCTCCTCATTGGTAACAATATAAATGTTACTTTTTCAAGTATTGAATCAATAGTACGCGAAATCTATATCAACGATTAGCTCAAAAACTATGAAGAAATCTACATCTCAATCATCTACCACAACAGGTAACCATATGAAGTCACCATGAAACAGCGCCATCTAATTCTAATAGCAAAAGATCAAAGAATCGAAGCGTACGCGTAACTCAAACAACTAAGAAGAAATCTACATCTCCATCGCAGCTCGACGACGCCATCTGATCATTCTTGTAGCAAACGTTTCAAGAATTAAATCATTATTAAATAAAGTACGCATCAAACAGTAATAACATCTGTGATCATTGTGTGTGAGGAGGTGTGTTAAGAGCGTTATATAAAAGGTAGGTAAATACTTTTTTAAAAAATAATTATTTTATAGAATTTGTTTGCTATCATAGCATGGACCTTTCTACTGTTAATGCGGTGTGCTTGGCCCAAAACGACAAGCCTGTGAAGAAGCTTCAAAACCTTCCGCTAAACTTCCCTTAACAAATTGTTGCTGGGAAAAAAACCAATGGCGTATTCGGGGAGTGCTTACTCCTGGAATTGGAAGAGAGCGTTGTCTTTCTCCCAAAACGAGTGACATCAATTTTGGAAAAGAACCTCGAAGATCTTGCTGGAGGGAAGTATGCTCTTGTCTTTCGGGGGTTGAAGGACGTCAGAAAGCCTAATCCGCAGACCCTGTTTGAGCTCGTTAAGCACCCAGCAGCCGACAGCAACAGCAACTAGTTTAAGGTAGTTATATTTTTTTTAACCATGTTAGACTTGCTGAAAAACTGCAAATATAATTTTATTTTTGAAGAATTCTCTAAAGTTTGAAATGTGGTCGAACAAAATTAGTCAATTGATTCAACAGCATAACGTCGTAATAAGACATAATCGGGTTAGTGTATCTAAAATTTAAGTTTTTCTAATCTTGATAATTTTTCAATGAACATCATTTATCATTTTCAAAATTATCTTATTTTTGTTTGATTTTTTCTAGAACCTATCCATCATGAAGATCATCGCAATGCAGGGCTTCAATTTGTTCAAAGTCAAGGAGCTACCAATCTTTATTTGAAAAGATCAATATATCTATATTATTAGTTCTTGTATCATCGTAAAAGTAATTTTTTATGTACCCTATGTTCCTCAAGTACCTGCAATTATGTACTTTGGATAGAATCTGTATTCCTGAAAATATATGATTTTTTGAAGTGTCTTTGTGTGTTTAATTTATTCGATTGGATATGCAATGGGAATATGGTGAGTATGTCTGTTTTTCAATTCATGGGTATATGGTGAGTATGTCTGTTTTTTTAATTTTTTGAATCTAAAATTTTTCCAAATATTGAATCGATAGTACGCGCGTGTCTGTTTTTCAATTCATGGAAATATAGTGACTATGTTTGTTTTTCAATTTTGAATATATCTAAAATCTCCTCATTCGTAACAATATAAATTATGCTTTTTTTTCAAATATTGAATCAATAGTACGCGTCATCAACGATTAGCTCAAAAAACTATGAAGAAATCTACATCTCCATCGCAGCTCACCAACGCCATCTAATCATTCTAACAGGGTGTTCCATCAAAAAAACGCAGCTCACCAACGCCATCTTATCATTCTTATAGCAAACGATAAAAGAATCAAATAGTACGCACCAAACACCTGTCTACTTTGAGTGGGAATCATTCAACAGGCAACCCTATATGACGTCATACACAGCATCATCGATTCGATATGCAATTCCTGCTTCAAACGCCATTAAAAATCGCAGCTCGGCAACGCCATCTGATCATTCTAATAGCAAACGATCAAAGAATCGAAGCGCCATCTCAACTCAACAACTACAAAGAAAGGCGGCCTAAAACCTGAATTCCCAATACCCCCGTCCCCCCATCAAGCCCCCAAACTATCTTGCTCCACGAATCCTGTGCGCAGGGTGGCCCGAATTCCCCCACAAAACACTGAAACCCCACACACACACACACACAATTTAAGACAAGACCAAAACACACCGAAACGGTATCTAAAATCTATATAAATTCCTATGACTAGGTGGCGTAGGTGGTTTAGACTATCACATACACATCCAAAGGACGTGAGTTCAATTCTCGCTATCGGATAATCTTTTTTCATGCTTTGGATCATCGGGGTAGCAACTGAACCACAAATCTACATTCTATTTTAGGCACCTTGGTAGCGTATTGGTTTAGACTGTCACGTACATATCCAAAGGATATGGGTTCCAATCTCGCTATCGGAAAATCTTTTTTCAGACTTTGGTGAGAATAAAATCTTACCTCCCCACCCCCCATCTCGATCCCAGGAACAAAGCTATAAAAAATTCCCTGTCAACTGCCATCTGTCAAAGCTGTCATCTGTCAAAGCTGTCCAGATCGAAGCGTCATGTCAACTGTCAAATCAAACTGTCAACTGTCAAATGTCAAATCAAGCTGTCATCTGTCAAAAATATGCCTCGCCCACTTGAGCGCTGATTGGCCGGTGAGCCAGAAGCCCCCTTGTTTATCTACTATATAATAATAATATAATATTAATATAAATATAATATAATAATAATAATTATAATATAATTATATATATATATATATCAATATCAATAGGTAGTTATTAAAAAATGAAAATATAAAACGATACAATAAAAATATTTGGAAAATTTTTGAAGATATATGTTTCCATCTTGTGAAAAAATTATGGTGTCAAGTTCGTATAATATGTTTTACTGATGAAGGGCCTTTTTTTTATTTTATTATACAGGGTGTTTTAAGTTTTAACTGTAAGGTAAAAGAGGTATTTTTTGGGTATTTTCTGTGCGAATTTTTAAGTCGAATTCGAACGCGCGTAGATTTTGTTTTCAGGGCGACACTTTTTGGTACACTCTATAAGGGGATGATTCTCATGACACTTGGTAAAATAATGATGAGTGGAACCTTGTTTGAAATTGGAAAACGCTTTCAATTCTCTTCACAACTTCAGAATATTTTTCAAAATTCGTACGATATTGGTTTTCGAGATTTCCATTGTTGAACTGGGCGGATAAAATAATTACCTACTCTTTTTGGCTTCCTCTTTTCGAATTGTATCTCTTTTTTTTGGAGCCGTCAGTTTAATTTTTTCAAGTTAGTACACATAGGTAGTCTATTTTGACAATTTTTGTTACCTTGCATTTATCGCCCAAAACACCTCTGTTAATTTCTAGTTCAAAAATCCTGTATATTCTATAAGTTGAGAATCCGCTTTCGTTTATTTTATTCCTCTTATATTTGTATATTCGAATATAACTAACGAATTAATTATGTATATTTATTGTAACAAAACTACAATATATATGATTTGTATTCTTTATTAAGATATATTAAGTGATATAAAAACACCAAAAATAATGAATACAAAATATATCAATTAACAAACCTGATAGAATGTGGATTTTTTCTCTTGTCTCGAGGATAAGGGAAATCTCATTGTTTTCCAAGGCACTTTTTTCTGGCATTTTTTAAACCATGCAGCTTTGTGGAAAAAATGGAAGAAATGGCATTGGGAAATAAGCGTTTCATTTAATTTTCTTTGGAAATGAACAAGAAATGAATGTTTCTTCGAAATGAAGTTTGCATAGCCTCTAATATGAAATCTGCATGGCACCTGCCTTGGAAAGCAATTCGTCTCGATAACAACAAGCCTTCAATCATATTTCAGCCCTATAATAAGTAAACAAAAAACTATAGATTACTAGATCACCCTACACCCTATAATATAAAACAATTTGAACAAACTTCTACTCGTCTCAAGTAGTTATATCTAACCCTACATTTTGTTCACTGAATTGAGGTAGGTAATCGTTTTAGATTTTTCTAGGTAAATAAACATTACAAAAAACAAAGATATACATACTTTTCGAGTAAAAACGTCGATAAAATTGGGAAATAATCTCAATAATACGGAAGTGAACAGACTTTCTAATATAGGTGCATAAGTACTTATTGATCAGAGACTTTAGGGAAAGAAAACATAGATATTGGACCAGAACCGGTCATGGAATATGATATTCCATGACCGGTTCTGGTCCAACAGCCCCGAAAAGCACAAGAATTGCCTCTCGCCATATCACACGATTTCCTTTCACAGAAAAAAACACACAAAATCAAAATGACGAAGAATATTCCAAATGATACAAAACAAACACCTTCAGAGACCGGACTAAAAGACCGAACAGTCAGATGTTTGACAGTGGTCCCACATTTCCTCTTCCTAAAGAGTTTGGCGGGAACCGTTTTGTCGCTTCTGTGGTAGTAAGTAGGGGTATCTGTCGCCGCGACAAAACGCTGGGCTTAGAACGCGCCCACAAAGACAAAAGGGTGAACGCGCCTTAATAATATAGACTGATATGGTATAGCAATGAAATTAGTCTCAATTTGCAGTTAAACGAACAGTAGATAAAATGTTTAAGAGGTAAGAGGTGTAACCAAGGAACTCTTCAACAGAGTAGAAACAGTTTGATTGTAAAAGTTGCTTCATACGATTTCCAAATTCCACTCGTTCCAAGTGTTTTATGCTGTTTGGTAAAGCGTTGAAGAGTTTAATTGATACATAGTCGGCGAGTCATCCTGACATATTTTCTGCCTGTGATAAGCTGCGATAACCAAGTTTTTTTGTCTTGTATTATGGCTGTGCGGTACACTGTGCACTCTCAACCTCGTCTGATTGTCCCTTACATCCAACAAAATTTCTCATACATACAGTGAGTGCGGGAACATAGTGAAGCAGTTCAGCTCGCCACGCCGCGAGAAACGACTCGTTTTTCAGTATGAATAAAGATAATAGAGAACAAATAATGAACGGTAGTTGAAATTCAAGACTCTGATATGAATATGGAATTCACCATGTCTAGCTCGCTCGGTATTGACTGGATGGACATTATTTCCATCTTCGAGTTCTTCTATTTGTAAAAAAACACCATTTCACAGCGGTACTTGAAGAATCACTGGCTTGTTTGTTATGGAGAAAAGTTGATTCGAATTCGAAAACTATACGTTCAAATAATCAATTGCATCTATCTAAAATGAAAATAAGGTTTTGCCTAGATTTATGATTTTCTCAGATAAAGATATTTCAATAAACACATCAGCAATTTTATTGAATGTAGCTCAATAATATTATACCTTGATTGTTGTTGCTGGTTATTATAAGCTGTCAGTCAGCACTGAATATTTGACAAGTGCACTTATTTTAACAGGTTATGGGCCCAGATCCCGCATAATTCCGCGATTGAATACTTTCTGATTGTTCCATATCTTAAATGATAGGGTTGTGGAAGTCAGATAAGGGGAGAAAACTTCTCAGAACACAAGCAATTGAAGTCAAACACCTTGGTGAATCAAAAATTAGCTTTTTATTACTCGTTTTCAGTAAACACGTTTATTTCACAACTTAACCCTATTCTTCCTTTTTACATCCTACTAGCACAAACCGCAATGTTCCGTTCACATATGTTTGGCACATTTGGCAACGTGGCTAGAGTCTGAGTAGATTGCTATTCTAACACCCCTACCCAATTTCACAACTCTACAAAATTCATCAAAATCAAAAATACACCTTAACTCAATTGAACCGTATATAAACTGAAAATATGCATGTATCTTAACTTTTTACAATCAAAAGTTTTTCCATGAAATAATTAAATTTTACTCTTTCAAGTGGCTTCGTGAATATATCCGCTAACTGTTCTGAAGTTGCTACATACTTAAGTCTGATCTTTTCATTTAAAACACAATCTCGAACAAAATGATGTTTAACATCTATGTGCTTAGTTCGCTTTGTTACTAAGGTACTAGCCATCTTTATACAAGACTGATTGTCTTCATATACCGTTATAGGATATAATTCAATATTGAGAATTTCTCTTAGAATTTGTGCAACAAAAATACATTCTGTAATACACGAAGTTAATGCTATATATTCAGCTTCTGAGCTTGATAAGGACACTGTTACTTGCTTTTTAGTTTTCCAAAAAATTATGTTTTTATAACATCGTATCATATAACCCGTTATACTTTTTCTATCTGTGATATCATTTGCGAAATCAGAATCGGCATAAGCTTCTATAACATGTTCCTTAACTTGCTCTTAGACTTGACAAATTTTAATCCATACTCCTCAGTTAATTTTAAATATCTAAGTACATTTTTCAAATTCTTCCAATGAACTTCACTAAAACATTGTTGAAATTGACTAAAATACGTTATTGAATAGCTGAGGTCAGGCCTACTCCCTATCATCAAATACATCAGACAACCTATCAAATGCTTATAAGGATAGCTCTCGTTGTCAGTAACTTTATCACCCATACTCAAATTCAAGCCTTTCGGAATTGGAATTGAACTGGTTTTCGCATCTTTCATATTAAATTTTGACAAAATTTTGCGTATTAGACCTTTCTGACTAATAAAAATACTGTCCTGTGATCTTATCACATCTATTCCTAGGAAGGTTAATTTATCTTCACTAGTTAAGTTTCTCATTTGAAATTTTGATTCTAACTTTTGTTTAATTCTTTCCAATTTCAAATCTGATTTTGAAACAACAATTAAATCATCAACATGAATCAGCAAAAACAAATCTACATCATAATAAAGACATGGATCCGATAAAGATCTAGATATATTCAAACTTACAAGTTCTTCATGAAGTTTGTCGTACCATAGTTTAGGGGATTGTCTCAGACCATACAGAGACTTGTAAAGCTTGCATACTTGCTTCTGAGGATTTCCTTCTACTCCCAGTGGTAGCTCCATGAAAACTGGACACTTCAATACTCCATTCAGGAATGCACACTTGACATCCAATTGAAGTATCTTCATGTCATACTCAACTGCTAAGCATAAAAGTATTCTCATCGTCAGCATTCTCGCCACAGGTGAATAAACTTCTTCCTGCAAATTTGATTGCAGATATCCCCTTGCCACCAGTCTCGCCTTCCTTATCACTTCTCCATTCCTCTCCTTTTCCGAGAAAACCCATTTTGAATCAATGACTTCCTCATTACGTGGTCTGGACACTACTTCCCAAGTATTATTTTGTTTGAGGGACTCCAGTTCTTCCTTTATTGCGGGTTTCCACCCCTTTTTAACTGCTTCTTCAAAGGTTTCTGGAATATCCATATTTCCTCCTACAGATAGGGCTGTCATAAGTTCAACTTCATAATCGTCATATCGCCTGGGTATCTGTGTCTTTCTTCTTGGTCTTGTCGGTGTTTCTTCCTCATCTTGTTCTATGTTTTCCTGATCACTTTCTGGATTATGGTTGTCATCATTTGGATCATCGTTGTCCGTTATAATTAGTTTCTGAAGTTTTCCTGTTTGTTGCTTCTCATCAAAAACTACATCTCTGGCTTCTATGATTCTCTGTTTATTTGTATCCCATAGCCTATATCCATTATCTGTGTAGCCCATCATGTACATTATTTTTGACCTGCTGTCCAATTTTCCTTTCCTTTCTTCCTTGGCCACATGAACATAAGCTTTACAACCAAAAACTTTGATTTTATTCAAATCAGGTTTTCTTCCATACCATAATTCTGCTGGAACTCTCCCATCTTTTAAAACTGATGTTTCTGTTCTATTACAAAGATAAATAGATGTGCTTACGGCCTCTTTCCAGAATTCCTTGCCCAATCCAGAGTCAAATAGTAAGCATCGAGCCTTGTCCAGTATTGTTCGATTGAACCTTTCCGCCACTCCATTCTGCTGTGGGGTATATGGGATTGTGTATTGCAAATGAATACCTTTTTCTTTACATAAAGCCTTGAATGCATTTGATACATACTCTCCTCCATTGTCACATCTCAACCTTTTCAACTTTCTTCCAAACTTGGTTTCTATCATAGCCAAAAATACCTTGAAATGGTCCAGGACTTCATTCTTGTTCTTCATAAAATAACAAACTCCAAAGTGAGTATAGTGGTCCATGAAAGTTACAAAGTAACGCACACCATCCCAAGCTTCTGGATTTATTGGTCCACATACATCTGAAGACACTACTTCCAAAACATGTTCCGCTTTCCTGTCTTCTTGGATAGATTTGTGAGGTTGACATGTCTGTTTTCCCTGCAAGCATGTTTCACATATTCCATTGAAAGGATATTTAGATGAATGTCCCATTCGTCTATGCATCAGATTATTTTCTTCGGTTCCCAAGTTTGCTTCACACACACTTCTTGTAAATAACTTCAGCTGATACAAACTTCTTATAATTTCGCCTTGAGCAACTGTCCTTTGTTTGTTTTGTATTTTCACAACACCTTCTTCAAAAATTATTCTCAGGCCCTTTTTCTCCATCATTTTCACTGACAACAAATTGTGAGACAAGCCATCACATTCCAGAACATTCCCAAGAGTTACTTTTGTTCCATTTTCAGTTGATAGTAATAAATTCCCTTGTCTTGTAGCTATTACAACTTCACCAATTTTCGCAACATTTATTCTGTGATGAACACTTTTGACATCCGTGAGATATTTACCAACTGTTGTGTTTACCAAGTGGTTTGTACATCCACTATCCACTACAAATAAGATTTCACCCTCCGATGTCTTCATTGCACATTTTGTTTCCTCCATTTCTTCCTGTTGAAGTTCAACCTCACCCAAAAATGATATACCAGCATCTTCATCACAGTGTCCTGCTGTTTTCTCAATGAGATGACAATCTTGAGAGTTTTTCAACTTTGGACAGTCCACTTTCTTATGTCCCTTTTTTCCACACTTGAAACACTTATATGGAAATGTACCTTCATAATTCTGACCTGAATGTTGCCTTCCATTGTTCCATGACTTCCTGAACTGATGTTTTTTCTGTCCCATGAATGCTTGTGATGATTCGACCTGCGCCGCCTGTTCTTTATTCTTCAACTGTCTACTTTCTTCCAACAAGAGTTTGCTTTTAACAAAGTCTAGGCTAATTTTGTTCTCTTGACAAAAATATATGTCAATGGCAGTAGTCACTGGTTGATATTCGTCAGGCATACATGCTAACAATTGAGTGATTACTTCAGACAACTCAATTTTACCACCACAGCACCTCAATTCCGTTACAGTTTTTTCAAAATCAATAATGAAGTCATTCAAGGAGTTTTTAGCATCATACTTCATTGATCTTAACTTTCTCTGAAGTTGTATTTGATTTGCCATACCTTTTTTCTGATACGTGCCTCTGAGTTCTTCCATAATTTCCTTTGCTGTTTTCTTTTCCTTGATCATTTCGAGAACATTATCAGCTAAATGATTCACAATCAGATTTCTAGCGCGAACATCATCCTTCCTAAATTTGGTCACAATGTCGGCACTTGAACCTTCATTTGGGGGATCCGAGCTCAAAACATCCAATACACCATGCTGCTCTAGGACCAACGTCACCCTGAATTCCCAGTTGTTGAATCCTTGTCCATCGAATGGTTTTATTCCCAACTGTCCCAACGTAGCCATTTTTTCTTCTCCGCCTTCGTTTGAATCAATTTCCACTTAGCTTCACGTTTCTGCCTCAATATCTGAGATTATAAGTATCTGGGACCATAACCTCTTAAATGATAGGGTTGTGGAAGTCAGATAAGGGGAGAAAACTTCTCAGAACACAAGCAATTGAAGTCAAACACCTTGGTGAATCAAAAATTAGCTTTTTATTACTCGTTTTCAGTAAACACGTTTATTTCACAACTTAACCCTATTCTTCCTTTTTACATCCTACTAGCACAAACCGCAATGTTCCGTTCACATATGTTTGGCACATTTGGCAACGTGGCTAGAGTCTGAGTAGATTGCTATTCTAACACCATATTCGTGAAAAGACTGAATGGTGCAAATATGTCTCAGAGTTTCTTGGTGAATGTGCCTAAGTTGAAAGGACGAGAGAACTACAGTGATTGGGCGTTTGCAGTTGAGAACTTCATGATTTTGGAAGGTATATCCAAGTGTTTATCTGAAGTTGTAGAAGCAGAAGACGCGAAGGCAAAAGCGAAGTTGATTTTGGCTTGAGGATTGTGATTCGATGGTGAAGTATGTCAATGAAATCATAGAAATAAGTCAGAAATTAAGAGGCACAGGTTTCAAAATCGATGATGAATGAGTTGGTTCATTGCTATTGGCAGGATTACCAGAGAAGTTTTCACCAATGATTATGGCGATTGAACATTCCGGTGTAGCTATTACAACAGACTCAATTAAATCTAAAGTGTTGGATATGGATATCGATGAGAACTGTAATGCAGATGCGTTTGCTAGTGGATCAAGAAAAGGCGGTTTGCAGTCTAGCAAAAAATTGGACCTCACAAAGTGCTTCAAATGCAAAGAAACTGGACACTTTCAAAACAAATGCCCGAATGTGCAAACTAGAAGAAAGTCGAATGCGTTAAGTGCTATTTTTCTAAATAACGTGTTCAATAAATCAGACTGGTACGTGGACTCTGGTGCAAGTGCTCATTTGACGGCGCAACAGAGGTGGATTGAGAATACTTCTAGCAATTTTGATGTTCAAGAAATCATGGTTGCAAATGAGACGAAACTTTTGGTGAAATGCTCTGGAGAAGTGAAGATAACAACCACTGTTGGCCAAAGTATGTATGACATGTCAGTCAAAAATCTCTTATGCGTTTCAGAATTGACAACAGTAAGTCAAATGATTAAAAATGGAAACACTGTCAGATTTGAGGCAAATTGTTGTAAGATATTCAATAAAGAGAAAATATTGGTTGCAACGGCTGATCTAGTGGGAGGTGTTTATAAATTAAACATTTGCAAGGCTATTGTCAATGTCAACAGCAGAAGCAGGTGAAATATGACATAGAAGATTTGGACATCTGAACAGCCAATATCTCAACATAATGAAAAGTGGAATAGTGGATGGAATGAGTTATTCAGGCGTAGCTGATGCAGGATTGTCCAACTGCCAGATCTGTTGTGAGGGTAAGCAATATAGATAACCTTTCAAACATAGAGAAAATCGAGCCAAAAGACTGCTGGAATTGGTACATACAGATGTATGCGGACCTATGGAGAGCAGATCTTTGGTGGTTCCAAATATCTTTGAAGATGATTTCAGTAAAATGGCTTTTGTCTATTTTATAAAGCCTAAAGATGAAGTATTCGGGTGCTTTAAGCAATTTAAAAATTGGGCTGACAATCAGACGAACCAAAAACTCAAAATATCAAGATCTGACAATGGTGGAGAATTTTGTTCCAAGGAGTTTGCAAAGTTTTTGAAAAACTGTGGTATAATCCACCAGAAAATCAATTCATACACACCTGAGCAAAATGGAACTTCTGAGAGGCTGAATAGGGCAATTGTGGAAAAGGCCAAGTGTTTGATGTTCGAAGCAGATTTACCAAAGTGTTTTTGGGGCGAAGCGATAAACACTGCAGTTTATCTGCGGAACAGATCTTTAGCTGCCGGTTTACAGATGACACCATTTGAAGTATGGACTGTAAGAAGCCAGATGTAAGCCACCCACGAATTATTGGAAGTTCTGTGATGGTACATGTTCCAAAAGAAAAGCGCCTGAAATGGGACAAGAAGTCAAAAAGATGTATTTTAGTGGGTTACGGTGGAAATATCAATGGTTATAGGATATTTGACCCAATAAGAAATACAGTTTTCACACGCAGAGACGTCACTGTGATAGAGAATCAAGTGACTCCGATGGAAAACAGAGCCGAAGAAGTAACAGTTTCAGTAGGAGATATGGACGAAAATCCGACTGAACGTACCAGAACTAACGAATCTGAAGTACGCATTGATAGTTTCTCTCAAGAGTCAGATGAAGAGGGGTGCAATTCTGAGACCGATTCTGGTGATTCTGAAATTCCAACTGTATTAAGAAGATCGGAAAGAATTCCCAAACCCAGAACGATTGAAGGTGGGATCTCCTATCTTTGTCCAGAGAGTTCAGATCCAGATAATGACCCTGAAACTTTCCAAGCTGCTTTGTCGAGTCCAGACAAAGAGAACTGGAAGAAGGCCATGGAACAAGAACCACATTCTTTTGAAGAAACTGATTCATGGGAGCTGGTGAACATTCCGAAGAATAAAACCGTAGTGCAGTGCAAATGGGTCTTCAAACGAAAACATGACAGTGAAGACAAAGTGCGTTATAGAGCCAGACTGGTTGCCAAAGGTTTCACACAGAAATCAGGTATTGACTATAATGAGACTTTTTCGCCAGTTGTACGTCTCTGTACTTTAAGATCATTAATGGCATTATCTGTTAAATTAGATTTAGACATAAGCCATTTAGATGTCACAACAGCATTTTTGAATGGCTTTTTAAATGAAGATATTTATATATATATTTACCAGAAGGTTTGAAGACATCTAATTGTGAAAACAAGGTTTTGAAATTGAAGCGTGCGATTATATGGTCTCAACAGTCTTCGAGGGCATGGTATAAAAGAGTAGATGATTTACTTCAAAATTCGGGTTACAAAAGGCAAAAGGTCAGTCTACGTATACTGTTTGTATACCAAGCGGAAAAATAATCATATAACCATTGTTGCCGTATATGTTGATGATTTTTTCATTTTTTCAAATGATGTAACCGAGAGAGAAGATTTGAAATGTAACTTAGGGCAAAAGTTCAAAATCAAGGACTTGGGTGAGATCAGGAATTGTCTAGGAATGAGAGATAAAGGATACTCACGAAGGAACAATGCCTTATCAAAAACTTATTGGCAGTTTAATTTGAGCCAATTTAATAATTGTTTCAATGAGAGTCTCTGGAAGCAGGCGAAACGCGTACTTAGGTATTTGAAACATACAAAGAAATATGGTTCAAAATTTGTAAAGGATGATGCAGATTTAGTAGGTTTTGTAGATGCCGATTGGGCAAGCATTTCATGTGACCAAAAATCTTTTACAGGTTTTTGTTATAAACTAGCTGGGTCTGCAATATCCTGGGAAAGCAGGAAACTGTTGCGCTATCCAGTACTGAAGCCGATTATATGGCTATATCAGAGGCATCAAAAGAAGCCATTTTTTTGAATAAGATTCTTTCAGAGTCAACAAATACTGGTCTCAAATGTTTTAGGTTTTTTAATGATAGTCAGAGTGCCCAAAAGTTGTCGATCAACCCAATGTTTCACAATAGAACTAAGCACATTGATGTTCGACATCATTTCATAAGGCAGGCGATTGATGAAAATTTAGTTAAATTAGACTATTTAGCAACAGCTGAAATGCCAGCTGATGTTTTAACCAAGGGCTTGAGTGCAAGAAAGCAGTATGATTTCTTAAAGAAGTTGGGTGTTTTGGTTGTAGAATAGTAGGTATTATTGTGCTAGTAGGAGTATTGAATGTAGCTCAATAATATTATACCTTGATTGTTGTTGCTGGTTTTTATAAGCTGTCGGTCAGCACTGAATATTTGACAAGTGAACTTTAACAAATTTTTCAAATTACCATCTGCCCAATACAAAACTGTTGTTTTTAGAAACTGTTATGTGACCAAACGTTTGCTTTCGTCATGAGTTTTTCTTGGCACGCATCGCGTGGTCATTTTGTTCTTTGAAACAGAATAGTTGATACATTTCATAACAGCATATTTTCATGATTCCTAGAATTCATTCATGTTTGAATAATTTTGGTTAATCAACAGTTTCATATCAGGAAATATCGGATTTGTATTGAAATAATGTGACAAAACATGGTGAATGCGCCGCCGCAGCCAAGACATTGTGTAGAATTGTTTGGAATCGATTGGCTTCTGGTACATTCTAGCTAGGCTAGATGGCGTCGAACGTTCTTCGCTTTTCTAAAAATATCTGGAATGTTCTCTCAATCCTGGCGAGGGTATATAATGAGATCCGTCATTTCAAGTTCAAGGAGTTAGTTCAGTCAGTTACGTCGTGAAATATAAATCGTAAAACATAAATAAGCTGTGATTTTGTATGTGAATAGTGAGTTCTGTACATAGTGACTTGTAAAATAAATTAATTAAAGCTGGACAAGTGTTTTCTATAGCGAAACTCGTTACATTGGTGTCAAAAGTGGGATTTATTGTGTGCTATAGAAACGGACATAAATATTCGCTGTGATGGCTGCGAAACTTATAGTGTTTTTAACCGGATTGAAGGTCGCCGAGTTGAAGAGGGAGCTGGAGGAGCGTGACCTGGATAGTAGCGGTAAGAAAACTGATCTACAAACAAGGCTTCGTGAGGCTTTAATGGAAGAAGGCATGGATCTTGATACATTCCAATTTGAAATTCCCGATCCCAACGCGGTAGTTGAGAAATTGTCCAAGAGATTGGAAGATAAATTTGAAGAATCCTCCAGAGCTATGGAAGAAAAGCTGGAAGAATCTTCCAGAGCCATGGAAGAGAACTCAAGGAAATTGGAAAAGTTGGAAGAATCTTCTAGAGCTTTGGAAGAAAAGTTCAAAGAATCCTATAGAGCTATGGAAGAGAGATTGGAAGAGAAGCTCAAAGAAACTTCTAGAGCTATGAAGGATCAGGTTGCAGAAGAAATCGGGAAACAGCTAGAAGATACAGTGAAGACTCTGGAAGAAGAAATAGAGCAAATGAAAAGGCAAGTGGCAGTAATCATGCAACAACCGGAAGTTACTTTCGAGAACCACGGTGCGAGTGCCAAGATGGAAGCTGATACCATCAGAATCCACATGAAAGCCCCACAGTTTGATGGCAAACTGTCCTGGAACAATTACCATCGCCAGTTCGAGGCAGCAGCAAAAGCAAATGGATGGACTGGACCGGAAAAAGCCCTGGCATTGTCTCTGGCACTTCGTGGGGAAGCTACAGAAATCCTGCAGACGCTCAACACCCAGGAGCAGGAGGACTACGATGTACTAGTCAAGCATCTGGAACTGCGATATGGGCAAACTCACTTGGAGCACGTCTACCACTCTCAGTTGAAAAATTGCATTCAGAAGACCAACGAGACCTTGCAGGAGTTTGAAGCGGATGTTGCTCGCCTTGCACGACTGGCTTATCCAACCACGCCAGAAAATGTGATGGAAAGGCTGGCAGTCCAGGCCTTTTTGGATGGTCTTCGGGATCAGGAGATAAGGCAGTCCCTGATACTTCATCGACCCGACAGACTAGTCGACGCTCTGGCCAAAGCCTTGGAACTCGAAGCGGCGAAGCAGTGCTGCAAGCCTCCTACGCGTGTGCGAATGATGGAGGAGAAGGATCATGTGAAAGAAGACACCGTCGAAGCAATTGTGAGGAGAGTCCTCAAGGAAATGGAGGTATATAAGCGAAAGGAGCTGCGATGCTGGAATTGTGGAGAGCTTGGGCATATGCGTGGCCGCTGTAGGAAAGAGATACGGGCACCTGCGTTGGCATGGGAAAGGAATGATCATCGAGCGAGATCAAGCCTCAAGATCTTGGATGGCTTGTCCAGGAGACCAGAGCTTTCTCACACAGCCGAGGAAAATGAAGCGAGCGTTCGCAGGACAACTGTGGTGGATGATTCCTGGCAGTCTGAGGCGCTTCGCAAGGACCAGGAGAAAGATCCAGATCTGAAGCTTGTCATCGGATAGAAACTGGCAGGCCAACGACCAACCTGGCAAAAAGTCGCGCGATTCTCGGCCACCGTAAAGTCCTACTGGGCTCAATGGGACTCGATGGTTCTTGATGACGGCATCCTGAAGAGGCTGGTGAAGAATCTGGATGGCACGGAAGATCGGAGGCAGTTAGTCGTTCCTGGAAACAGAAAGGCAGAGGTGATGAGAGAGGTCCATGATGGCGTCATGGGTGGACATCTGGGTGTAACCAAGACGCTGGGAAAGCTGCGAGAACGGTTTTACTGGGTCAACTGTCAAGCCGATGTGAAGGAATGGTGCAGAAAATGTGCCGTATGTGCGGCAAGTAACGGACCCCAGAAACGGCCAAAAGCTCCTATGCGCCAATACAACGTGGGAAGCCCCTTTGAATGGATCGCAATCGACGTGGCTGGACCGTTCCCTGAAACGGACAAAAGAAATAAATACATCTTGGTCGCCATGGATTACTTCAGCAAGTGGGCTGAAGCGTATGCCTTGCCAAACCAGGAGGCGGCTACCGTTGCCGATGTCTTGGTTAAGGAATGGTTTTGCCGTTTCGGTGTCCCGTTGGAGCTGCATTCGGACCAGGGCAGGAACTTCGAATCGACGCTATTCCAGAACGTCTGCGATGTCTTGAAGATCAAGAAGACAAGGACAACGGCGTTACACCCACAATCGGATGGCATGGTGGAGCGAATGAACCGAACCATCAATCGACACTTGGCCAAAGTTGTCTCTGACCATCAAAGAGACTGGGATCAACATCTCCCCCTATTCCTCATGGCGTACAGGTCAGAAGTTCATGAATCGACGGGCGAAACACCTGCCAAGATCATCATGGGTCGTGAACTCCGGCTGCCCTGCGATTTGAAGTTTGGCTGTCCACCTGGTGAGGATGTCGCTGGGGAAGACTACGCAAGTGATCTTCGTAGAAAAATGGACGATATCCATCAACGAGTTCGACCAAACATCCAAAGTGCCAGCGACAGGATGAAGGAGGCGTACGACGTGAAGGCCGAAGAAGGAGGATTCCAGATTGGGGATTTGGTTTGGCTTCACAACCCACAGAGGCGACGTGGATTCTTCCCAAAACTGCAAAGTTCTTGGAAGGGCCCGTATGAGATTCTGGAGCGAATCAATGACGTCGTCTACAGGATTCGAAAGCCACCACGAGGAAAACCGAGAGTTGTTCACTTCAATCGTTTGGCTCGGTATGCTGGGAAACACGACGATCAGGACGCTGAAGTCAGGCAGATCAGGTCAGCCAAGGAAGACATGTCATTGGAAACTTTCATGTCTCTACACTCCAATGGCCAGAAAGTCCAGAATGGCGTGGTCCAAGAGAGGCAGCTGGATTTGTTTGAAGCACCGGCCGAATACTCGCTGGCTCACTGGGTCACTGAAGACCTCGGTATGAAGAGTGGTCTTGCTGCTGCTTTCAAGCGGAAATTTGGACAACTGGAACATCTACGACGACAAAAACCAGAGGTGGGGAGGGTACTGGAAATCATGGAAGGTACACGACATCTGTTCTACCTTGTGACGAAGAAGCTTCCACATCATCTGACCACCTACAGTGATGTCTGGAAAGCGCTCAGTCATCTTCGTGACTTGATGCTGTCACAGGACCTGACACATTTGGCAATTCCGAAAATGACGAACGACCAACTGGACTGGAGAGTAGTACGGAGCATGCTGGAGGTAATCTTTAAAGAAAGCGGCATTGACATCCTGGTGTGCTGCAATCCTTCCCGGAGGACGAACCAGAGGACAGTGGACTGCTACTTCCATAGGACATCAGGCTGCCGGTTTGGGGACAGTTGCCGATACCGACATGAAGGCAATTCGGGACGAATTGCCTTAAGAAGGGGGCAATGTGACAAAACATGGTGAATGCGCCGCCGCAGCCAAGACATTGTGTAGAATTGTTTGGAATCGATTGGCTTCTGGTACATTCTAGCTAGGCTAGATGGCGTCGAACGTTCTTCGCTTTTCTAAAAATATCTGGAATGTTCTCTCAATCCTGGCGAGGGTATATAATGAGATCCGTCATTTCAAGTTCAAGGAGTTAGTTCAGTCAGTTACGTCGTGAAATATAAATCGTAAAACATAAATAAGCTGTGATTTTGTATGTGAATAGTGAGTTCTGTACATAGTGACTTGTAAAATAAATAGATTAAAGCTGGACAAGTGTTTTCTATAGCGAAACTCGTTACAATAATATAGAATTCTCAATTTAATTTTACGTTGATGTTTATAGTCGCTTCATTTCAAGAAATTTAACATTATGTAATGTTGATAACAAACTAATGCAGTGGAATAAAAAGCTACCATATCGACACCTCATTGGCCAAATGACGTAAGCCACAAAAAGTAAATTTTTCAGGAGGACGAAAAAACCTTATAAATTTCAAATTATAACTTCTCTATGGGTTAAACCAAATTATATGATGGGTTTTAATATCTTTATGCATTGTTGTGGGTAACGTCCTCTGAACTACTCATGTTTTTTTTCAATCAGTGATCTAATTCTGGGATTAACCCATTTTCAGCAATTTTGAGGGTAACGACTTTTGGCCTATGAGGTGTCGATATATGAACTATTGCCATTGCCATGGAGTATGACTTCTATGATTCAATTCAATTAATATTCAAGACTATTTTTTATTTATGTTTTTCAGTTGATCACTCGAGTGCGACGAGCTGAACTTTCATTAACATACGGTAGATACATCAATTGTTATCAACTATATTCATGTTTCTGAAATATTCCCAAGTTTTTTTTATGGAATATTTTAATTCAGCTTATTATCATTCTCTCTCACTTCACTTGATCCGTTGACTGATTTCCTTTTTTTGTCTTGATACATTTCAACCCCCACCTTGATTGTCTAAATTAATATTCTCCTATTCATTTATCATTTCTTATTCTTACAGATAGAGATCTCGATACTTCATGAATATCTATGTCTATAACCTATAACCCTTACACACAATCCCAAAGGACTTTTTGCATAGTTTGTGTGTGCTTTTTCTATTACTGTATTTGCAACTCTCAAAAATGTGTGAACATAAATAACTTCGGTAAAAATGAAGCTTGGCACCACTGCAAGTAGTGCAAGTAAAGTCATAGAGCATACTCCACTACTGCGTTCCGGAACGCTCGATTTCATTAAACGTTTAATAGTTTTTTTTCTCACAAAAGTGCTTCATCCCCAATTTTTTTTCTCTTAAACTGTTCTATACCAATAGAGCTTTCTACTGAAAAAAGCTTTACACGCTTTACACGAATATACAGCTTGATTTATCAGATTTTTTTGGGTATTTCGCCACACCCTATCAGAAAAACAATCAAACAAGTGTTAATATGCCTGATCTACTATTACCTGAAAAGAGTCTATTGGTAAACAATAAAACCTATCAATACCAAACGTTTCGAAAGCGAGTCTGCTTCCGTCGTCAGTGAAACCTAATAAAGAACAATAAATTAAAAGCGAATAATTGAAAAAAAAGTTTCTCTAACTCTAAAATGTTGTAAAACATCAAAACCGTATTTCAATTGTAGATAAATGTATTTGGATATTTGAACATCCATAAACGGATGTCCGCTGTTTGGGGCAAACCGAAAGTAAATCAAGCACTTCCGTGTCACAGCACGAGCTAAATTTCTCCCCGCTAAAGGTCAATATTTTTCCCTGATATAAGCCAGCCACTGCTAAGGTCCATGTAGCAAAATCTTTGCTCGTGTAAGTACAAAAATTAACTTGGTCATCCTCTTCCAAGCGACCACCCACGTGGATAATGTCTTCGCTATCCAGAGAAGGTGAGATTCAAACTACTTTGAATTTGGCTTTATTTGACGACCTTTACGCAATAACTCATATTAATTCGGAGAGTGAGGAAAAACGATCAAACGGAAAATGGTTTGCCATGCCTGTCGAAAGGGCATTTCGGACGTTACACTTCTGGTCAATTATTATTTATCTCGAAATTGATTGGAGGATTTTGTCCTAGCCATGATGTAACTTCCCATCATTCGGTGTACTCCATAATAATTGACTTGTCAACAACCTACAAGATACTAGGTCAGCCGTGTTGTCCCAACTTGGCACGCAGCAGCATTCGCACTTCATGGTTAAAGTTGTATTTGCACCGACTGCCTACAAAAGTGTTCGAATTACTGGGGTAAGTACGCATCCAAGCCAAATTAATGAAAAAATCGGACAAAATAATGCATCTTTGGGATTCAATCAACCTGGCAAGCAGTTAAGAAGTGCAAAGTTCCAACTTTGGAATATTTAGTACTTTATTTGGGGCGACTTTTGACTTGGCGCAGCGAGGTACCACTCGCATCTTTTCATTTTGGTCCACAGATCTTATATGCGAGCTCTAGTATAAAAGGCGGCAATCTCCACTTTTTGACGAAATTCAGTTAGATACATGATATTTTTCGTTTTTTTCGCGCTCTATCTAAATATATGATTTGTGAGTTTCGAAAGCAGCTCTTTCCCAAAAATTGGACTAAAACATCACCTGGGAATCAAATCCGGCGATGTCCATGATCCTTTAAAAATCCGATTCGGCAATCTTGGTTTGGGCCAATCATCGGATGGCTCGCAGAGAAATCACGTGACGTGGCAAGATATATATACACCCCGACAATAAATTCCGGACAAGAATAATTTGAGTCAAATGGATATCGCTATAACTTTTTTATTTGTTGTCCGATTTTAGTGAAATTTGTACCAAAGTGTAGCCCTATCTCTTGAGATATTACCCTTGATTTTCGTTTTGGAAAAATACCGATGACTTGTTCATTATACAGGGAGGAACAGAAGCTACTTTTTAACCCTTAAGTTTTTAACACCCTGTGTAAAAATTGAGCGCCTTAATCTAGCTCCATTATATTCTATTGGGAAGTGCGATCTTCTCTCAACAAAATGTTTTTTTGGTCATGTCAATATCTATTTTTTTTAAGATACAGATGTTTAAATAAAATGTTGCAGTTTTTCGATATTTTATAAACAATGGATGAAAATATTTCTATAGACTTGCATGAACAAAATGTTTTCAAATTAATAGCGGGTATTGTCACATCGTATCCCTATGACTTCTGCCATGCGAATGGCATACTTTTGGTGCATCTTGAGAATTATTTGTTATTTTTAAAGAAGTGCTTGCCGCAAAGCAGGCAAGTATTAAAGATGTCTATTGCGAACATGTCTACCTAGCAATCCAAGAATACCTATCCCTCGACGTATCCCATGTGTTTGATTACCCATTTTCAAAAGGCTGCGGTCTCGCAATGCTAATTTCCTATACCTGACATAGCCTCATAAAAAGGAGTTGATCTAGAGAAAACAGCATAATTGATTGCCGATCAGGTCTGTTTTGTGTAAACAAAGAACCATCGCATTGTCTGAAGTAATTTGAGCTGGATATATTCAATTTTACTATGAGATCTTCATGTTTAAACTCACGCGATTTTGGACGCTGCAATATGGACGACATAAATACCTTTTCCTTGGCAAGTTCGATATTTTCCCTCAAGTAAAGACTTTGTTTTTGAAATTAACGCATAATCCCATGAATAAAATTAGTCCAATTCGTTTACATTTCGTTCACGTCAAAACCACATGCTAAAAAAGGACAGAGATATTGTCAGACTAGTGATATAGACCCAAACTGTACAGATTTCGTCGTTCGACTTGAGCTGGTTAGTTCGAGCAGAGTGAAATAGATGACGCAGCAAAAGGAAGGCATGTGGTGATTCAACCGGCCTCATGCGACGTTGCCACGCGGTTATAGGGATTTCTCAACCGTCACTGATCTGTCTTTGGCAACAGGAAAAAAGATGATAACCTTAGAACGGGAACGGGACTAGAGAACGTGCTTTTTGAGCGGGTGAACGGACTTTTGATACAAATTTCGTGATTAATGCTCTGTTATCAATAAAGGACAATAAATATCGTTTTTCCAGTGCTAGCGTTTCATATTTCATCAAAATTCGAACAATTTAGTAGAGAAGTGTCTTAATTACCGGGCAATTCCCTACATTTGGTGACCCCGACGTGATTATTTGATGAGATAGGACTTGTTTTGACTATTATAGACTGTGATTAGTGAGTGTGACGAGCATCAATTATCATGGAAGGCGATAGCGACCTCGACAATCACCACCAACGCCAACAGCAAGCTCAAGCTCAACAAGAGACCGACTTTACCTTTCCAGGCAATCAAAATTTACCTCCTCCGGCAACTCAAGCACTTCAGGTTAGTGATGTCACTTCTATAAAACTACCCCCGTTCTGGAGAAACTCAGTTGCATTGTGGTTCGCTCAAATTGAGGCACAATTTTTCAGTAGAAATATCAGGTCTGATAACACAAAGTACTACACTATTGTAGGAAGTTTGGAAACCTCTGTACTTGAGCATATTTCCAACTTGATTATTTCTCCTCCTTCCACAAACAAATATGAAGCCCTCAAGGCACAGTTGATCGCGCGTTTCACAGATTCTGAGACAGCACAAATTAGAGATCTTTTAGTTGGCCGCACTCTTGGTGACAAAAAGCCGTCACAGCTCCTGCGTGAAATGAAGAGTCTCGGTAGAGACCGTGTTGACGACAGAATTCTCAAAACTTTGTGGATGGAACGACTGCCAGTTAGTATAACCACTATTTTGACTATTAGCGACGACCCATTGGATAAATTGGCGGAAATGGCTGACAAAATCATGGAGGCGCAAGGAAAAAGCTTTTCTAATGTGTGGGCCGTAACAACTCAGGATCTACCTTCAACGGTTTCATCTTCGATCTGTCCAGCAACACCCACAGCCGAAGCCACTATGGTAGATTTGCAGAGCGAGATTGTCCGACTTAGAAAAGCGATCGATTCGATGACTCTTCGACAACGCCAACGAGATAGGTCAAGGTCACACTCCAAAAATCGTCCTGAAACCTTCTCAAGACAGCCAAATTCAAACGAGCAAGTTCCTGTTATGTGTTGGTACCATCGTAAATTTGGGAACAACGCCAGGAGGTGCATTACACCATGCATGTGCATTCGTTGCTCCGGAAAACTAATTACATCACCGTTAATCTGCGCGGCGAATGGTGATGTAGATATTTCTTGCCGCCTTCACATCACCGACAAACTCACTGGACTACACTTTTTGATCGACACTGGTGCAGATGTTTCTGTTATACCTAGAAATAGAGCATTTTCACCATCATCATCCGGCGACATGAGACTTTTTGCTGCAAATGGTACACCAATCAACACGTATGGTAAGGTATACATGAATGAGTCTGCATTCATGTAAACCTTGGACTTCGCCGTACTTTCAAATGGTTTTTCTGTGTAGCAGACGTTGCTTCCCCAATAATTGGAGCTGATTTTCTTAGGCGACATGGACTGCTTGTGGACCTCAAAAATGGCAGACTCATTGATAGCAACACAGCACTTTTTGTCAGTGGTATTATTCGACCTTCAGTTGATGGCAGCATCACTACAGTAGCCACAAATACTCCATACTACCACCTGCTTCAACAATTTCATGACATTACCCATGCTCAATTCATTCACACGGATAAAAAACGTGATGTATTACACAGGATAGAAACAAAGGAGCAACCAATTTCTGAAAGACCTCGCCGGCTGGCTCCGGATAAACTCAAGATTGCCAAAAATGAGTTTCAATACATGATGGAGCATAAACCTTTAACTTACGCATTTATGCAGAAGTCTGATAAGGCCACACCAAGACAGTCAAGACACCTAGATTTTATTGGTCAATTCACCACGGAAATTGTCTACCTGCGAGGATGCGACAACACAACAGCGGATGCATTTTCCCGTGTAAATGCTATTGGCACACCCACGAAAATAAGCACCGACGAATTGTTGACTGAACAAAGCTCCGATGAAGAACTTCAACACCTACTGAAATCCACAACAACAAGCCTCAAACTGCAGAGAATCGCCGTCGAAGATAGAGGATTCTTGTGTTGCGACACTTCCTCTGGTGACATCAGACGTCATACATTCCGAAAACGCTGCGAAGAACAGTGTTTGACATGGTGCATTCCCTCTCTCACCCAAGTGGTCGTGCCACAAGCGAAGTCATCCGGAAGAAGTTCATTTGGCCAAGCATGAAGAAAGACATCATTTTGTGGGCAAAAACCTGCCTTGCCTGCCAACGAGCAAAGATTCATCGGCACACCAAGAACGAACCGTACAAGTTCTCTGTGCCTGATAAACGCTTTCAAGAGGTTCATCTCGACATTGTGGGACCAATGAAACTTTCAAGAGGCTACAGTTACTGTTTGACGATGACTGATCGCTTTTCCAGATGGCCAGAAGCCATACCCTTGGTGGACCAGACTGCAGAGACTGTAGCAGACGCTTTTTACAACCATTGGATTTCCCGTTTTGGCTCTCCTCATGTTATCATCACCGATCAAGGTTCTCAGTTTGAGTCACGATTTTTTGCAGCCTTGACTCGACTGATTGGAGCAAAACGTTCCAGAACCACTGCTTACCACCCCCAGACGAATGGTCTTCTGGAGAGATAGCACAGATCCTTCAAAGCTTCGATAATGTGTTATCAAGACAGTGATCAATGGGTCGACTTCCTATCAACGATCTTACTTGGATTAAGGACTACATACAAGGAGGATCTCAAATGTTCTGTGGCAGAGATGCTATATGGCACAACATTGAGAGTTCCCGGAGAGTTTTTCCTAGATGAAGATTTGCCCAGCAACCCAGAAATTTTTGTTGAAAAATTTCGTGAGCACATGAGACAACTTCGACCTACACCTACTGCTCATCATAATAAATCCAGTATTTTTGTTCACAGGGACCTATACTCCTGCTCTCATGTGTTTATTCGAGTAGATGCAGTCCGAACCTCACTTACTAAGCCCTACGATGGACCATACCCAGTAGTAGAGCGTATTTCAGATCGAGTTTTCACCATCAATGTTGACGGAAAATTCACCAACATTTCAACAGATAGATTGAAGCCAGCATATCTCCTCAACGATGAATTGGATGGAGTTCACCAAATCCACCACAATCGTTTTCAGTCAGCTCAGAATTCACCTCCGCCATCGTCATAATCATGCACCATTCCAACAACTAGCGCGAGTCATCGATCTTCACGAAACCAACCATCAGACTGGATTCCAGCAACGATTCAGCGACCACCACAAGCAACTAGAACTTACCCTGGTAAGAGAGTTCATTTCGCTCCGAAATAACTTCGTCGCTGGAAGGGGAGTCCTGTGGTGATTCAACCGGCCTCATGCGACGTTGCCACGCGGTTATAGGGATTTATCAACCGTCACTGATCTGTCTTTGGCAACAGGAAAAAAGAAGATAACCTAGAACGGGAACGGGACTAGAGAACGTGCTTTTTGAGCGGGTGAACGGACTTTTGATACAAATTTCGTGATTAATGCTCTGTTATCAATAAAGGACAATAAATATCGTTTTTCCAGTGCTAGCGTTTCATATTTCATCAAAATTCGAACAATTTAGTAGAGAAGTGTCTTAATTACCGGGCAATTCCCTACAGGCATTTATCATTTTGCTTACGTCTAGAAATTGGGATATGAGCCGGACTAGGAAATATTTTTTGATTTGCGAGATGCTTTTTTATCAAATGTTGGAAATAAAAACTTATTTATAATAATTGAAGTGTTGTGCTCTGTCCCCGTTTGTATGGAATTTTTTTTGAAATATAGACCTATTTGATTGTCGCATTAGATAAAATTAAATTCGAATACCTATACCTAGGTAACAAGTAACAATTTTACAATAAGGTTTTAACTTTACAACTCTAGGTACAAATGAGGTTATTTTGGGTGAAAAATAAATTTAGAGGGACGAATACCTATGTGATACATACACTGCTCAACAATTGAAGTGGATATTTCAGTCAATCATTTGGAACACTTTTTTTTTATTCATTGAAAAATTTTAAAAAATTATTAAATTATTGTTGAGGCATGATTTCCCAAATTGCCTGTGTGGAAACATCCATATAATTGGAGAGTCATGTAATTTTTTTTTGTATATATTTTAACGGAAATTTGGTTGAACTAGTACGTTATATATTCTGAAGATGAGTGAGCAGTTCATATTATTATAATGAGGAGAAAATCCATTATTACAACTCTGCTGTTTATTGCCAGCCCAGCTCCATAATATGCAGCGGCTAGGCCAACATTCTGTTTTTTTACCTGAATGTCTGAGATATATACCAAAATTGGAGGCTGGTTGGCAATATCATTAGGTTGATAGTCCGTGATCCGATTTTGATACGGTATCATAGAATTGTTCACTGTGCCTTTTGCTCAATTGTTGGTGTTTTTGTGCGTTGTAAAGACTTTTATTGTTATTATACCATGTCACATATCAGGTGTGCCTTTCGAAACGGTTCAAAAACATTTTCTCTTTTCCAAGGGATGCAGATCGGTAAGAACATATGCAGCGTACTATAAGCAAAGCTGATTTTATATTAGGATTATTGCCAGATACGCCGCTTCAAGGTCACGGAACCGACGTGTTTTTGACAGTTCTCTGGCGCCGATTGTGTAATTAGCTTGAGTTCGGTTTTACCAAGTCATAAATGATTTTCTTTTCTTATTGAAACGCATGTTTGTATGTTTTGTTTTTTATTACCCAATACTGTAGGTCTAATGAAATGTGATAACTCTGTAGCTTCCACTTGTTCTCAGCTGGTATCAATAAAACAACCTGTGTTCTTGTCGAACTTCAATCATAATCTATTTCCATTATACCATTACTCAAACATGTAACATAGCTTTGCTTACTCGCTAGAATCCTAATTACACAATATTAAACATACATTGAAATCTATAAACTATATTGTTTATGCCTATTCACTAAAACGTTTGGCAATAAGAAGTCAATAAACTGAACTAATTATATATTAATAATACGCAATATCCTATCCATCACACCTTCCACGAAATAAAAAAAAAAAGAAGAAAAGAAAAAAAAATGTCAAACTAACTACTTTTCAAAATATAGTTTCGTTCTATTTTTATGAACCTCAACTAGCTTATTACCTATCTTAACTAAAACATTAACATTTTTGTCTTCAACTACAACATAAGGACCAGAGAATAAAGGATCTTGTTTTCTTCCTGATTCGTTTTTCAGTAAAATTTTGTCACCAACCTTATATTCAATACACTTTGACTTTTTATCAAACCGAATTTTTCTACTTTCCTTTGAACTTAACAAATTTTGTCTAGCATCTAAACAAGCTTTTTGTAAACGGTACTTTAATTCACATGGATAATTATCAAAATTATAACAAGGTTCAAGTGTTGTCACAATGTTCGATGGCAGTTTACAGAGCTTACCGAATACTTACTCATACGGAGTATACTTCGTTTCTGTGTGCACGCTGTTGTTATAACTAAAACACCAATATTGTATCCAATAGCTTTAAGACTCACTTTTAGAAGACTGAATTCGCAAAAATGCATTCAAATGCTTATGAGAATTTTCGAGAGAGCCGATGGTCTCATGATGGTAGGCTGTAGATGACAACTGTTTTATATTCAATAATTTACATGTATCGTTAATGGTGGAGTTTAAAAATTCAGTTCCTTGATCCGTTATGATACATTGTGGAATACCGTAACGTGAAATAAAATTATTGACAAAACTTCTAGCAACAGTAACTGCTTCCTTGTTTTGTAAAGGATAACACTCAACAAACTTTGAAAGTTCACATTGCAAGGTCAATATGTATTTGCGAGTGTATTTGTTACCTTCAATGTCTTCATCTTATGGTCCTACTATGTCTAGATAAATGTTTTGAAATGCTGAAGATGCTGTGGTTGTGATTTTCATCGGTTGAATATTAGGCCTAGAATGTTTGTAACGTTGACAATCATCACGATGCTTCACAAAATCTTCAACATCTCTACGAAGGCTTGGCCAGAAGTAGTATTTCTTAATATTATTATACATTCTATTTATCCCGGCATGTCCCCCGGTTGGTAAAATATGAAAATCATTCAGAATGATGTGTCGACACTCAAAATCATTGATTGTATGGACGTCCTTTATAATATTTATCCTACAGTATATTTGTTTGGTTTCTTGGGCATTATTCATCATCTCTTTTATTAATCGCGCGTTTTCTACATTTTTAATAATATAAACTTCCGGAATATTAAACATTTTACAAATGAAATCCAGGTCTCTCAACGATGTACCTTGTACTAACGCCGATCGAGTATCCTTATTCACGTAAATTACTTTATCCCTTCCAACATATACGTAACCACCCAAGTCAAAATCAATTTCATGCTCCTTTTTAAATTCATTAAATATTTGTTTTGGCAAACAACGCAATTCAAAAAAATTTTCCGGTCGCTTCAGCAATTCTACAATGCCAGGGTGATCAATCCTGTCATTTGATGAATTGGCAAAGTTTTCCATCTTCTCCGTTTGATTTACTTTTTTGCTTTGTTGCCTTGTCATCACACATAATGTTTCTGAAACAGTGGTATTCATATTTTGCAATTCGTCTGATGTAAGAACTATGCGAGATAATGCATCATCTGCAACATTATTTTTACCTTTTATGTATTTTATATCGAAATCAAATTCTTAAATGACTAATCTGAATTTCATTAATCTACTTGAAGAATTGGTCATTCCAAATAGGTAAACCAAAGGTCTATGATCGGTGTATATTACAAATTTCCGGCCATGTAAGTAACAAGAAAAATGTTTGATTGCAAAAAAAATTGCCAAAAGTTCCTTTTCTATTGTAGAATACCTTTTCTCTGCATTATTTAATGCTCTGCTTGCATAAGCAATTGGTTTGTCATTTCCGTTGCAAAGAACGGCACCCAAACTGAAGCCAGATGCATCAGTTTTAGAACAAACGTATTATCTAAAGCAAAATTAGGGTATTCTAAAATAGGAGGGTTTGTTATTAATTTTGATTTCAGGGTCTCGAAAGCCAACTGACATTCCGAATCCCACTTGAACTAAACGGATTTTCTTGACAAGTAATTTAACGGTGACGCAATTTCGGCAAAGTTTTGTATATACTTCCTATAATAGTCAGCAAAAGCGACAAATCTTTTCACCTCATCTGCACTTTTAGGCGTAGGGAATTTTTCAACTGCTTTTATTTTTTCAGGGTCTGGTAAGACACCTTTAGCCGACACTACGTGACCTAAATACAAGAGTTCTTGCTTCAGAAAATTACATTTGTTAGGATTCAATTTTAAGTTAACATCTCTCAACCGTTGTAACACTTTAACTAGATTCCTATTGTGCTCACTCAGATTCCTTCCAAAGACTACTAAATCATCCAAATAGACGAAACAACTTTCATAGTTAAGGCCCGACATAGCAATTGTCATAGCTCTCGAAAATGAGCTTGAACTTATTTTCAAACCCATAGGTAGTCGGGTCATTTGATACTGTCCTTTACCACTCACTGTGAATGCTGTGCATGGTCTACTATACTTGTCTGCTAGTTCCATTTGATGATAACCTTGGGATAAATACAAATGAGAAAAATAGATTGCGCCTGACAACGAGTCTAGAATGTCACTTATGCATGGTAATGGCCACTTATCGTCTTTTAAACATAAATTAAGTCCTCTATAATCGAAAACTAACCTAAACGTCTTATTACCATTGTTATCTACCTTTTTTGGTACTAGCAAAACTGGGGCGGACCATTCTGATTTCGCTTCCTCGATGATATTATCTTGTAACATTTTGTCAATCTGTGTATGAATTTCCTCTTTTTGGGACAACGGAAGTCGATATGGTTTTCTATAAACCGGATTAACATCTGGTTTCAACGCAATTTTCTGTTTACATATGTTGGTTGTTGTTAAAAGATCACCATCCAAAAGAAACACATCAGAGTATTTAGCGCAAATTTTTTGCAAGGAAAACATGTCATCTTTAGCCAAATGATCCCAATTGATTAATGATAATAAACGTTCAACTCTATCTTTTGAACAATTTTCTGTATCACCAAAACTGCAAAGTTCATAGTCTTCCAGTAACATGATATTAGGTTTAAAATTTTTGAGTGTTACGTCATTTTCCCGAACATTTAGAAATTTGACAAGTAGGTATTTTATTTGCAACTGGGGTTACAATCGAACCAGCTACAAAAACTCCCTCACTAATTTCCTCAGAAACTAGCACATAGTCATGTCCATGACCTTCCTCAACATCAACGTATCGAATTATTTCCGCACGCTTTGGAATAAGCATAAACAACTCGTGCTTAGCCTGCATGGGTACAATTACTTTATTTCCATCGAAATAGAATGAGAAAGTGAATCTCTCGTAATCTAATATAGCACTATACTTGTAGAAAAAATCCGAGCCAATGACTCCCTGAATGTGTTCATCAAACTCATCAATCAGCAAAAAATTGTGGTCGATGGAAATTCCGTTAATAGTGAGACATATTTTTGTTGAGCCGTGCGAAATTACTGACCCAGAGATTCCATTTATTTTGACATTGTCAGTACTATTTACTATTTGGCACGCTTGCACATATTTATGAAACAAAACGCTCACCGATGCCCCCGAATCTAGTAATAAATTTAAATAATTATCCCTATATTTTATCCTAATATAATTTAACCCATTAGAACTAAAAATACTCTTCTTACTGTAGGCCTCGAAAAAAAACTTGGCCTTCATTCGAATTTGGTGCATCACCTAACTGACCTTGATTAACCGGAGTTTGTTGTTGCATCACAAACGCCCGATTACCGGTATTATGATTACCTCTAGTATTCTGTCTTCTATTAGAAAACGGCATTCTAGGAGGCGTATTGAAATTTGTGGGCCTAGTATTTTGACGATTTGGTGTAAATGAGGAATATGCACGATTGAAATTATTATTCCTTGTGAACCTTGTGTTATTATTCTGATACGAAGGTCTGAAACCTCCCCGGAAATTCCCTCTACTTGATCCCCTGTAATTCGAAAAATTTTGAGGACGAATCCTAAATATATCTCTTGTCACACTACTCCCACTCAACTCTTCATCTTTAGCCCCTCTTATAGCATCATTGAGACTTGAATAATTTCGAGCTTTGACAATTGTTCTTAACTGTGGATTACTTAACCCATTTGCAAATGTATTAATTGCTATTTTCTCATTAACAGGTCTCAATACTGCTATGCTTTGACTATCCCCTTCAGCTTGAGTTAGCGTTAAATTGACTAGGAGTCCCTCAACGAGTTGTCCAAAATCATCAATAGACTTCGAATTTTGCTTAGCACTACCCAGTTGTTATGAAAATGAAGCTGCTGATTTCTTGGCAATAAAAAATGACCGTAAATCATTGACAAGAAGCGCGTTGGACGGATACGATTGATTTAATCTCATTTTGGCACTTTCCGATAACCTAGTTTTTAAAACATACTTTGTTAATAATTTTTTCCCGTCGTCATCCAACAATGAATCATACATTTCGATCGCGTCGATTATTTCTTTGGTTCTACTTTCAGAGCCATTCATCATAGGAATTAAGCCAGCGGCAGTTTTTAAATCGAATTTCTCGGACATTGTGACTACACTTTCGGAGACAGCTACAGACTTATCTTCTAAAGATGTTTTTATCAAATTCAACGTATCATCAAGAATCTTGTTTATCGCATCAAAATGTTCTTTTATCTCTTTAACGAATACTTTTGCCTTATCAACAACATTTTGACCATATAGTTTTTTATTGAACTTTTCCCTTATAATCGAATCAAAATCTAACCTAAACTTATCTAATTTGAGTCTTTGCTTTTGGATTACCTCGTAAGATTGTCGACGTTCCTCCGGATCTTTCTTGACGTTCCTGTGTAGTCCTTTCAGCTCCTCAAGTAGGTTTTTGAAGACTTCGGCTTCCTTAGGCATCCCATCACAGTCACACTTCCGCACTTCCAAACATCAGCCACTAACGCGGTTGACGCACGCAACTTCCGGCGCACTTGTTTTTCAAATTTCCTTTGGTAGGCTTAGGCTTGAAACAGTTCCACCATAAAAATGCAAGCTCACAATAACAGATAGCATCTGGTACAGAATAACTTTGACATCTTTGGGTACGTAGTACTCAGTTTCTTGTACTATGAAATTTGAATTAACACCATTCTCCTGCAACTGTTGCTTAGTCGATTTGCTGTTTCCCATTTTTCACAGGATCCCGATACACTAAAGCACTTTTCGATTTTCACAGGACTAGTCTATTCTCATGGCACTCGGATGGCATCCAAGGCAGGATCTTTCTTACGGCAGGGCCTTAAGGCAGGATCGCCATGTGATAACTCTGTAGCTTCCACTTGTTCTCAGCTGGTATCAATAAAACAACCTGTGTTCTTGTCGAGCTTCAATCATAATCTATTTCCATTATACCATTACTCAAACATGTAACATAGCTTTGCTTACTCGCTAGAATCCTAATTACACAATATTAAACATACTTACATTGAAATCTATAAACTATATTGTTATGCCTATTCACTGAAACGTTTGGCAATTAGAAGTCAATAAACTGAACTAATTATATATTAATATTACGCAATATCCTATCCATCACAATCTTGCGAACATGGAAAACAATATTTCTATGATAATCACAGGTTGTCTCCAGCCTCTGAAAGCGTGAGTTTCTTTTTGCGCAAAATACTCATCAGTGGCAAAAGAGTTGAGAATGCGTTTTTTTTTAAAATCAAAAAAACATTTTTTTGAGCAAAAATATAAACTTATATCTATATTCTCTAAAGTTACAATCACCATACTTATATTTTAGAAAAAGAAGTTTTGCTTTGGGGGAGATCTGTAAAATAGAGAGAGAATTTTCATTTTCAAGTGAAGTGGTTTCACGATTTATTTCTCAGAACCTACTTCGATGTTGACGAAATTTCCAATAATTTTCTTTGTTCCGTATTTTTCATATTGTTCATTATTTTGATTATTTTAAAATGTCTACAAAAAGTGTTTTTAATTTGGTCAGAGCATATTATCCGAGAATCGATGTCATGCAGGTAGAATTTTTTAATGTTTTTCAGTTCCGAATTTTTATTTGAATTATGTATCTATGACCACTTTAATTTTCAAATATTGGAGAAATACCTCTTTTGTGCTGCTCCTGTTTTCTTGAAAAAAACAATAAATAACTTACTCAAGAATGTTTTTCCATCTATATGTTTCTGGACATATGGAATGTTTCGATGTAAATAAAACTTTTTCCGCCTCTGCATCGCAGAGTTCATATTCCTCATTGTAAAATTTATTTGAAAAAACCAGAGCACATGTTAGAGAAAATATTTGACTTTTATTTGTTTTCGGGGAATAAAATTTATCGTATTATTGAATCGAAATAATGTAATACTGGGAAGTAATAAATATTTCAGGAGCTTATATTCTTCATTATTTTGTTCAAATAAATCATACGATAAAAAAACCCGATATAAAATATACGCAAATAAGCCATTGCTACGTACATAGTTCGGAACATCAGTCCGGTCCATGTATCTCATGATTTACAAGTCGATATTGCCAAGCGAAAAAACGAAAGATTTCATATTTCTCGACAAACAAGTCTTGGAAGTATTCTAAAAATAGATTGATTCGCAAGTCATCCGTTCGTTTTACATGGCAGTAGCTGTTGGGCATATTTCAACGGGACAAGTTCAGACGGCGAGACCGCAGCCTTAATACAAGATCTGTACGGCCATGTAGTGATACCCCAGTCCACACCATGATACTACCGCATCCAAAGTGTGATCGAGATGAACAATTTGCCCAATATGGAACATTGGGTAGATTGGGACAATATGGAATTTTAGAACATTTGTTCATGCAACTCTAGAAAAATGTTTTCATTCATTGTTGATAAAATATCGCAAAACTGCAGCATTTTCTTTGAACATCTGTATCATCTCTAAAAAAGCGGATATTGACATGACTAAAAAACATTTTGTTGAAAAAAGATCGCACTTCACGACACAATTTCATGGAGCTTAGTTTTGCCGCAAGGATAATATCTCAAGACATAGGGCTAAACTTCATGCAAGTCTATAAGAATGTTTTTATTCATTGTTGAAAAAATATCGAAAACTGCAGCACTTTATTTAAACATCTGTATCTTTTCTAAAAAAGCAGATATTGACATGACCAAAAAAACATTTTGTTGAGAAAAAATTGCTCTTCACAACATAACATAATAGAGATGAATTTTGCCGCTCAATTTTTCACAGGGTGTTAAAAACTTGAGGGTAAAAAAGTAGCTTCTGTTCCTCCCTGTATAATGACCAAGCCATCAGTATTTTCCCAAAACCAAAATGAAGGGTGATATCTTGAGACATAGGGCTACACTTTGGTTAAAAATTTGCCAAAATCGGACAAAAGTTGAAAAACTTACAGGAATATCAAATTGACTAAAATTATTCTTGTCCGGAATTTATTGTCGGGGAGTGTTTATGTTTCAGATAGTCAGAAAGTGAGAAATTATTATGAAGATTTAGTTATTTTTTCTTTGCAAATACTGTAGGTACCTATAATTTTTTTCCAGGTATAATAAATAATATAAAATATTTCGCCACAGGACTTCACATTTACGGCAAAATATCTGAAGAAGCCAATACTAGAGCATTATCAAAATAGACTAATCGTCATCGATGTATCTTGTTTCAAGGAAAGTTGCTTCGATCTAACCAAGATCACCTTCGATTTCAAACATGTCAGCCTTGGAGAGCAGTAAGTAGATTTGTTGGATGTATACGCCAGAATCTTGAAAGAAGAAATCCGGTCTAAGTTGTTCACATTGAATGAGTGCTTTCGGCCCAGGACGTGCTAACTGGAGGAGTTTAGTCAGTTACCATACTGCTATTGAAATTCTTGGCAACTTCAACTGGCAAACGACTGACATCAAACTTTGAGCTGTCTGCATTGCCACCCACGTCTGAAGCTGCAAAATACAATTCTTTGAGGGCTCACTATCAAATTCAACTTGCTTGGCTTGGTAACTTTCCAGATCCATCAGAGTGGGAAAAAATATCAAGGTGTGATTTTCAACTCGTTATAATGGAATTGGCACCCTAATTTACTACAAACATTTTCTAAAACTGCAAAAGTTGCTGCAGAAAGAACTGCAGCTGCAGAAAGAACTGCAGCTGCAGAAAGAACTGCAGCTGCAGAAAAAGCAAATGTTTTTTTGCTCAGCGCTTTTTGGCCATTGCAATCGAAATTCATGTGAAAAAAATTTGGTACCTAACTATATACCACAAATGATTCAGATGTTACCACCCACGTTTCACAGACAAGACATTTGTGAATTTCATCAAAACAATCATTGAGTGAAAAAGTTTTTAACGAAAGTTTGGGGGCCAACTGATCTTTCGTACATATAGTTCAACCCCCAACCACCTATAATCCAAAAATTTTAAATAGGACGTGTATGGTAAGTTTCAAAAGAAAGGGTGGTCATTTTGAAACTTATGCATTACTGTTTGACAATGATTATGACAGTTTTTATTCAATTTTGTAAAAGAAATGACGCTTCAATAAAACGGGACTAATTTTTCTCCCCCATCTAAAAAATCAGAAGAAAATGATAATGAATTATTTTATCATTTTTATACTTACCACTAGAGTTTCTCAAAATTCTAGATATCATCGATTTTTCATGGGCATTTTTAGTTTGATTTGCACCATGCTCCCTAAACGAACGTGTGGGCGTGTGTCCCCACACCCCACAGTATCTCATTCAATACTACCTAAACTTGCTTTTAAATGTGGTCACAGCTTTAAAGTAATTTGTCCCCTATACAAACTTGATTGCACTGGTCGATCTCCCCAACTCTCCACCTAAACGTATCGAGACCGGATAGTCTAGCTACGAGTTGGGAACCAACAGAACGGAGACTATCAATCGATCGCCGTCGATTGCACGCGCTAGGTACCTTCGAAAATTCCCGACCCGTTCGTGACATTCATCCCGGTTATTTATAATTTTCAAGTAAAACATCACGAGGTAGGACTTTTCATCCGTTTTCACTGCTGTCATTCTCTCAATTGAACCGCGCTGTAGTAAATCAAATAACCGGGTGGGACTATACAGGGTGTTTCATTAATATTGAGAAAAAATTCAGGATCAGTTTTCCCGCTTGAAAATAAGAGGAAAACTTCCCATAAACATGTGTTCGGAAATTCTTCATGAAAGAGCTACAGGGTGTTTATGAATTAATGTCGATCTTTCGATGAAATTTGGTGTTGGAAGGTTATTTGTCATGCAAAATTCGGATTTAATCTTAGTATAGCTCTAACTTGTAGATGCCGCTGTCTACACTTATTTTTCCTATTATTAAGAGCCGTAACTTTTTTGGACGTGCCTGTTATATATTTTCAAGTGAAAAAACATATTTCTTTATCATTTTTACGCACCTGTTGTATACCTGTTGAAAGTCGCTACGTGCAATCATTATCGAGATATTTGGATTTGAAATAAAGAATGCATGTGATTTTGAGATGATGGTCGAGCAACGTGTTGCATTTTCAATGAGAAAAAAATCAGGATAAGTTTCCTTGCTTAAAAATAACAAGAAAACTTCCTAAAAACATATGTCCGGAAATGCTACAGGGTGTTGAAGTTTTTTATTTCATTATTTTTCTTTTTTTTTTCAGAGTAAAATTTGAATAAAAGTTGTTGTTTACATGATATACCAGTTAAATTTCATCTTTTTACTGGGAAGCAATCATACGAAATATTTTATAATTTCTTGCGGGTTATCTCCGCCATCATTTCAAAACCACATTGTTGGGATTAAAACATGGAACGTCCCCATCGTCCACCTGCTACCTGTGAGCACTGACAGATTCGAGTACGAAGGTGACAACGAACAGTCGATCGTGTCATCATTTTTGTCCGCTCTTTCAACACATTATTGTAATTTGCACAATAAACAAAATATTTAACTTTGAACGTGAAATTCTTAAAATCTGCACGACATACACACAACACACATGTTTATATTATTTCAAATCCGAGTATCTCGAGAATGGTTGCCCGAACCGACTTTTAACTTGTATTTCTTTTTCTGCTTAGAAAATACAAATAAATCTATGTTGTTGCTCAAAACTTGTATACAGGTACGTCCGAAAAAGTTATGGCTGTACATAATATGAAAAGTGGGTGTAGATGACGCCCTCTACAAGTTAGTGCCATACTATGATCAAATTCGAATTTCACATGTGAAGAAACTGCCGGACATCAATTTTGATCAAAATATCGACATTGGTTCAAATATTATTTGGAGAAAAAAAAATAAAAATGAAACTTCAATACCTGTAATGAAGCATTTCCGGACACATGTTTATGAAAAGTTTTCTTCTTATTATTAAGCAGGGAAACTGATCCTGGATTTTTTCGCAATATTAATGAAACACCTTGTATAAACCATGACTTTCGGAGTGTTGTTTTTCATCGTTGATTACCTTGGAAAATCGGGCCTGTCTCTGGGGAAATTCTTTGTCTGTATTAAGTTGACCAGACATGTGGAAATTTTCGGTGGGCTTGATTTTGCAGTCTGGTTGATTACTGGATGTGCAAACTTGTCTCACAGAATTTTCTCAGAGTTTTCCTGATTCTGGGGTCTGTTTCTATTCAACTATCGTATTTTCAGGTGAACGAACATTTACCGGTGGAAAATTTCAAAAAGTTTTCAAAGCCGAGTTTTTCTAACGAAATAGTGTTTTTTCTATTGTCCTTGAATTGGTTCCGGGAAGAAATAAGTCTATTTGCTGTTACTCTGAATCTCTGCCGGAAGAATTCTACTGTTTTTCTTTGATTTATTTTATTTACTGGTTTGGAACCAGTCAATGTACAAATTATAGCCCAGTCATTTAAGGAGTTCACTGCGGAATGAGAGATAATGAGCTGTAAACTTGTATTAACCATTATTTTGACATTCTCAAGGTTGTATCAGAAGTCTCATAAAATCTCGTGTCGGCGACTTGAGATATTCAAGGTCAAAGGTCACAAAAATCAGTTTTTCATCAATAGTTTAGTTTTGAGAAGTTATCTCTTGTGGGTTATTGATTATTATTGAATAGGAAATAATTTTAATTTTGAATGAGTTCATAACCAATGTGAGTTCATCATATTAATGATCAAAAAACGGGTCCAAAAATCTCACAGATTCCAAAAAATTCTTTATTTACTCAAACGACATGTTTCGGGGTCAACATCTTAAACCCCATCTTCAGGTTCGTAGGTACATGGGCTGTGGAAGATAACTTACATAAAAAAACTGTTGGATCACAAAAAAATTTTTTAACTCACAATATCAGGTTACAAGGCACGTTGAAGAGATCGTCACACAATTAAACATTTCTTTGTGTTTGAAAAAACCCTATATTGCCAGAAAAAAGGTCTTGCTATGGGTTCACCTTTATCGCCAATATTGGCAGATCTATTTATGTATAACTTTGAATTTAACAATATTTTGAACAATAATGAATTTGCCGACAAAATTAAATTTTATGCTAGATATGTGCATGATATTTTATTCGTATGGAATAATAAAGAAAAAAACTTGCATCAATTCCTTGACTTTACCAATTTACAACACCCTTCTATCAAATTTACACTTGAAAAACAGAATGACGATAACCAACTCAATTTCTTAGATTTGACTTTGACGAAACTTAACAATAACGTAGAATTTGGTATTTTTAGAAAACCTACCCATACGGGCATAGTGATAAACAATGACTCTCGTCACCCTATCCAACATAAACTAGCAGCCTTTCACAGCTATTTGAATAGACTTTTAACTGTCCCATTAAAAGATAATGAATTTAATAAAGAATTGAACACAATCTTCCAGATTGCTGAACTTTACGGTTATTCTAAGAACCTCATTAACGGCTATTTAGAAAAAAAGTCAAGTCCCTACTTCTGAATCATGCTTTCTACAGCGTGGATGAATATTTTTCAACCAGTCTCGCATGTTAAATTGTTGTTTATTTGTTTTTATTTATTATTATAAGGCCAATTTCGCTTTGTCAATAAGTATGTTGTACTTGGACAATAAAGCTTATTTTGATTTGAATAAACTATTGAATAAAAAACAAAACAAACTTTCACAGAATCTAGTTTTTCCAGTACAATTGATTGACCACGATGGTCCAAAATCTTACAGATCTTTAACTTTTTTCAATAATTTTTCTAACAAAGTCGCAAATATCTTAAAACCCATTACAAATATTTCATTCAAACCGTCTAATTCACTTAGTAATAACTTGTTGAACAACAAAGACAAAATCGATCGTATGGAACGTTGTGGTGTTTACCAATTACACTGTCAAGACTGTGAAGCCGAATACATAGGCAGAACGTATAGAAGTTTTGGAATCAGACTGAAAGAACATTTAAGATGTTTAAAGATTGGCTATACAGGTTTTTCTCATTTTTCATCTCACCTCCTAGACAGTAACCATAATTTCAATTTTAAAGACGATTTCAAAATATTACACTCTGCAAATAAAGCTAGGTAACCTGCTTAATAACTTAGAACTTCTGGAAATTCACAAATCTTTTAAAAATACTAAGTCACTTACTTTAAATGCTCAAATTAACTTGAATCATTCACCTATTTTTACCTCAATTATTTAACCCTTCCCCTATCAATTGTTTCTCATGATTTAACAAAACTGACACTCGCTAAACACTTTTCCAAGTCCACATTACTACATCTAGTTTCATGGAAGGTTGACACTCCAAACTGTTAGTAGTTTAGGTTTAATGTAAAGTTAGGTTGCTCGCCAAAGTTGAGGTTATGATATGTCACTTGTCACTAATCACGTTCATGATTCAGCACTTTCAGATTTCAGCAGTTTTCTGAAACCACTGATAGGGTATGGAGATACCTACTTTGTAAAAAATTGCAATTTCGTCTAACTTGTACCATTGTCCACCCTGTTGTGACTGTTATTATCTCGTTTCACGTTAAATGTTCAATGTTTAATTGTGTGACGATCTCTTCAACGTGCCTTGTAACCTGATATTGTAAGTTAAAAAAAAAAATGTGATCCAACAGTTTTTTTATGTAAGTTATCTTCCACAGCCCATGTACCTACGAACCCGAAGATGGGGTGTAAGATGTTGACCCCGAAACATGTCGTTTGAGTAAATGAAGAATTTTTTAGAATCTGTGAGATTTTTGGACCCGTTTTTTGATCATTAATTTTAATTTGTTTTGACAAGCTGTCATATCAACAGGAATGATAGCAGAGGCTTGAAACACGGTAGTTGTAATCACGATCGAAGGGCCTTCAAAATAATGTATCACTCGACCCCCTTTCCATTTGAAAATCTGGGAGTAGCTATCGCCCCCGCTTAAGGGTTGACAGATGTGGGGTGAAAATACCAAAGAAAGTGTCCATCAAAAAACAAAAATTGACGTGCCTAAGCGATTTTTGATAAATCGCCTAACACGTGAGAAAACCTGGGTGGGAAGTTTTTCGTGTCCCACCCTGTATGTATGGATGAACGCTGCGCTCTCCCTAAAACGGTTAGCCATATAGAAAAAAGTTTCGGAAAAAATTTCTAGACAATTTTATGCTTTACAAAAATCTATAATAGATGCAAAAAAGATAGAAACCGTAGCAAGCAAAATATTGACGAAAAACTGATTTTTGTGACCTTTGACCTTGAACGCCGACACGAGATTTTATGAGACTTTTGAGACAACCTTTAGAATACCAAAATAATGGTTTATACAAGTTTACAGCTTATTATCTAGCATTCCGCAGTTGACCCTCCTATTTGGCTAAGATGTCTGGAGTATTATTGGACAATAAACTGATTAATTTGTTTTCCACTAACACTTGGTTTTATTCAGAAATCCATTTAAGAGCGGAATTCACGGAATTTGGAAAACCACGAACGCTTGAACTTTCTCCACTGCATAAAAGCTAGCCGATAGGCACATGATACTGAAGGTGGCGCCCGAACACGAAAAAAAATCCTAGGGGAGCGTTGTATTGTATGTTGGCCGATAAAAGTTACTTATCATCTAAATGTTCTATTTAAACAAAACATTACGATCCATAATGATGTAAGCATGGTTTTAATAAACTAACACAGACCAGTTATTTTGTGCAAGTCACACTACTCTGTTGTGAGTTGTTCTTGATGTTTTCCTTATAATATGTGTTACGTACACATATTATAACCTTCATTGTCTTCCTTCATTGTCATTGTTAACCTTCATTGTCTTTCTGACATTATGTACAAGAAAGGTCGTAATTAAATGACCGAAACGTCAGGAAATTCATAACTGATCATCTTAAGGACGCAAACCTACACAAAAACAGGTTTAAATATTTTTGTACCGGACATGAAAGGCAGATCTTCGAATTCATATAATTTATCAATACATAAAAAAAACAGGTGATTCAGTTGGTTGCTAGTGACTGCTAGGCGAGCAAAATCATACACATACACAGTCCGATGATCCATATATTGAATTGGATTGAATAACAACCACGCAAACCACGCTCTGCTCCAAGAACATACTACCTCGAACAATAATTCAGATAAATAATAAAAGTTTTGTTTTTTTTACGAAATTACAGCATATTTTCATATTTATAAAAATAATTTGTATTGTTGCAGATAACGAACCAGAGGTTGATGGCCAACCGAGTGCTTCAGATGAATATTCAATGGGCAAAGTTAAAGGCTTTGAATGTTATTTTTTGTCATTTATTTATTATCAACAAGCAAAATTCAGCATCTAGTTTTTAATAAAACATTTTTGTCTTTGAACAAATGCATTTTATACAATTACGGTAAACGCTTCCACCCTCATACTATGCAGTACAATATGGTCGCCTTGCAGTCACTTCCGAGTAACTGTCCTTTACATCTTCTAGTTCCTTACAATAGATAAATGAACGTACTTTCTAAATAGTTCCGTCAAACGGGGTGACTTCGGACGCGTTTTGCTAATTTTTTTAATAAAAACCCAACACCACAAAATTTCGCTCAAGATAACTCTAACATCTAGGAATAATTTTGGAGTATGAAATGCTTCATAAGTGCCCCATTTTTTTTTTAAGATTGTCCGAACTCACACAACACGTTTTTTCGATTACTATAATATTTGTTATGATTTTCACTGCCAATATTTGCGTTAATATGTCAGCTGATAATTTATATATGTCGATAGAGCTCAAGAATGGTATAGAGGTATATTACGTGTAATCGGCAGCAAATAAGGTCTACTATCACCTTCTCAAAGGAATACGTCTTATTACCAGGTTGGGGCTTCCATTCTGACACTGTATAGAATGCAAGAAAATAAAAAAAAAACAAAAAAAATTATTTCCGAAAATGCTTCCTTCTTATCATAGCTTTCCTACCAATCCAGATGTTTCCTCAAAATTTGGTACACTTCTCTTATCGATTAAACTACAAGTTTTTCAAAAAAAAAATTACCAGTGGCATTAGAACAGGATTTGTATCGAATTTTTTTAATGAAAAAATAGTGCGGCGCTGCTTTTCCTTAAAATTTATATCATTTTTGAATTACTCGTTTACTTTGGAGTTAATTTGGTCTCCTGATATTTTTTCGTACGACGGACGGTTTTTGTTTGAAGAAATAAAATCCTAGGCAAAACCGCCAAAATCTGATATGGTGTTTTGTATGTAAAATACGTGTTTGTCTAATTTGTAATAAAGTAAGATCAACCAGATTTTTTTGAGTATTTCGATACACCCTATGAAAAAACAATCAAACTAGTGTTTATACAGTGCTTTTCTTCAATGTCCCCCCCCCTTTTATTTTTTGAACGGCTCAAGTTAGAGACTTCAAATTCTAGGTGATAAAATACAAGCATGTTTACTATGTGTTGACATAAAATTGACATATGAAAAATTCCAGATGGCGGCTGGGCGCCATCTTGGAATGTTTTTTCAAATAGGAATAGGGGTCATGTGACACCTCATTTTGAGGGTCCTGATTAGTACTTCATAACCCTAGAATATTGAGTCGATATCTTCAAGTACTACAAAATGGCGGTATATTTAATTTCTACATTGATACATACACTTTTTGAAAAAATTCGTCAAGTTCAATGCAAAACATGCTTTTTTGACATTTTTGTCATCTATTCCTAACCCAAACTTCATGTCAAGAATATTTCAAGCATCTTTCGAATTGAATTTGACGATTTTCTTTCAAAAGTGTATGTATCAATGTAGTTATTGAATGTACCGCCATTTTGAAGCACTTAAAGATATCGACTCAATATTCTAGGGTTATGAAGTACTTATCAGGACCTTCAAAATGAGGTGTCACATGACCCCTATTCCTATTTAATGTCAATTTTATGTCAAAACATAGTAAACATGCTTGTATTTCAGCACCTAGAATTTGAAGTCTCTAAGTTGAGCCGTTCAAAAAATGAAAAGGGGAGGGGGACATTAAAGAAAAGCACTGTATACCGGATCTTCTATACAGTGCGGCTATGAAAGGTCCTCCCCCCCTTTTTTTTTTAATGTGTGCACCAAAAATTTTGAAACTTGGCATACTTTAATTGCTGTCGAAATACTACTTTTTGATGTTACTGACGTACTTTTAGTATTCAAGATGGCGGCTGGGCGCCTATTTGCTTTATCCTGTTAGTTTGACAGTCTGTCATATCTGCACGGATGCGTTTAATCCTATGAAATTTTCACACAATAATCTACTTGATAACACCTTTCGAATGATGTGTCACACGACCCCCCTTTCCATTTCAAAAAATGTTTCAAAATGGCGCCCAGCCGCCATCTTGAATACTAAAAGTACGTCAGTAACATCAAAAAGTAGTATTTCGACAGCAATTAAAGTATGCCAAGTTTAAAAATTTTTGGTGCAGACATTAAAAAAAAGGGGGGGGGGAACTTTTAGAGCCGCACTGTATAACCTGAAAAAAAGTATATTAGCAATAATAGTAATAATAATAATAATCTTCACTTTCAAAATTGTTATTACAACAAAGTGAAATGGCGTCAAAACTTCTGACTAACAATAACATTGACTTTTTTGTGGTTATGGCACAAAATGTCACTTTTACTGTCACTTTTGTGCCAGAAACACAAAAAAAGCCAATTTAAAATATCGAAAAAATAAATTAGTCGTCAATAAGTAGAGTATAATACTCGAAACAATGGCTCGGAATGTTACTCCCTCGTCGCTACGCGGCTCAGTTCGTAACCATCCTCTGGATTAATAGCTATCATCATTGACTCGTGGTATAATCTACTACTGTATCAACCAACAGCACGCCTCGGGTTTTATTAAATGTGCATGTAACGAATGAATATCATCATTTCTCAATTTACCTACAAACTACGTTAATCATGTATAGGTATTTCAATACTCTCTACCCAATGCAGATATACTAATTTCGCCTTTCAAATTGTAATGCAAAAAAAGTTAATGAAATATTTCTTCATTCAATGGTTATAAATTCGAGGAAGTTCATACATACATACATGGGAGAGTTGATTTTTAAAGCTGAATAGAAACTCGAATGTAGACGACAGATTGAACTTTATTTAGCCATTTTTATAATTTCACAAATTTTCTGTTTTAAATTGATACATCCATAGGCTCCCTAGAGACGATCGTTTTCGTACGCGTTCAAAAACGCACATACAAAAACGTGAATGTGTTTACACACATACATGAATGCGCAGTCAATATGAAAGACTTTCATGATTTTGGTCGTTATACACGTTTCTGAATTCACGCACATCAACGTATAAAAACGTCCATCTCTAGGGACCTTTTAACAAAATCGCCCTGCAATATAATCATCAAGCAGACATGACGGGCTAGAAATTTTTGAAGAGAATTAAATTATTTACAATTTATAAGTAGACAAAATATTTACAGAAAAAAAAATCTTTGGTGTGTGTCTATTATTGAAGCAGACCGATGGTAGATATAACTAGTAAAATCTATATTCATCTCTTCCAAACACAGAATAAGATCGATGAACAGAAGTGCATAGAAAATGAATATTCCGGGATTTTTCAAAAATATTATATTAACATATAATATATAATATATCGTATTATAAAATAATGGGAAAGTTCACTTGAGTATCAATAGACAACACATTGAGAGGGTTCTCTTAAAATATAACACATATGTAGTTTGATGTTGCTAATTCGGAAAAACATCATTGACATCAATTGTTCAATTAAGCACTTTTTATACAGTGTCCAAACAGATTCCAGTTTATATGAGCACATGAATTCTAATATTATAAGTGCGTATATATCTGCGCGCCGCTCCAAGCCGCGGTTGTCGGTTAGTACGGGGTTTCGAATTGAACACGGCGCATCCATCTTCTGTCGGGTATTAGACGAACGCTTTATGTGCACGCAGCACACATTTGGAAGGGAACGCGGAAATGTTTTGCGCGTCTATTCAGAGGTAATAGTGAGGTGGTGGGGAGGAAATGTCACAGAACTCATAGATCTTCACCATGAGGATAAAAACTGGATAAAATAAGACAATAAATGAAAGCTCGATTCTGTAGGTCAATCAACATAAATATCATTTTTTAAAACCACTGACAGAGACAGAGAATAATTCCAACGAACATTGGACGGGCAACAGACGCGCGTGTTGCGCTGCACGCAGATGGATACGCACCTCGACATAAATAAAATCAACAATATTAACAAATCGTCTAAACATTTCAAACCCCACTTGAAATTGTAAGAGAAAGTCATTCAGATAATACATACTTTTTCAAGAACTTATTGTTATCTGAGAAATTGTGGCGTCTACATACAAATTTAATTCCAAAATTATTAGCAAACATCTTGTGTGGAGATTTTAAGAGTATTTCGAAAAAAAAATTTTTACAAATTAATGAGAACAACAATACACCATGATAAAAATCAACCTTAAAAATATGGAAATGTCATCACCCAGCAAAGTCAATGCCAAATTTGTTGATTGAAAAAAAACATGACAATTTGTTGAGACCACATGTTTGTTACACCAATGATAAAACAACAGATTTATCCGCTATTTTTAACAGGATATAGACAATACATAACGAGAACTATAGCAACTATGAATTTACCTGGATGTGTCCCCTTTTTGGTTGGTATCCAAGTTTGGTAAGCGGTTCAACTTATTCTTAGTGATAAATACTCTGCTCAAAAAAATCATAGCAAGACTCTTATCTCTATAACCTTCATTGTGGAAATAATATGCAATGACTGAACAAGGGTGGGGATAAACAAGGTAAATTCAACACTGTATCGGGAAAAACTGACGAAAACTGTCAAAAATCTACCTTCTCTGGTTTTATATCAGAAAAATCAAAAATTCTACAGTCATCACTAATAGACATGAAGTTGAGATAGATACCAGCAGATCATTGTGTCATGCTGATTCTAGTTCAGGCTTGTGCCTTGGTAAGATCGAATTTGGAATATGCAACTGTTGAAAAAAAATGAGTTTCTTCGATGTATTGCCTCAATAATTTGTAGATGAGATTTTGAGGGCCGAGACGTGTCACCGGAGTTTGACTGAATGGGCTAATGCATCATCTGGGGTATTTTGAATTATTTCATGTTGATCATGACTTTTGGATAATCCGATGAGACCTTTCAACAATTATTGTGTAATCTGCTTTTAACCAGCTCTTCCAAGTACAAAGTGAGCAATCAAGAATTACAGAATTGAGAATGGAAAATTCTCTATTCTGTAATTCTTCCAATAAATATGTATTAAAAATATAATCTTCAAGTGCTCGTGGGTGGCAGTCAAAAATACAAAAAAGGCATGTCTGCATGTCTCCTCTATTGACGAGTCCAGCTTTCGGGAAAGTTTCTCCCCTTCTTCAGGACTTCAATGTGGAAAACAAAAATGTGAAGGAAACACACACCATCAGGAGATCAACACAATTGAAAAACAATATTTGCTAGTTGTAAAATCAAATGAAAAACAGACGAACATCAAAAAGAAAAACGGGACTTCCTCAACACTCTGACTGAACAAATAAAAGTGAATGAAAAAGTAAAACAGTAAAATAGTAAAATGGTAACAATTTTAATTATACAATATTAATAATTCTTGAAAATTTTAAAAATAAATCAATAAATTTTACTATTTTACTTTTTCACTCTTTTAATCACTTTTATTAATTGTTCAGTCAGTGTGTTGAATTTCCGTTTTTCTTTTAAATGTTAGTCTGTTTTTACTTTGATTTTACTACTACCAACTGTGTTTTTTGATTGTGTTGATCTCCTGATGGTGTGTGTTGTCTTCTTATTTTTGTTTTCTACATTGTTCTAAAGACATGTAGCCGTTTTTGTATTATTGACTGTCCAGTAGCAGCTACTACTACTTTTCAAATATAAGACATACAATAAATAATATTGAACAATTTTTAAAAATGTTCCCATACTTTTGTTTGTTTCTATTTACTTGTTTTTTTTTATTGCATTAACTGGTATCTTGATTCTCAAATCTAAAAGAAGATTTCTCTGGCTCTAAGAATTTAAATTTTCATATGTATATCATGCCTACAAGAAAAGTCATAGAGTCACAAATAATTTATCTTGTAATTATTTTATTAGTTGGTAAGAAACAGAATGAGCAGGATCAAATATTTTAGACCGTCTTTTAAGCTTAGAAGTTTGTGATTTCTTAGAGAGCATGTCAAAGTGGTAATTGTTACAACAACTATTAGTACGATTGTACGTAAATATTAAATTCAGTTCTCAAGTTACCCATCAAGTTCTACTGTGGGCCAGTCCTGCTTCTTAAACATGGCGCAGTTATGAATGACTATCTTGGCTAATTCTTTAATTGGTTTCTGGGCATCTGTGTGTAATATCAGGTTTCTGAGCAAGTCAATTCCTCCTTCTGCTTCTACCAGATTGCAGTACTTATCGGCTGAAATTAGAATAAAAAATTTGAAATTCAAATATAATATTGATCTGTTAGCGGTTTCGAATTTTGTTCTGACCACAGATTCAAAATATCCACATTAGAAAACGATAAAATACCGATGTTTCTATCAATATTATTTTTCTTCAAAAGATATCAATGCTTACTCGTAGTAAGAGTTGATCATTCGCAGCCTGCAACTACACTCACCAAAAATAAATTCGGGACAAGAATAATTTTAGTCAAATTGATATCCTTATAACTTTTTTATTTGTTGTCCGATTTTAGTCAAATTTGTACCAAAGTGCAGCCCTATGTCTTGAGATATCACTCTTGATTTTGGTGTTGGAAAAATACCGATGACATGGTCATTATACAGGGAGGAACAGAAGCTACTTTTTTAACCTTAAGTTTTCAACACCCTGTGGAAAAATTGAGCGGCAAAATCTAGCTCCATTATTTTCTGTTGTGAAGTGCTATCTTTTCTCAACAAAATATTTTTTTGGTCATGTAAATATCTGCTGTTTTAGAGAAGATACAGATGTTTAAAGAAAATGCTGCAGTTTGTCGATATTTTACCAACATTGAATGAAAACATTTTCATGGATTTGCATAAACAAAATGTTTTCAAATTAATAGCGCGTATTGTCACATCGTATCCCTATGACTTCTGCCAGCGAATGGCATCCATATATGGGTAAATTGGGACAATATGGAATCTTAGAATATTTGTTCATGCAAGTCTATAGGAATGTTTTTATAAACTGCAGCATCTTCTTTAAACACCTGTATCTTCACTAAAAAAAACATATATTGACGTGACCCAAAAAACATTTGGTTAAGAAAAGATCGCACTTCACAACAGAACTTAATGGAGCTGAGTATTGCCGCTCAATTTTTCCAAACGGTGTTGAAAACTGGACGGTGAAAAAGTAGCTTCTGTTCCTGCTTGTATAATGACCAAGTCATCAGTATTTTGCGAAAATCAAAATCAAGGGTAATATCTCAAGACATAGGGCTAAACTTCATGCAAGTCTATGAGAATGTTTTCGTTCATTGATGATAAAATATCGAAAAACTGCAGCATTTTATTCGAACATCTGTATCTTCTCTAAAAAAGCGGATATTGACATGACCAAAAATAAACAATTTGTTAAGAAAAGATTGTACTTTACAACAGAACATAATAAAGATGAGTTTTGCCGCTAGATTTTTCCACAGGGTGTTGAAAACTTGAGGGTAAGAAATTAGCTTCTGTTCCTCCCTGTATAATGACCAAGCCATCGGTATTTTTCCAATACCAAAATCAAGAGTATTATCTCAATACATAGGGCTACACTTTCACTAAAATCGGACAACTAATAAAAAAGTTATAAGGATATCAATTCGACTCAAATTATTCTTGTCCCGAATTTATTGTTGGTGAGTGTACAATTAAGTATCAACATGCATAGATGGCAAAGTCCAAGAAAATTATTCCTTCAAATCTGTCAATCCAGCCTATGAACGCGTTGACCCATTAATCTATACTTACAAAAGAGCTTGTCCTGACTGACTCATCAACGCCGAGCCAAAACTATTATAGATAGTCATGAAATTTCGAGGAGATGTTCTGCTAAATATTTCTAGGTGTGCTAAGAAAGGATTTTGCGAAATTTTATCCCTAAGGTGGTGAAAAGGGTGGGGGGTAGGAAAAATCATATATTGATGAGAAATTATGTATTTTTGGTCACATCAACTTGAAACTTCATATAAATAATCTTGAATGAAATTGATTAAACACATGTTTCGTTATTTTTTGAAATTCAATCCCTAAGGGGGTAAAAGTCGGTCTCAAAGGAGATGAGGTGAGCAAAATCATTAATTGATAAAAGATTATGTATTTTTGGTAACATCATCTTGAAACATAAATAATCTCAAATGAAATCAATTGAATACGTGTTACGTTATTTTGCGAAATTCAGCCCCTAAGGGGGTCAAATTCGGACTCAAAGGAGTGGTTGGAAAAAATCGTTAATTGATGAAAGATTATGTATTATTGTTAACATCACGTTGAAACTTCATATTGACAATCTTTAATGAAATTGATTGAACACATGTATCGTTGTTTTTAAAAATTCAACCCCTAGGAGGACAAAGTCGGGCTCAAAGGAGATGGGGTGGAAAACAACATTTGTCGACCTCGTACTTTAGAATAAATTCGGGGGCAAGGTAAGGTAACGTTTTTGGTCACATCCTTATTGGGGCGGAAGAGGTGAGGGTGTGGAGAATCATAAATCAATAAAAAATTGTATTTTTGGTCACATCGACTTCAAACTTCATATTAATAATCTTGCATGAAATCATTGAAACACGTGTGAAAAATCATAAATCAATGGAAAAAAATGTATTTTTAGTCACATCGACTTGAAACTCCATTGGATAAAATTAATAAAACACGTGTCTCGTCGTTTTCCAAAATTCAATCCTTAAGGGGGTAAACGAGGTGGGGGTGTGAAAAATCTTAAATCAATGTATTTCTGGTCACATCGACTTGAAACTTTATTATGATGATCTTGGATAAAATTGATCAAACACGTGTTTCGTCGTTTTCCAAGTTTCAACGTTATTCGATAAAATTCAAACAATTGCGGGAAGCCGTGACGGGTACTGCTAGTATCATATATCGCACATATGTATATCAAGGAGCATGATCTTGAGCGCCAGTAACTTTCTTGTAAAACATGTCAAATGTGAAAGGGTTGAATTGGGTTGTTTTCCATCAACCCGGGCCCTAGACGATAGAGAAGGATAGACTTATGCGAAACATACACAGCTGGCTGACAACTTTTGTCTCATGTTGGCTTCAATAAATCCACCCAAGATATCACATCAAAACATTTATTTATAAATATCTTTTTTCTTTCGATCACCCTGAACAATCAAACGAACTTGGATTTTTGGAGAGATAGGTTACATCAAAATATTTTTTTACAAAATATGGTAAAAATTTCCAAGTAATTGAAATTTGAACAGGTTTCACTGATCATGACCCAACTGTTCTAAAACTGAAAGTCAAACAAAAACCTTGGATCCGTTTCGAGAAATCACATTGAACGTCAAGCAGAAATCGATTAGAATTTAATCAAGTCTTTTCGACATAATACTTTTCAAGGAAACTTCAAAAAATAACGAATAAGTACCGGGTGACACCATATAAACTGACACCCCCCTAACTTTTCTATTTTTTATCGTACAGCAAAATACAAAATACTGACTTCAAGAGGAAATTTTTTGCAGGTCAAATATTACTTGTTATTTTTTGTAGATTCAAAGCTATACGGAGGAGCGACAAAAAGTTTCTTTTTTCAAATGGAATGGTCTAATTATTTGTAGCCACAATGAAAGATCCTAATTTTCTGATTTCAAATATACTATATTTATTGACATTTCGATCAGCCGTTTTCAAGATATTTGGTTTTGAAATTCCACCAAATTTTCGCTGCCACTTATGGAAACTAACGGCTTTTTGAAAAGTGGCCTTTGTTGCCATGGAAACAATGTTGCTGATGATCATCTCCACTCAAACAATGATTTTGCTCATTCGATCTTTTCAAAAAAATATTTGAAAATGATCTTCTCTATGGCAAAAAATGGAAAATGCTGTAGAAGATCGCGAGATCAATGTCTATAGAGTGCATATGAGGCAAAATGGAGAAAATATTCACTCAGATTAGTTTTGTGTTTTGTTATAGTTATCTAGTTTCTGTTCCTTTGTTTTTTTTTTAATATAACTCAACTCTTGTTTCATACAAATTTGGAAACGATGAATACCTATCATTTGTTTTGTTTCTATGATAACCATGGCCAACTTTACGAAAAGTCGTTAGTTTCCATAGACCGATTATTGTGTCGAAACAAAGTTAACAACCTAGAACATATCGACTTATCTGGTGTAAATTCGAAACTAAATATCTCGAAAACGGCTGAGCGAAATGTCAACAAATATGGAATATTTGAAATCAGCAAAATGAGATCTTTCATTGTGGCTACGAATAATCACCTTTCCATTAAGAAAAAAAAAAACTTTTTGTTGCTCCTCCGTATAGCATTGAAACTACAGAAAATCACAATCGATATTAGAACTGCAAAAAAAGTTCCCTTGAAGTCAGTATTCTTTATTTTGCTGTACGATGGAAAACAAAAAAGTTTAGGGGGTGTCAGTTTATACGGTGTCACCCGGTACTGTTTTAATGGTCAACATTCTCTGGCACATCCTGCATACTTAAAATACTGCTGAGTATTCAATAAGTCTTCAGAAAGACATAAACAAAAGATTTCTGCCATAACATTGTCAGTCGTAAACTTAGAATTGACAGAACAGAAAGTCAAAGCCTTATGTGTGACTATTTCGAAAAACTAAAGATATTTCAAAAATCCTAAAAGATGTCGATACAAATCGAAAACTTTCAAAAAATGTGGAAAAGGGGGACAGTACAAAGGGAATCTTGTAACATCAGTCCTTTCTTAACCACTCTGTTTAAAAGCAGTGTTTGAGGAATTTACTTTTTGCAGCATGTATGTGTATACGGTATGTCCGCGGATGCGGTTAACAAGAGGGGAAATGGACCAAAAATTGAAAGATACGACAAAAAGTCATTCCTGATAAAAAGTCTGCTTGCGGAAAAAATAGGAGCTACGATGAGATAATTGATGTTCATTAGGGGGGGAAGGGTCGAATGTTAATTTTTAAAATTGTTGATTAATTTTTGATTGGCTCAACCGATTCCAATAAGCTCAGCGTCGTTTTAAAGGTTGATTGTTATGCTTTCTTATGTTGTAATATCACTTTACGAATTATTTTATTGCTGAACGGTAGAGGGCGCTTTCTGTTAAAATAAATTATTTCATCGATTTCTTCAAAAATATTAAATACAAAGATGTTCTTTTTTTACGTTAGTTTGAAAGAGCGTGGAAAAAATATAAAAAATGGCGCAAACGGCAAGTTAATAACTTATTTTGAATCGAAATTAGCAATGAAAACGTAATTAAAGTGTGAATGTTGCCGCGCTGGCGTCACGGAACTCGATCTGTGCAGAGTAGGCTTTGAAAACAAATACCCAATGAAAAAGTCGTCGCTATGGTGAATGCGTATATTATTTATTTTACGTCAAAAAAAAAAAATAAGTTATTAACTTGCCGTCTTTATCTGATGTCCTACAATCAAAAATGGTAAACCAAAAAGATGCAGATTTTCACTGGGATTACAGGGGCGATATTCTTTTAGCAACTAATAATTGAACATTCTTGATTAAAGTCAATATTTCTACCCGACCAAAGCTATTACGCGTGTTACAGTGTTTTCTTTTGGCCACTCTAGTCATATAGTTTTTTTACCGCAAATCTCTAAATGTGTGTTTTCTGAGATACAGCCGCTTACCTCGCTTATTTGGCCACCCTGTACATGATTAACTGTTGTTGTGGTGGGTATTAGAGTCATAATATGAAAGTAGTTGAATGCTGACTTGCAAAATAGTTCAATTTTTGTTTAATTTTCATACATTCAAATTTTCTTCAGTAAGTTCGGATTCATGGTTAGGACTAGATTTGGAGCAAGTTTGTTATTTATCATTTAACGCAAAAAAATTACTGTTTGCTCTTGTTTAATTTTATGTTTTTACATGTATAATAAAAATCAATTTTCTCATGGTAGCTCCTATTTTTCCAGCAAGTAGATTTTATTATCAAAAATTACTTTTTGTCGTATCTTTTAATTTTTGGTCCATTTCACCTGTCCTGAACCGTATCCGCGGACATACTGTAGACCTCAAAGAATTGAAGCATCTATTTGAAAAGCAACAGAGATGTCCAAAGAGTAAAATTTTGGAAAAATTTAATAAACTGATTATCTCACTCGTAAGATAGTGTAATTATTCAAGCGGTTTTTTTAAAGAAATACCTATATCAAACTTTTAAACAGTTTGGTTGTCAATTTTGAGTTTTTTGCACACATAATAACCGTAAAAAAAAAATTTTTTGCTGCCGACACGACATTAAAACTGAATTTTGTTGACGCCAAAGAGACGATAAAGTGGGACTTTCTAAGGCTAGGCCGACCAAGTAGTGAAAAATGGCTAGGCGGTAAAATTTTTTTCAACTATTTCTAATAGAGGGAGTTACAAGATTATTTCCTGAATTCATGTGATTGTAGCATAAAAGTTATACCTACAAATTAATATTCAATGAATTACCATTTTATTCAGATATTTCTTATATATTCTGAGTTGATTGAATCCTATAGGTTCAGGATACGAACTAAAGTTCACACTTTAATGTCATCGTTTGTTTTGACTTCTGCCATCTTGATTTTGGCTTGGCTCTAAAAGCTGACTGAAGCCAAGTTGAAAATATTGGATGGATGACTTTGATTGTCGCCTTGGCTACCAGGTAAATTATTGTCAAATCACGGTTTAAAGCTATATCGTTGATGAAGATTAATTATGAGTTGAACTCCAATGAGATTGAATATTTCCTGGTACATAAAAATGATGTGAGATAGTTTCAATGTTTTTAATGATCAGCTATTTCGTGTTTTTTGAAGTAAGTAGTATTAAATTCTATTATACATAGTTAGGTAGAATATGTTGTCAGCAGAAAAATAATGTGTAGACCACGGCGATAAAGTGATTTTTCCAGGCTTCAAGAAGCGTCCGGCCTAGCTAAAGCTCGCCCGTACAGTTCTTCTTTCAGCCTGGAGAAATGTCACTTTACCGCCTAGGACTACAATATACTATTTTTTTATATGGCTGAAAAATAACACATGTTCCAGTTTTTGCATGGCCGATGAGCACTTATTTCAAATATCGTCACCACTACTGTTGTCATTGCTAATAATATTTTTCTACCAAAACGCGTGGACATCTGTTTGTTTTCCAAAACTATCCTTAACAAAGCATGCGGTTTCCGCCAGACCTTTACCGTTTCTACACTATCTGATGAATGGAATGTGTAGAGAATCGATAGCTTTATGTAAGTCTGCATGAGGTCGATTTTTCAAGAAAATGGACATCTGTTGCTTCAAATGCTCTTAAGTGTGGTACAATCCGCATATTTATTCAGAGATCAATTAAAAAATTATGACAGTTCAAACATAGATAAAAATTTTGAGAGTAATATATAAAAATTTGAGGTCATTTGCCAAAAAAAAACATCTATTTTAACGGCTGAATTTATGTTGAGCAAGTTAACCTTGAATGGCTGTAGTGAAAAATTGCAAAATTCGATACCTCGATATGGCCGTCTACATTTTGCAAAATTCAACATAACTCGAGAGCTTTTCGTTCACATTGAGTTGAATCCATAGATAAAAAATATATATACTGGAAGTTGAATCTAGGTAGAACCAACATTTGTTGGGACATTTTTGCCAATGTTAATATTAATATATGGATTTCTGCTCTGAACTCAAGTGGTCCGGTGTCGATCAATTTCATTGTTAATTTTGTTGTCAACGGAATTGATGGCTTCAGAAGCTTTAATCAACACGTAACTACATCAATTTCGCTTGTACACCATCAGTCAGGAGGCACCTCCAGCAATGTATTTCAATCAAATTTCCCGTCAATCCAGTGCCGTATTTCCCATTACGCACAATATGCCTGGGCGTAGAGCGGCAAAGTTTGAGGGCGGCAAATTTTCAAAGAATAATCAAAGAAAAAAGCGACGAAGGCCAGCGGAATTATTCAAAAAGATTATTGAATGGAAACTTCGATTAATTGAATAAGTATAAGTATTTTAAGAGCTAATCCAAAGCGCCAAAAAAGTACAGGAATGTTATAAGGGCGACTTGATGATGCCTTTTCAACAGAATCTTAATATTTTTTGGAAATAATGAAAAAAAAACGATATGAAATGCACATTATCAGACTTGCTTTCATATAATATTCTTGCTGATTATTTAGAAGTAGTTTTTCCGAACGTATAAATTGCTTTACGCATACTCGTGGCCATGTCGGTGACGGTTTGCTCAGCGGAATAACGTTCATTTCCATCATAAAACGTTCGAAATATTATTTAAGATCCACTATGGAGCAAGACCGTTCAATGCGTTAACAATAATATTGGCAATAGAATTAGACCAAACAACAAGTATAGATTTTGACTTCATTATTGATTCATCACTGCGCTAAATCCCAGCGTGAGTTATTTTAATTTTTTTCTTTACTTGCAAAAATACATTCAAAATATAAATTTGGGTTCAATTTTGTCGTTATAGCGAATATGAGGGCGGCATTTTTTAAGTGAAATTGGTTAATCCGGCACTGCTTCAATCGAATGAAAATCGTGCCAATCGCTTTCTAGACGATCAATGGATCAATTATTGCATCTGATTCTATAAGTACCATTGACAATTTTGTTGAGAAATAAATTGACCGTCTCCGGGCCATTGCACACATGAATCGACATCAAAAACTTGCCATCAGTCGATACTTACGATACACTTTTGTTAGATTAGCAAGTGCCCATACAGCCCACTTTTGGCATTCCGGGGTATGAAACATCTTGACCAAGTATAAAATAGGCTCAAAAGACCTATAGTTTATATTTCTTTGCGCAGCCAAATCCCAGCTGAAACAAAAATGAGGATTAACATTCTTTAACACGGTCAAGTTTTTTATGCCTTTCTCAAGCCTCCTTAATAAATCCATATTCATATATTTTTTTCTTATGTTAAACTCCCATTGTGAGCTACACTTCATAGTTCATAGCGTGTCCTATATAGCGTGTACCACTATCGATATCTCCGAACTGTTTAAGTGCTACGAGGTCGGTTGAATGGGAGAAGGTTTGCCTTTTGGATGCTTATTGATCCATTCACTATGTTGCAGATTCTTTCACCACCTGATGAACCTTTACAACGTCTGAAGGGACAGAGGGGAAGCTGGGAGCGTGTAAACAATCTTGTCATCTCATAGGCTTGTGAAGTTATTTGGGGCGCCTAGATGCAAAACCAGAAAATTCCGTCATGAATAAAATCGAGAAAAACTCTATAAACTGTAATTTTCAGATTATTCTTTTTTCATATAAGCCCAAAAGCTAGCGGAAATTTTTCAGTTGTTATTTGAGGCACTATGAAAACTTGGGAAATACTTCTGCTATGATAACTAAATACAAAAACGTAGACATGGCTGGAGGGTAAGGGGGCAAAACCAAGATACAGAGTAAAAAAAAAATGCGTCTCAAATCAAACTTTAATATTTCGAGAATTAGAAAATAAGTTTTCCCGGTGTTTTAGCCGGTCCTGAACCTTTGCCAGGCGTTGCCAAAGTTGCACAGGGGTGACCCACGTAGGTGGTCTGTTGCAAGTATTTCAAGAACGACTTTTCCAAATATTGACAATCTGAATAACTTTTATAGAACATTTTATACAGAGTGTGCAAAAAGTCCCGGACCCCCGAATTATTTCGAAAACGGTCTACAATATAGAAAAACTTTTAATATAATTGTTTTAGGTATCAATGTTGTAATCTTACTATCACTACTTCAATTATACAGGGTGCCTCATAAAGATGAGGTAAACCAAACATCACTTTTTTTAAATGTAATACCCCCTTATTTATCACTTTTTCTGATTCCTCGTAACATTTTGAACATAAAACATGGAACATGTCTTATGGCTAAACCCATTAGTTTTGAAAATAATTTGAGTTGAAAGACCAAAAAGAAACTTTGTAGATTTAACGATATTATTATTTATTTACTTTGAAGGAACAAAAATGAACAAATGTGAATCGTTATTTGATAAAATGTTGAAAATGTCGTCCCCTACCGTTTGACAATGTGCTAAGTTATGATAAAATTTGTCGATGACGTTTTGTAAAACTTCCTGGCTGATAGAGGCACATTCTTCAATAATTCTTCTTCTCAACTCATCTAGATCTTCAGGTTTTGGCACATACACTTCATTTTTCAGGTGTCCCCAAAGAAAATAATCAAGGGGCGTTAAGTCTGGAGATCAAGCGGGCCATTATATGGGCCCTGTTCGCCCTATCCAGCGATTAGAGAAAGTATTGTCTAAATAGGCTCTAACGTGTTGCCCAAGATGAGGCGGGGCTCCATTCTGCTGAAACCACGTATGTCGTAATAGTGGCCGCTACTTCATTAGTTATTGCTGGCACAATCTCATTTTGCAGCAGGTGGAGATCCATTGTGGCATTCAAATTTCCCTCTACAAACAAAGGACCCACTAATCTGTTGCCAATAATGCCAGCCCGGACATTTAGTTTTTGAGGGTGTTGCGTTTGTGCTCTTGCATCTAATGTGAAATCTGGTCAATCCAGTAACGGCAATGAGAAACTTGCCTCAATTTTTTTTTATTGCTGAATTCGAAAGTTTATGAAAAATAAGCAGACCCGTATTTTTTTTCTTGTTGATGTTGGTCGAAAATTGACGGAGATATAACGCTTTGAAGTGTGCAAAAATTGCATTGTTATTGCAGAAATCATATTTTCACGAAATAAAAAAATACTTATCGATTTTTTTGCGTTTTTCTTCAGTTTGCAATAAAAAAAAATCGATTCAATTTTTCATGCAAGTTCCCCATTATGTCGATCGATAGTCCCGTTTAACAAGAATGTTGCCTCATCCGAAAAAACTAGTTGATTGAAATAATTGTATGCTCATCCCTTTTTTGCATCATTAATTCACAAAAATTCAATCTTCGATCAAAATCGCCTTCTGATAGTTCTTGGAGAAGAGTTATTTCAATGGGGTAGTAATGACAGTTTTTCAAAATATTTTTAACTGATCTAAAAGAAACATCAACTTCGACGGCAGATTTTCTGAGTGTCAAATGTGGATCATCTACAAAATGTTATGTCATTTTTTTTTCGTCATTAACTGCTGATTTTGGTCTTCCGAGCCGAGCTTTATTTCTGCAGGAGCCGGTCTCTTCGAATCTTTGGACTGTCCTCACAACTGTAGATTTTGATATCGGCTGCCGGTTTGGAAAAGTTGTATTAAATAATTCTTTTGTTTCGGTTGATAATCTTTGTCTGTCCCCAAAACCTCTTATCATTAACAAAGTTACACGTTCCTTTTTGGTTAGTGACATTTCAAGAGTTTGTTTTGACAGTGACGCAGAGTTGTAAAAATGTAAAATACAGGTGATATTGCAAATAAAGAATTAACTTATTTCAACTCAAATTATTTCGAAATGTAATGGGTTCACCCATAAGACATGTTCCATATTTTATTTTCAAAATATTACGAGGGATCAGAAAAAGTGATTTCATTTGAAAAAAGTGGTGTTTGGTTTACCACATCTTCATGAGGCACCCTGTATAATTAAAGTAGTGATAGTTACATAGATTTCGTTGATACCTAAAACTTTTATATCAAAAGTTTTTTGATATTGTACACAGTTTTCGAAATAATTCGGGGGTCTGGGACTTTTTCCACACACTGTATATATAATGATGATATTTTCTTGAATATTTTGACATTTGTGATTTTTAAAACAAAATAACGAATATCTAAGAAACTATCATCAATAGACGAATGACATGTTCTATTTAGTTATTCAGAATCTCATACAAAATTCAAAATCGAATAATATACACTGTGTCCTATTTGAAATAAGAAAGTTACTAGGAAAAACAAGTGGCAACGCTCCAATCATCAAAATATCTTTGAAAGTTCTATTACACTTTCATATCGTCACGTACCAAAATTCAAAACATTTGGAAAAGCCGTTCTTGAAATACTTGCAACTAAACCACCTACGTGAGTCACCCCTGTGTAACTTTGGCAACGGTTCAGGCCCACCTAAAACACCTGGCAACTTAATTTCTCACTCTCCAAATATTAAATTTTGATCCTATAAAAATTACAAGATGCTTCAAGGACCTTTTTTTCGAGACGTTTTTTTTTTAATTTATAACTTAGTTTGCCCTCGAACCCTCCAGCCAGATCTACGTTTTTGTATTTAGTTATCATAGAAGAAGTACGTATTCCACAATTTTTCATAGTGCCTCAAATACCTACCTACTCAAAAATATTTGCGAGCTCTCATACTATATGACTTTGCTATATGGGGAATTAAAATATGATGATTCTTGATGTTTTCTTCAATCATCAATCAAAATATTTGATTTTGAATTTCCCTCTACTCATTGTTTACTACTAGCGATATCACTTAGTAATAACGCAATACTTGGTGTAGGTCTGAAAATTAAAGATAAGAGAAGCTAAAGACAATAATCAATCTCATCTTGGTGCTAATAATATCGGATTTTGTGGCGGGTGTCTCACTAAGAGGGGATCTTGGTTGTATCTCGGAAGTATTAGCCATTTGGCCTGCGGAAAAAAATATTAGCAAAGAGACCATGTGAAAAAGAAGGAAACTATTTTCCAGTTTCAAGAACCGCCACTAGAGCGCGCGACTGTTATGGCCAATCAGAATCAGATTTTTACAAAATTTTGCCTAGATAAAGCGTATTATGAATAGTGACATCATAAGGTCTGTTCGTAGAACAATCAGAAACCAGTCAGAGCCAGTCAGCATTCAGCATTTGCAGTTTGCAAACTATTTCTGATTATTTTGACCAATCGATGAAGCGCATTCGGTTTTTTTTTGTTGAAAACTATTTTGCCCCAACTGCCAAAATAAAGGGGTGCGGGAAGGATGGATCTGTTTTTATTTAAACTTGAATAACGGACTGGGCAATCGAAATCAAACAAACGCGGTCTGGTTTGAAAAAGCGTTCCTCAATCAATATTCTACCTTATGAACAATAATAATATGCATTTGACAGTAGACAATAGGGGATGGTGTACAAGCTCACAAGCATCGCGCGTTTTTTAAAAAATTTCAAATGCATCAGTAGGTCGTGTGTTTTTATCTGATATTAAAGAGAAACAAAAGCTGAAAAAAGGCAGGCAAACCACAACTTGATATTTTTTTCCAAACCGAAGATTTTTGCAAAAATGTACTTTTTTTGTGAAAAAGATGTGTAAGTCCTTGGCTGAGATGCAAGCGGTGAGCGGCAGGGCGGCAAGCGTTATAACGGACCCACTCTTTATATTAACAAAAAATTGAATGTATTTTGATATAAGGTGTCTATAAACATATCAACGTCAAAACGGCGTCGATTGAAGCATTTATCGTGCCGTTTTAACCCTTGCCGCTCGCCGCATGCATCGTAGCCTCGCACTAAGTCGTTGAGCGGTAGAGATCATGAGACATTTCATAAAGAAAAGTTGTTCACCTTTTAAATATATAAAAGTTTCATCAAGGTCATTTTTTGTAAAAAAAATCTGACTAGAAAAACTTACGTTTTGCGCTTCAAGGGTGGTTTCCTTAACATTTTTTCAAGAGCAAAATGAAAGTTATAGAGGATGAAAGACTAAACAACTTTGTCTCATACCATTTTTTGACAGCACATCCTACTTAACAAGTCATAGCTCACAGCGCTTCAAAATGACAAAATTCCGCTGGAAACAGGGGTGGTTTCAAAAACATTTTTACAAAAAAGTCACCTTCATGAAAGTTCTAGGTAATCGAAGGCTGAACAACTCTTCTTGATGAAATATATCATGATCTCTACCGATCAACGACTTATACCGCTTCTTTGACAAAATTAGTACATTTTTTCCAATATCTTCGGATTGAAAAAATATATCAAGATGCGGTTTGGCTGAATTTTCAAGTTTTTATTCATTGTTAATATCAGCTAAAATCAAACATACTGTTGCATATCAAATTCTTGAAAAAAGGCGTAATGGTTGTGACAGCGCATCACTGTCAAATGCATATTTTTATTGTGCATAAAGTAGAATATAGAGTAAGGAACGCCCTTTTGAACGAAACATAGTTCGTTTTATTCCGAGTACCCAGTCCGGAGTTATTGAGACTTAGATGAAAACAGATCTCACTTTTCACAACCCCTTTATTTTGAAAGTTAAAGCAAAATGCTTCAAACAAAAATGATGTAAGATCTGCTGAAAATTATGATGCCATTATTTATAATACATTTTTTACAAAATTTTGTCTAGATAATACCCCTTTATTATCTAGGCAAAATTTTGTAAAATCCCAATTTCTGACTGGTCATAGCTGGTGCGCCCCCTAGCGGCCGTTTGAGATTCTTGATTTTTTCAAATTACATTCTTTAGATTTTGTGTGTTTTATTTTTAAACCCAGCTTATTGTTCATTCATATTACACAAACACCGGATTTTGTTACTTCAATTTCCTTCAAAAGTAAATATTTAGAAAATATTAAGTAGAAAGTAATATTTAACATATTCAAACACAATGAAATCCTAAAATTTCTGGGTACTAATTTTCATAGTTCATATGAAATGGAAAACGTTGGGTTCAGTATGAAAAAGCTGCTTTTTTGGTACACAGTGAGTCCCGCTTTTCATGAATCCACCCTCTGATTATCAAAAATGCGATTTTCGTAAAATTTCGGTGGTAATTGCATGTTACAAAAGTTACAGGAGTGCTGTGTTGGAAAATGAAAAAAAGTTGATTTATCGGGAAAAATATATTACCTGAGGCTTAATTTGGATGAGAGATAAGAAGAATTTTTCTACCAGATATAGAATAAGTATCTCCAAAAACCCCTCAATTCATATTTGCAAAATAATAAATTATTAAAGATTGGCATTGATATCAATGTTCTACTACTTCATTTGGAAGCTGAAAAATCCAGAATCCATATTAGAGATTTCTTCAAAAAAGACGCCATTGGATTCGTCATCTTCTGATATGGATTTGTACTCTGTACCAAATTTCACAAAAAAAAATTAACATTAGCGATTCTACGGCTACTGCTGTCAACTTGGTTTTTATGCATGTAGAAGCTTTTTATCTCGTAACTTATGCGATAACAAATCAGTCACATCAAAATCAATAACAATTACAATAAGAATCCTTGGGTATATACAATTGAGCGAGCAGAAAAACTAATAAAAAAATTAACATAAAATTTACAAAAAACAAAATAAAATAAAATTAACACCAATGAATCAACTTTAAATTCAGTATTTTTCAACTAAATGCGTGAGTGTGGATAGATAACCTTTTTCTAATCGGTGGATAGGGCGAGATATTAGATGAGTTTAGTTTTCTTCCAGAATCCACGACTTGACTCCCCTCGACTTTTTTCTGGTGGGATCTATCAAGGAAAAAGCTTCTAAAAAAAAGACCTTCAAAATGTATAATAACCAATCTGACAGGAACAGCCGTAGAATCGTTATTGTTGAATAGTTTTCCATAAAATTTGGTGCAGATCCATTTTGGGAGATAAATCCAGTGGCGTAGTCATATTTTCTCTAAAAAAATCGCTAATATGGATTCTCGATTTTTCAGCCTGTAAATAGAGTCTAGTAGGCCTTGGTTTTCGAAAAAAGCTGGACGACGCGACGTGAAATAGTTTCAATGCCGACAAGCACCGTCATATAGAAAAAATCATAGTTTCTTAGGTTATGGTTCTAAAATATTTATATTATCAGGATACCTTTTCCCACTAATGTCCTTCTCAAAAAATATATCAGTTGGTCTGTACGTAGCGCAGTTCGTTTTTGCAACGGTCCTGTCCAAAATTCGAAAACTCAATTTTGGAGGAACATCCAGAACATATTGACCAATATATCATAGCCAAAATTCATCTAAATCCATAAACAAACAAAAAAGTTATTGAGGATCAAACTAGGTTCTAATTTAATTTGGCCCACAGTCTATATGCACGTTTGCTGCAGAAACAACTCAAGTGATGTCATTTGGGTTGTTTCTACATTGCACGAATTGAACGTAATGGGAATAGCCAGTAATAAACTGAAAGTAACCAAATATGTCGCTTGGGGTGTTTCAAAAATAAACCATTCAATTATTATTAATAATTGATTATTTTGAAAATATGATTTGAAGAGGTTTTTGGAAATACTGATTCTGAATCTGCACGCCAATGCCCAATCAAAATGTTCACCATGTCCCAGCCCAAAACGTATTTCTCTAACATAAAACATACTGTCATCACCAAAATCTAAAAAATAAAACGGATTATCAATAACTGAGATATCATGAAAATTCATGAAAAGCCGAACACACTGTATACCGTATGAGTGAAAAAGTGAAGTGAAAACACAAATTACATAGCTACATGGATACAATTTAAATGAGTCACACTGTAACAACTGGATTAAATATTATGTTGATCAGGTACCTATAATTAAAGTCCAAGAACTTTTTTCAAGTGAACAAATCATATCTAAAAAATGAAGACAGCTAAAGAAAGTGAATAAATACTAAAAAAGTAAGAGAAAATGGATTCAGAAATGAAATTTAATTTTCAATTATCCATTACAATTATTTCATTTTCTATTGAAGTAATTCAATTACAATTATCTACTTTCCAAGCAAATGTAATTTGATTAGTAATTGATTACTTTTGCAATCATTACTGCCCAGCTTTGCTTCTAATCGATGCGTTATTAGAGAGTTTTTGCACCTCTTAAATTTTCATTACGCTGTGGTTATCGTTATTCTGATCATGCGCAGTGACTAAATCACAATCCTTTATCGTTATTAACCATAGCGGATTCCTTTAATTACGGAGAAATAAGGAAAAGCTTATCATTATGGTGATGCTCATTTTAAAACAGCGATTTTGCCGGAATGTAATTGATATTACTGCTAATAATTTTTTTTCTGAAGCAATTGATCAAAATATGATGAACGATCGCGGAAACCAAAATAAATGTTTCAAATATAAAAAATAAACCTAGTACAATGTTTTCTTTTATTTCATACTTTTGCGGATTGATCTACTCAACAATCTGACACGCCTTATCACGAACTCAACTACGGAACTCAACCAGACACGAACTAACCTTACTCCTTTGCTTCTGACGTCTCATAATATTTTCGTGTTTCAGGCTTTCTACCACAAACTGATTTGTGTGTGTTTGTACTGTGTAGATGACTTAAAAATAGTTGAAAGTCGGAAGAGAAACTCGTTTTTTGGTACTGGTGCTGTGTAGGTCACAGTGTGTACTTTTTGAAAGATAATTTTATCAATTTCCATAGGAATGGGTTTGGCATCTTTTAGGTTTGTACGATTTTTCAAATAAAAAATGATTATTGATATAGAAATAAGTACCTACGAGCGAAATAATAACTTAAAAATAATGTATAAAAGCTGTCATGAGTTTCGTCTGTTGAGCAGACGCAAGATAACGAAAAAAGTGAAATCGTGGTGGAGCAAAACCTCTCGTTATAACGGATGAAGTAAATGTCATTTTAAATGAAGTTAACCATGACGTATGAAAAAACTGATGTTATTTTAAGAGGTAGTTATATGGCCATTTATGCTATTCTCTATATAAAATAAGCTTGTATTTAGCGTGGGCTGACGCTGCATATTGTAATCGTATATATATCCATGCCATAGAATGTAGGTTTCAGTCTTAAATTAGCCGCTTTGTCAATCGTGTATCGCAACTTATAAAATAAATTGTTTTTTAAAAACAAGAGTTGCATTCTTCAAGTTATAATTGGCGCAGTCGGTAGGATCCTTTTCGGAGTACGAAACGAGTTGAGATCCTTACGTCATCGAAGTCTGAATCGAATTAGTTCCGGTGCGTTTTACCAAGTAACGGTAGTTCCGGTTCGAATCGTATTGACTTTTTGTTTGGATTATCAGTGCTGCACTCTATCTGTTTCAACAGTTAGGAAAAGGATTCCGAACAACTACACGATTGAGGCAATCTGAGGCTCCTGGTATAATCAATTATTGGTACGCCATTTGAGGAACCAGTCCGAACGTATTGGCATAGCTAGCGTTCAATACAGACAGTAATCTACCTGAATAGTGTATCTCTTCAGCGAAGTTATTGGCTGAGACAGGACCAAGACTAGGAGTAAGTTTTGAAAATTGCTCCTTATAGTTGTGAAACCCTGTTAGTTAAGACATTTTTGGGCGTTTATGAAGAAATTTACAAACCCATTTAAGAAACACCCTGCTGATATTACTTATCCCAGAAGGCGAAGAAGTAGTGTTGACAGTGATAATAGCAATTTTGACTTTGTTCAACTTTATTCTGAAATTGCTCATAATTTTCCCTTTGAAAATAGTGAAAATAATTCTAGTAATCCTGTACAAATTTCAACTTCCAATAATTCTGTAACCGAAGTAGTTAATTTGGAAGAACCTAATCGACTTAATATAGTTTATAAAATGGCTGACGCTTTGAGATCAACGGTAACACTTCTTAAAAATTTTGATGGTACACCATCAAGATTAGAATCTTTTGTAAATCAGATTGATACATTTCACCAAAGATATTTTAATAATGACCCATCACAGCAAGAATATGTCAATTTGGCTATCAAATCCAAAATTGTACGCTCTGCTGAAGATTTCCTTTTGACTCGACCTGATTTAAACACTTGGGAAGAGATTAAAACAGCTTTAAGACAAAAGTTTAGTAATCCAGTCACTAGATCCAACTTGCAACAACAGTTGATATTTTGTTCCAAAAAGAGCAATGAAACTACTCAAGATTATATCCAAAAACTCAAAGCCTTGGTTACCCAAATAAATACTAAAATCTGTTCTGAAATAGCTAATGTTGAAGCTAGAGCAATTTTAATTTCTCAAAATGAACTCACGGCTACTCAAAATCTTCTTGCTAATATTTCAAATGAACTAAGAACCTTACTGATAGTTCAAAATCCTCAGAATTTGGATTCTGCAATTGATATAATAACCAATTACGAAATATTGTCAAGCCAGAATCAGTTTAAAGATAATTACTTGAGAAATAACAATTTTAGATCAAACACACCTAAACCTCAAAATCCGATAAACAATTTTCATCAGAAATCTCCTAATTTCCAGTCTCGATCTAATTTTACCCCACATGTGAATAATCGTCCACATCCTTCAGGACAATCTCCGAATTTTAGACAACCTTTCAACCATTCATTCAGACCGCAAGGTCAACCATTCAATAAAATGCAAGGTCAACCCTTCAATAGACCACAAGGTCAATTTTTCAATCAAAAACCCCAGTTTCCCAGACAACAATATCCACAACCCATGTCAGGCGTTTCAGTGCAAAAGAAACCCCTTTCACCAATAAGACCCCAACAGTCATATTTCCAGTCCACAGGAAAACCCAACTTTTCCTTTCAAGAGTTAACTCATCTTGAAAAAGAAGAAGCAAATAATTCATGCGAAGCTTCAGGAGGTCATTTGAATCCAGAATTTGACTACTACAACCCTGAATTTGACTATAATGAAAACACCGAAAATGATAATTTTTATGATTATACTGATCAAGAACATTCTGAAAAGGAAAGTCTAGTAGACCAACTGGAAAATTTTCATTTACCGGCCTCGGAAGAACAACATCTTGCTTGAGTTTAAATAAATTTCAATTAAATCAACTACCTTTCGTTGAAATTCCCAATTATAAAATCCGTCTTTTAATAGACACAGGTTCTCATTCATCTCTTTTAAGACCTTCTCTTGCTGAAAAACATTTTTCCAATAGAATTGAATCCCAAGTTTGTACCCTTCAAACCTGCACAGGTTCCAAAAAAGCTACTGGCAAAGCAACAATTCCCCTTTTTCTTTGCTTTGGTATCTCCGAACCCATTGACTTCGTTTTATTCTCTTTTCATGATTACTATGATGGAATCATAGGTATCAAAGACTTGTGTAAACTAAACCTCAATATTGATTTAACCAACAAAAAACTCCGAAGTCAATATCTTACAATTCCTTTTAGATTCCGTGACGATTTTGATGAATTCACCATCGAAATTCCACCCAACACAATTCAAAATTCAACTTTCAAAACAATTTTACCAAATGGAACTAGCTGGATAATGCCTTATTATTCAGACTATGACATTGAAATACAATCAACCCTTGTGACAATCACTAAAAATACTTTTACAGTTGACATATTCAATCATACTGAAAAGTATGTATCCCTCACATTCAATCGAAACAATGATTTTCAATTAGAACCAATTGAATTAAATCACTTTGACATTTTTGACTTTCCATCAAAAGAACAAAAATTCGAAATTAACACCTTTGAAAAAAAATCTTCAAAAATCGATTTGCAAAATTTAGTTCGATACGAACATTTAAACTCTGAAGAACGATTTCAACTTTTTGACTTAATCCGTAAATTTGAAAACGTTTTACATAAACCTGGTGACCCTTTGACATTTTCGAATCAAGTAAAACATGTAATTAAAACAACCGATGAAATTCCGACACACACAAAAAGTTATCGTTATCCATACGTCCATAAACAAGAAGTGAACAAACAAATTGATCAGATGTTACAAGAAGGAATTATTCAACCATCGAATTCCCCTTGGAGCTCACCAATTTGGATAGTCCCAAAGAAACCAGACGCTTCAGGAAAAAAGAAATGGAGATTAGTCATCGACTATAGAAAGTTAAACGAAAAAACTATAGACGATAGATATCCAATACCTAACATCACCGATATTTTGGATAAGCTAGGAAGATGTCAGTACTTCACGACATTAGATTTGGCAAGTGGTTTCCACCAAATAGAAATGGACCCCGAAAGCATAGAGAAAACGGCATTTAATGTGGAAAATGGACATTATGAGTACACGCGTATGCTCTTTGGATTAAAAAATGCACCCTCCAATTTTCAACGTGCAATGGACAATGTTCTACGCGGACTACAAGGAAAAATATGTCTCGTATACATGGACGACATAATTATTTATTCCACTAGTTTGCAGGAACACATAAATTCCCTCAAAACAGTATTTGAAAGATTAATTTCCTTTAATTTAAAAATACAGTTGGATAAATCTGAATTTCTTCAAAAATCAGTCGAATTCTTAGGACATGTAATAACACCAGATGGACTTCATCCAAACCCACGTAAACTTGAAGCGATCAAAAATTTCAAAATTCCAAACACAACAAAAGAAATTAAATCATTTCTTGGACTTGTTGGTTATTACCGCAAATTCATCAAGAACTTTGCCAAAATAACAAAACCTTTAACGCATTGTTTAAAGAAAAATGTTAAAATAATTCATGACAAACCTTTCATTAATGCTTTCAATCTTTGCAAAAATTTGTTAATGAATGACCCAATTTTGCAACACCCTGATTTTGACAAACCATTTATCTTGACTACGGACGCCTCTGATTATGCAGTAGGTGCAATACTGTCCCAAGGAAAAATTGGATCTGACTTGCCTATAGCTTACGCAAGTAGAACTTTAAATCCCGCGGAATGTAACTACTCAACGATAGAAAAAGAACTTTTAGCTATCGTATGGGCTACAAAATACTTCAGACCGTACCTATTTGGAAGAAAATTTACGATTGTTACTGACCATAAACCATTGCAATGGCTATTTTCAATCAAAGAACCGAACTCAAAATTAGTTCGATGGAGACTAAAACTTTAGGAATTTGATTACACTATACAGTACAAGAAAGGAAAGCAGAATGCAAACGCAGACGCTTTATCAAGACCACCAAAAGAAATGTTTCCAACAGAGATAATTAAATCACCACCAACCCATATGTCAGCAGCATGCGACGAAGAAGAAAAATCTGAAGATCAATACGTGTGGTTAGAAAAAATGAAACACTTTTTTGAATCACAAGAAAATTTATTTGGACATCCAAAGAAAATAGACCAAAAGAAAAATCCAAAAATAAACGTAATATCGAACATAAAAATCAGATCTCCAGACCCACAACCATCTACTAGTAAAGAACCTTTACAGGAAGAAGAACAGCAACCCATAATTGACAACGTATCGGATACAGTAACGATACATACTTCAATAGAAGATCCCATTATAGGAGCTGTATATGTAAACAAACCTGTAAATTTGTACAAAAATCAAATAATTTTTAAGTGGACACAGAAAGAAAAATCTTATGTAAATAGTACAAAATTGTTCGAAACAAAAAAACGATTGATCATCTTCATCAGTCAAGATCCAACAACAGAAGAAATCCAAGAAGTCTTACGAGATTATCTACCACCAGATATGTATTGCCTGCATTTCCCCAATAAGGAATTAGAGCCGGTGATAATAAGAATATTTCAAGAAACTTTCAGAAATAATGCATACCAACTTGTGATTTCTAACACCCTACTTCAAGATGTAGAAGACATGGACGAACAAAAAAGTATTATAGAAAGACACCATACAACAAAAACTTCCCATCGAGGAATGACAAACATCAAAAATATCAAGCAAAGATATTATTGGCCTAGTATGGAAAGAGATATAATCAATTACGTCAATACATGTGATATATGCCAGAAAACCAAATATGACCGTCATCCATATAAAGTTATCTATAAGCCTACTCCAATTGGATATAAACCACTAGAACACCTGTACATGGACGTATACTCTATATCCGGTCAAAAATACTTGACAATCATAGACAATTTTTCAAAATTTGCCGCTGCTTATCCTATAAATGAAAATGCAATAGAAATTTGTCAAAATCTGATAAAGTTCTTTTCTAATCATGGTACTCCTTCAAAAATAACCACTGACAATGCACAGACTTTTAGAAGTAATTTAGTGCAAGATCTATGCAAAACATATCAAATAGAGTTACATTTCACTACCCCGTACAATCCCAACTCTAATTCACCAATCGAGCGCTTTCACTCAACGATAAGAGAAAGTATGTTAGCCTTAAGAAATGATCATAGAACTAAAACCATCCAAGAATTAATGGATATAGCACTTCTTAATTACAACAACAGCAAACATTCTTCACATGACTACACCCCATTTCAAATACTAAAAGGAAATTTAAACTATCGATTAAATTTCGAGAAAAATATCAATCAGATACAAACTGATTATATACACGAACTTGCCCAAACCTTTAAAGACCTTAACGAACATGTCAATTCAAAATTAAATGCTAAAAAGGCAAATGTCTTGTCCAAACTAAATAAAAAACGAGAAAATGACCCAGAAATACCGGACGGTACTAAACAACTCGTAAAAACTTTGTTTTGTTTAGTTGGTAGCGGGACTAATAATTAATTAGTAGGCAGAATATTATCTAGAGTGATATTTATTAATGCAAAACGTGACAATCATAATGATCCCAATAACAATGGGAATTAACCCGCGATCCTCCGATCAGTAACGTTGACGTCTCGCACTTGACATTCTGGTTCGTGACAGGGTTGTCACATTTATCAACTAAATATATAACACGCCCCTTATTGAAAACAAATTAAAAAGAAGTTGAGTACTAGAGCTAACAGTTACACAAATGAAATGAACAACAATGTCTTTATGTCTAGATCTCTCACTACACAGGTCGAGACACAGATTTTATAAGTCCAGTTTTTTGGGACATTTGATTAATCGACCACATCTTGTCTTTGGAATATCATTTATGGTCCTGACACAGGTTCCAGATTTTGAGTCTAGAGTAAGCTCCTCAGGATCGCCGTTTTCCGAGGATGTCTTCAGCTTAACCACGGGTTGCATCTCATTCCAGTTTTGAGATGTGCCATTTTCAGGAACAAATGGATCTGAGGCCTGAGTACTACGATGTTCTTCCTGCTTCATCTCTCTCTGTCTAAAAGGCCTTAGGTGGATACGGTTTCTTCTATATTCGGCACCTTCTTCGGTCCTGACATGATAATCGTTATCTTTTGATCTGGAAATCACTACTGCTGGTTTCCAATTGCGAACCCCACGTTGAATCAAAACTTTTTCAGTTGGATGTAGGTCTGGTAGTTTTTTAGCATGTTGGTCATAGTACAATTTTTGTTTTTTCTGTTTACATTCCAATTTTTCCTTAGCAATTTTTGTTGTGAATTTTGGTTTAAGTAAGCTCCGTGCAACTGGAAAAGTAGTTCTTGGTTTCCTACCCATCAATAAATCGCATGGAGCTGGCAAATCTTGTTTCGGGGTTGTATTATAATTAAGAACAGCTAACAGGGGGTCTTGTTTTGAGTTTATAGCTTTCACAAGAAGACCCTTCACTGTTTGTATGGCACGTTCAACCATTCCGTTGCTTTGAGGATACTCCGGACTTGACGTTTGTAGAGTGATGTCATAGTGTGAAGCAAAATTCAAAAACTCCCTGGAGTTAAATGGTGGTCCGTTGTCGGAGAATATTTCAAGTGGGATCCCATTGATGGCGAATACGTTCTTCAAAGTAGAAATAGTTGTTGTGGCTGTCTTGTTGGCAATTTTGTTGACCACTATAAATTTACTGAAATAGTCACAAATTACCAAGAAATCGCTACCTTTATGTGATTTAAAATCAATACCGACTCTTTCCCATGGTAATTCTGGAACTTTATGTGGTGTCAAGGGTTCTTTTTGATTACTTCGTGAGTATTCCTGACAAATTTGGCAGCTCAAAACCATATCTTCGATTGATCGGGTAATTCCAGGCCAATACACAGTTTCTTGAGCAAGTTTTTTGCAGGAAACGACTCCTTGATGGCTGCGGTGCAGGAATTCCAATATTTCTGGTCTCAGCGCATATGGAATTATAATTCGTTTTTTGTAGAATAAAACGTTTTTATGTAGGTAAATTTCATTCCGTATGGTCCAGTATGACTTCAGTTCGGGTTGTTTCAAACTACTTTTATGCTCTGGCCATCCTACTATGGTAAAGTCCTTGATTTTTTGCATAATTGAATCTTCAGATAGAGCCCTTAAAAGTTTTTGTTCATTTTCCTTAGACGTAGCCAGAACGGTAAGAATTTTCAGGTTATTTTCCAAATAATCAGTGTTTATTGAAGAATTGGCTGGATCTCTACTAAGTGCGTCGGCAACTTGCATTTTCTTTCCTGGAACATACTGAAGGGTAAATTGGTATCTTAACAATCTGATTGCTAATCTTTGCAATCGAGGTGTAAGTTCATCAAGCGACTTCTTCAGTATTCCTAATAGAGGTCGGTGATCAGTTTGAAGGTGAAATTGATTGCCATAAGTATAAAAATGGAACCTTTCACAACCAAATACCAAAGCAAGCATTTCCTTCTCAATGTGGTTATATCTCTGCTGTGTTTCGGTCAAAGAGGCAGAGGCAAACTCAACTGGATGATTATCCTGCATGATTACAGCTCCTAAGCCATAAGGACTTGCATCCACAGATAGAACAGTTTCCTTCAAAGGATCAAAAAATGATAAAACTGGAGATGATGTTGCTAAATGCTTCAACCGTTGAAAACAAGTCTTTTCGTTTTCCGTCCACTGCCATTCACTCTTAGAACTTAGAAGTTTCCTCAGAGGTCCAGTCTCCTGCGAAAGGTTGGGGATAAATTTTGCAACATACGTGATCATACCCAAGAATCTTTGTAGGTCCTTTTTGTTTTCTGGCTGCTTCATGTCTTGTATAGCTTGAGTTTTATTGCTGTCTGCAGAGATCCCATTTTCACTAATGATATGTCCAAGAAATTTGACTGATTTTTGACAAAATTTCGATTTTTGCATATTTAGGGTTAATCCGCTTTTGGAGATTACATTCAAGACTTTGTCCAAATTTTTATTATGATCGCCTATAGAAGAACCAAAAACGAGAATATCGTCAAAATAATTTATGACTCCACTAACACCTTCTAATGTTTCGTAGAGAAAACGCTGGAAGATTTCAGGTGCAGAGCTGATACCATAAGGTAAACGAGTGTAACGGTACCTGCCCCAGGGCGTAGCTATTGTGCACATTTTTGAGCTATCATGGTCCAAAGGTATTTGTAGAAAAGCTTGAGATGCATCAAGTAATGTGAAATACTTTGCGTTACACAATTCACCAAATAAAGAGTCAACAGTAGGAATATGGAAGAATTCCCGTTTTATGTAGACATTTAATTCTCTCGGATCCATACAAATTCTGATATCGCCATTGGATTTTGGGGCTATAACGATTGGGTGAACCCAACTTGTTGGTTCGGTGATAGGTACAATAAGTTTTTTACTCACCATCTCATCCAGCTTTTGTTTGACCTTGTCCTTAAGTGCTAAAGGAATCTTCCGTGCGGCACACACTTTGGGTTCACAGTCATTTGTTAGCGTTATTTTATAAGTCTTGTTCACTTTACCAATGCCGCTGAAAACACCCTTATGTCTGTTGAGAATTTGTTTCACACAACCAAGTTCAGTCACTTCACTTATCACGGCAATGTCGCAGCCTCTTTGCACGATTTTTAACAATTGGGCACCCTCCAAACCTAGGATGGAAGATGATGATTGTCCATTATTCAACACATAATACAAAAGTTCTGATGACTGCTTTCCATAGTCACACAGCAAACTAATTTGACCTAAAATGTCGATTTTATGTCCAGAATATGAAAGTAAAGCAGTTGAAGTTTTTGAAATGTCACTAAATTTTATGTTTAATTTCTTGAAGTCTTCATAAGTCAAGATATTTACTTGACTACCAGTGTCAATTTTTAGATTTATTTCACACTGTTCAATGGTTATTGTTTCAAACCATTCCAGGGCGTCAACATTCCTGCTTGATATTGTCCAAACCACGCTTTTGCCACAGAAAGAATCCTCAGAAGAATCAGATTGTTCACTCACTGAATTTGTGTCCGAAACATCGCTTTCTGCATCAACTCCGTGTACCTGATACTTTCTACCGCAAAATTTTCGGTAATGACCTTTACGATGACATCTTGAACAATTGCGGTTAAAAGCAGGACATTGGTTTCTTGCATGTCTCAGTCCACAATTTGAACAAGATTTCTTCCTAAAGTCAGTAGGTGAATCAGCTGCTTCAGCTTGCTCTCTACGGTTAGATGATGATGGCTTATTGCGGTAATTTTCCTCATATTTTCCTGAGCTTCGATGTTTTTTAAATTTCACAGCATCGACAGTTTGATCCTGAGCCTGGGAGATGACTTTTTGAGTCGCTGCACTAGCTTCCATAGAGCGACTAATCTTTATTGCTTCTGTCAGTTTTAAGTCAGATTCCTGCAGAAGTCGTTCCTGGATTCTGCTGTCCTTTATTCCCAAAACAAGTCTGTCCCTGATTAAAACATCGGTTTCTTTGAATTCGCACGTTGAAGCAAGGTGTCTCAAGGTAGTTATAAATTGATCCACAGTCTCCCCTGATTGTTGATCCCTTTTAAAAAATTTGAAATGTTCATATACAAGGTTTTTGACAGGGTTACAATGTTCGTCAAATTTTTTCAAGACAGTTGTTAATTTATTTTTGTCCTCGGACTCATCATACTCAAAAGTATTGTAAATTTGGAGCCCTTGGTCTCCGATGAAATTAAGAAGGATAGCTATTTTTACTTCATCCCCTTTAGACGATTTTCCACTTGCCAACATATAATTTTCGAACTTCTGCTTCCATAGTTTCCACTGAGAAGCTAAATCCCCCGAAAAGTTCAGTTCATTGGGTGTCCTACTCTCCATTTTACAATTTTACCCAACAAGAAGCACATATGTCCTGGCACACAACACAGATGTCCTGGCACTCACACAGATGTCCTGAGTTTTGTTTTTCTTCACTTTATTGTCCGTTTTTTCCGACACACACGATATTTTCAAAGCACGGGCTTCACTTTCGAGTATCGATCAAATTCACGGCTAGATACACTTTTACACGCTGCCACCATGTAATGTTTAGTTGGTAGCGGGACTAATAATTAATTAGTAGGCAGAATATTATCTAGAGTGATATTTATTAATGCAAAACGTGACAATCATAATGATCCCAATAACAATGGGAATTAACCCGCGATCCTCCGATCAGTGACGTTGACGTCTCGCACTTGACATTCTGGTTCGTGACAGGGTTGTCACATTTATCAACTAAATATATAACAATAAAATAGGACTCAAACTAAAACCTAGATACAAGACAATGCAATTTACAAGTCAAAGACATCCCAAGGACGTTAAAAGACATTCCTAATCTTTTCAGGAAATGAAGATCATTCTTCTACTCCTTCCACTAGTCACCCAAGCTCAGTACCATATCGAGGAAATAAGTAACCCCCTATTACCGGTCTACCAGAGAACTAGTTATATAATAACTAATTACCATCATTTTTATTACCATGTAAATTTAACCAACATGAAAGATTGTGTTCAACAGACAAAATCAACAGTTTTACGAATTAATTCGACCTTAGGAAATTCTAGTTTACTATTAAACAACTTGTTATTCAACAAAGTTCAGAATTTAATAAGTCAAATAGAATCAATCGAATCATTCGTAAACCATTATTCTACTCCAAAGAAAAGAGTTAAAAGAGGACTCTTTAATTTCTTAGGAAAAGCACAAAAATATTTATATGGCACCCTAGACGACGACGATGGTGAAAGATACGATAATTACATCCGAATTCTTCAAACTAATCAAGAGACTTTACATAAAGATTTATCAAATACCCAAACAGTCGTGAAACAATTAACAAAGGACATTGATTCACAGCTAATCAACCTTAAGACGAATCAACAAAAGCTCTTGTCCCGCGTGAATGAAATTGCAAAGACAACAGAATCCCTAACTACAACGTCATATCTCATTTTACTTCTCGACACTTTAGAAAACAATATACGTTCTATTCATGAGATACGTAGTAATGTACAAAACGCAATTAACTTCGCAGAACTTAATATAATGCATCACAGCATTTTTAAGTACAAAGAATTAAAAACTATTGTGACAAAACTTAGTCCCAAGGTCAGAATCCCGTTTCATAATATAATTCGATATTATGAAGTGGCACACGCGGACGTGACAATCAAAGACGACCTAATAATATTTTACGTCGCAATCCCTTTAATTTCAAACAAACCCTATATTTTGTACAGAATTTATCCAATTCCAATTAATAATAAAATAGTAGCAATAAATAATCCCTATCTATTAAGATCTAGTGATAACTTCTACAATATCAGAGAGAATTGTTATGAAATAGAGGAATTCTCTTTATGTCCCTCAAATTTGTTAAATCAAAATGAGCCTTGCATTCCAGCAACAATGAATCTGACAAGTCATTGCCCTTTGACCCCAATCAAATATAAAGACACTTCTGTAACACAATTGGAAGATAACTCCATCATAATAATCCCGACTTCTTCAGAGAATATTTACTTCCAATGTCCCAGTCAACACACCATTGAAACAATCAACAAACCAACCCTGATTTTACCCTCTGATTGCAAAGTAAAAATTAAAAATATCTTGTACGATTCTCAAAAAATTGATACTATCAGTTTGAGACTAGAACTTCCTTCGATATCTATTGATCAAAAGTTAGTACAAGAAATCGAACCTTTGGAATTGAAAGAAATAAATCTCGAAAATGTTCAAGAAGATTTAGAGAACGCCAAGAAACTTGTCGTTCAACCCTTAAAAACCTTTGATGTTAAAAGTAATGGACTTTCAATTACCACATTTATATTAATCATTGTTGTAATCATAGTGTTAAGCATTTATGTGTGTTACAAAAGAATTCGAAAGAATAAGCACGATGTAAAGGTGGACATAAAACTTGACCCTTTCGAAAATCAACCCCGATTTTCTCAAACTTAAGGAGGGAGGAGTTATATGGCCATTTATGCTATTCTCTATATAAAATAAGCTTGTATTTAGCGTGGGCTGACGCTGCATATTGTAATCGTATATATATCCATGCCATAGAATGTAGGTTTCAGTCTTAAATTAGCCGCTTTGTCAATCGTGTATCGCAACTTATAAAATAAATTGTTTTTTAAAAACAAGAGTTGCATTCTTCAAATTATAATTAGGTGCAAAAAGTCTCTACTATCAAACTGAAAATATTCCTACATTTACCGTAAAACTTTGAAAATTGATTTTGCATCTGGACGCCTCAATTTAATCAGATATTCAAAGCTCCAAATTGTGTAACAATTTTTTCAAAATACGGTCATGGATTTTTCATCATCATTTTCAAGACCTTTGACGCAACCCCTTTCCAAAGTTTACTAATAATAAACAGTTGGACCACTTTCGAAAACGCGCGAAACCGGCTCCACCCTTCTACTTCGTTTCTCTTGGAGAGCCCAGTTCCCATTAGTTCGGAACGTCTGTCGGTCGCTTTGAACCATTTTCGCTGGGCGGGTTTCTTTGAGCGGCATGCTTTGACGACGCGGCCGCGCTTGTATACGGGTTTCAAAGAGCCGACTTCTAAGTGACCTAACTTATTGTATATTAGTAAACTTTGCCCTTTCTAATTATGTACTTTACAAATACCATTGATGTCATTTCGACCCTGTAAAATGACATCGTCAGGAATTGTAACAAGTATGGTTCGGATCTCATCATATTACAAAATCGCAAGTGCCTAGAAACATTTAATTGCATTCTATTTTTTTTTAAAGATGAATCAGATTGAATCGAGAGATAAAGTTTTTTTACGTATTCGGACAACCGCTATAAACTGGCCACCGCGATAACCTGATATTACACCAATGAATATCTCCATATACGGTTCTATTAAAAGTAGAGTGTATCCTGTGGATCGAGCTACACAGCAGGATCTAGATGATGTGATTAAAAGAATTTCAAATGACAAATGATTCCATGTGAGAGAAAGTCTATAAAAAGATTGATGTAGATAGGCAAAAATTACAAAGGAACATTCTTTAAAATTCTTGATGATGGATTTTTTAGATAAAAACAAAGGAAACCATACTTGAGAAACATAAAATAGAATACTAAAAAATTTTTATGAGAACTTTTGATTTTAAAATACATTATAAGAATCAGGGCATCAAAAACGACAATTTTCCTCGCATTAACCGATCTCCTGGAACTTACCGTTCTGGAGATAGCAAAAGTGGTGCGAGCTATTTGGATCACCCTGTATATCTATTGCTATCAAAACCCCTACATGCGTTAAAACTTGAGAAAATAACTATACACTGGAAAAAGTATCAAGTAGGATAAAGAAAAAAGTGTAATGCATTGAAACATTATATTTTTATAACGTCAATTTGTAAAAAGTGAAATTATAAATAAAACCTACCCTTGAATAGATTGTACCATACGATCAAGTACTTGCTGGCGGGATGGCTCTTGGACTGTCCATACTTCCGGACCGTCTGAAGCTAGAATAAAATATAATGACAACTGATAAATCTACATGTTTTGTATGTCAGTGAAAATTTCTATTCCAAGGCAATCTCCTAATTGGGTCCCCGTTGTGCGAGTGAGCGATCAATGATGGTCGAGCGAATCGCGTTCTGATCATACGATGTAAATATGTACATATATGTCCAAATTGCAAAATCAAATCAAAACAAAACATGCTTTATTGCCATAAATTCAAAGATTTGTTGACAAAGCAAATAAATCTAATGCAGGTATACAAGAATAATAATACAAATCATAAGATATACCGACAAAATAATATATAGGGAAAAAAAGAGAAAAATTCAATGAACATGAACATTGTAGCAGGACAGTTTTCATAAAAATGTTTATCAAACAAACAACATAAATACATATAGGTCTCAATAACAAACTGAAATATAGTATATAGCTACAAGTACGAAAACAATCTAGAAAGAAAGAGAACCAACCAAACGACTCGTCTATGCGATGTGCTCCGATCGTATGACTAGTTTTTTGTCCGACAGTGCAACGAATTTCAGTAGCCTAGTTTACACCGAAAGCTCGTTTAGTTCGGTCCGATAGGACCAAGTGGGTGGGGATAGAACGGTAGGACCAATGATTGCTTCTCGTCCGTTTACACCGTCTTGCAACGCCTGAACTAAATGAGTACGCGCGCAATTCGTCAAATGTCAAAAACAAGTCGGAATTATTTATCAACACAATTCGTAACCAGAAAAAACATAAGTAAGTACGCTCAGATTGCCTTAGAAACTCAGAACCAACACAATTCACAATAATAACAATCAACATAACCCCATAATTTTGATCCAGATCCAACCAAATCTAGTTCGGTACACCTGCTGGCGAATACCGAACCAAGAGTGGACCAGCCTAGTCCGCAACTGTTTACGCCATTCGAACCAAATATTTGGTTCTGATATAGTTCCAATTTAGTACTTGGTCCGCGGACCAAGTGGTCGGTGTAAACTAGGCTAGTGTCTCTTCAAAATAGGTCAAATTTGGTTTGTGTTGTGAAAGATGCAGGATGAAGCAGGCGAGAATGCGGCACTTTAGTTTAGCAACATTCACCTCACTGCCGTGAAACAAGAGCCGTCAACGAGAGAATGGAATCATGTGAAACAAATCCACCAAACGGTCTATTTTCAATTGAAAACCGGATGTCGCTATTCAGAATGAAACAGACTGTTTACTTTTTAATTAATTTAAGAGTGTTTTACTTACTTGGTTTGTATAATTTTACTACCAAAGCCTCCGCTTTTACACGATTTTTGTGGATTTCATTTTTTTTTGTCATAAAATATCACCAAACTTCACTCCGTGAATCAGTTCTCCCTCAATATTCATTTTCAAAACAAGAGCTATTCACTAGTCATTGCAAGTTATCGCACACTCACACGACCAAAATCAAAATATTTGATCGTGTACGTTGACCCGATGTACACGATGCGATCACGTTAAAACCAATTCGCCCGTTCTCTCCATCGTGCCAGCGTCATCTCGATTCAATCAGAACACATATGTACGTACTTCAGTGTCAGTGTTTATTTCAAATGATCGTAAGAGCGTGCGTTCACTGCACCGGATATAAGGACATAAGGTAAGAAAATACTTACCAGATTTGAAAATACTAGCTGAACATCATTCCAGCATCTAAACACGCACAACATTGGGACAAAAAATATTCATCCACTATCTATGAATAATCGCATAACCCAAATTCAAATGTCACCGAAAGTAGGTGCATGTTCGATAATCTTATAAGGTGCAATATGAAACGTTGCAAGTCAAACACCATACAGGTTAGGCCAAAAACTATAGAAATTGTACTAGAGTAAAGTACCCTCATTTCAAAAAAATCAGCAAAATGTTGTAAAGAAAAGTCGTTCAGAATCAAAAGTTCAATCTGAACACCAAAAACATGGCGTCACTATGCATTTTATGATGGCTGATGTTTTACAATGTTGAAAATATTTTTTTGCGAAATTTTTATATTAAAAATTTAAATTAAATTTTAAAATCCAAGTTGATTTAAAAGAGATTCTTGAATTTGATCTAAGTTAAAAGAAGCTGATTTGATTTTGATTAGTTTGTTAATGTCTTTGAGCAGAATATCAGCGAAAAATTTGTTGGGAAAATGATGAGTGATTTTCAAAAAAATATATATATATTTTTTCTAGGACGCCATGTTTTTGGTATTTGGGCGTTACTTTCAATACTGAACAGCTTTTCTTTATAACATTTGGCTGAATTTTTTGAGAAGCGGGTCACTCTTGTGGGTAATTTTATTTTTTGATCTCCCTAATGATGTTTGACTTGCAACCATTCTAATTGCACCTAATAAGATTATAAAGCAGGTATCTATTTTCGGCAATATTTGAATCTGAGTTATGCAATTAATGAAATAAATCCCTTATGTTGCACTCTTGAATGACCACACTGTATATCAAAGGTTTTGAAGGTATTTTTTTCACAATTTCAAATTTTGGAACGTTACCTTCATTACAGAAAAAGCCAGACATGTCACTTTTGATTCGAAAACTAGCTTTCGACACCATTGAATTCTCTTATCAAAAACGGATATCACAAGACACCTAAACTGGAAAAAACCCAGCTCCGTTCTATGTTGATCAATATCGTAAATATAGCGTCGTGGGAAATGGAGTGGCATGTCGGGTTTCTTCCCTGTACCATTAATTTTTTTTATCTCACTTACCAATATGAGAAATGACTCCAGCTGCATTGTAGCTCACTTCAATTCCATCACAACTGGATTCCAAGAGCTCTGAAAACACCGAGAGATATTTCGGTGTTATGAGATAATGTCGAAGCTCTTTAACTTCAGCCACATTACCCAACAAGCCCATCATATTCCGCAGAAGATCCTCCTTATCAGGGAAATTCTAGAAATGTCATAATCTTTATTAAGCACACTGCCTAAAAACTCTTTTAGTAAAATAATTTCATTACCTCTAAACAAGATAGAAAATACTCCATTCCATTGTTTTCAAGAAATTTTCGACAATTGGATGGTGTTTCATCAGTTACATTCCACATAGTAGACCATGCTACTTCCAACACGTCATCACAGCATTTTTTTTCTAGTCGCTCAGCTATCAACCATATCATTTTCTAGAAAATATCACATTATCACAAAATGGCACGCCAAGATATTCGCGTGAACGTTTCTCTTCTTTAAGATTTGCAAAACACGCCCATTTATTCAATAATTCCTGGTCCCAAAACTAGTGAAAATCGATACAGGCGTGAAATGATATTGAATTGAAAACTTTATCGTTCTGTAGCGGCAAAACGAAGCAACATTGTACAGGGTGGCCAACCAAGAATGCGAGGTACTGTATTTGGAAAACTACCCATCGTAGAAGATTGCGGTAAAAAATGTTATCACTAAAACGGCGAAGAGAAAAACCTGGAAAATATTTTCAAGTTTCTGAAATGATCGCTAGGGGGGCGTAACAACCAACACCAAGAGGAAAAATACTTTATAATTTACTGACTATTGACCTAAACTTTTTGTCAATAACGTTTTTTTCTATCTATCAAAATAAAGCGTTTTGCTTGACCGATTTTAACGAACTCTGGTTCATATAAAAGAGCATAATCTGCACTACAAAATGCTTATTTGCTTTTGAATTTGTGTCCTTCGTCGTTGCCGCTAGATGGCGTTAACTGAAACAGTAGCATATTTCTGAGTCAAATCAAATAATGTAATGGTATATTCATTCTTATATGTAGTGTGTTTCATTGATATTCCGAAAAAAAATCGGGAAGAGTCCCCGCTTTGAAATAAGATTGAAACGTTCTATAAACATGTATCCGGAAATGCTTGGTTACAGAGCTTCTAAATAATATTTGAACCAATGTCGATCTTTTGATGAAAATTGGTGATTGGGGGTTTCTTATCATACAAAATTCGAATTTGACCTTACTATGACTCTAACTTGTAGGGGGCGCTACCTACATGTAATTCACCAGCTATGAACAGCCATAACTTTTTTGAACATCCCTGTATTATATCTTTAACTAAGAAAAAACGATTTCTTTATCACTTTAGCGCAGAAAATGTATACTTGTTAGAAGTCGCTACGTGCAACCATTCTCGAAATATTTGGATTTGAAACAATGAATACATGTGATTATGAAATTATGGCCAAGCATGGTGTTTCATTGATAGTGTCAAAAATAATAGTTTGTCTGCTTAAAAATAAGAATGAAGGAGAAGGTGGTGGGGAGCAGTCAAAATGAGCGGTCTACGAAGCGTGGGTTGTCATTTATTGTTTATTCGAGCTTTCGGAACTAATTTGTTCCTTCTTCAGGAAAGACTTTATGTATTGAAAAAACATGGATATAAGTATGTGTACAAAGCTAGGATAAGAAAAAACTTACCAATTAGAGTAATGTAAAGATAGAGCATACAGAAAAAATAAAGGATTTAACATGGGATTTCTTCACTAATGACAATAACTTGGATCACAGTCAGTATACATTCACCACTTTTTAGACACAAACATCACTATTACTTGTTAAAAACGTTAAGAGTACTGTTCATGTTAACAATTAAACAAAATAAAAGAGTAAAACAAATAATTAAAATAGTTTGAATTCAAAGTGACGACTAGATTGGTGTGGACGGACTAGCACCATTATGACATGCATTTTGTTAGCTAGGTTAAAGAGCCAATATGAGGTGTAAAATTGACAGAATTGCAGTAATCTGTAACCTACATGGCTGCATCTATGAAAATCAGACGCAACTCACTTACTGAGAAGGATGGAATCTGTAAATTACTGATGGGATTCCAACAAATTGAGACGTATGGTATGACGTTGTTGTGTTTATCCCATCTCATATCAGATGCTGAAAGTTAAACCAGAGAGAGAGACAAAACAAAAAAACAAAAAAGACAACCGGAAAAAGGAAAATTGGAACTTATTAACATCCATGTGGTCCGGATTGTTCGGTGTCAGGCCCCGTTTGTGAATTTGTAGCAAGTAATTATAAATTACGCTTAAGTTCTGATAATCATTCTGGTTATTAAAATTGTTTCCAGTCATCTTGATGTGAGCCACTTTCACCTCTTCAAGATTAGACGTTGACGAGGTCCAACGTGTATCACACCGGCTTTTCTTGGAGATGGCTCACATCAAGATGACTGGAAACAATTTAAATAACCAGAATGATCATCAGAACTTAAGCGTAATTTATAATTACTTGCTACAAATTCACAAACGGGGCCTGACACCGAACAATCCGGGCCACATGGATATTAATTAGTTCCAATTTCCCTTTTTCCGGTTGTCTTTTTTGTTTTTTTGTCTTGTCTCTCTCTGGTTTAACTTTCAGCATCTGATATGAGATGGGATAAACACAACAACGTCATACCATACGTCTCAATTTGTTGGAATCCCATCAGTAATTTACAGATTCCATCCTTCTTAGTAAGTGAGTTGCGTCTGATTTTCATAGATGCAGCCATGTCGGTTACAGATTACTGCAATTCTGTCAATTCTACACCTCATATTGGTTCTTTCACCTAGCTAACAAAATGCATGTCATAATGGTGCTACACTGTCTACACCAATCTAGTCGTTACTTTGAATTCAAACTATTTTAATTATTTGTTTTACTCTTTTATTTTGTTTAATTGTTAACATGTACAGTACTCTTGACGTTTCTAACAAGTAATAGTGATGTTTGTGTCTAAAAAGTGGTGAATGTATACTGACTGTGATCCAAGTTATTGTCATGAGTGAACAAATCCCATGTTAAATCCTTTATTTTTTCTGTATGCTCTATCTTTACATTACTCTAATTGGTAAGTTTTTTCTTATCCTAGCTTTGTACACATACTTATATCCATGTTTTTTTAATACTTATAGTCTTTCCTGAAGAAGGAACAAATTAGTTCCGAAAGCTCGAATAAACAATAAATGAGAACCCACGCTTTGTAGACCGTTCATTTTGACTGCTCCCCATCACCTTCTCCTTCATAATTGCAAGCCTGTCACGAAAACTTTCCACGTAAAAATAAGAAGAAAATTTCCTATAAACATGTGTCTGGAAATGCTTCAGTACAGAGCTACAGGGTGTTAAAGTTTTTACTTCATCTAATTTTTTTTCAGTTTTTTAAATTGCTTTTGTTTAAATGATATTTGAATAAGAGTTGTTGATAACATTACACACAGGTCGACCTTTATCTTTTTTACTGAAAATATGAAGCAACATACGAAAAATGTTATAACTTCTAGCATGTTACCTTCGCCATAACTTCAAAATCACATCTATTAATTATTTTAAATCCAAATATCTCGAGAATGGTTGTTCGTAGCGACTTCTAACCGGTTTACATTGTCTGCGTTAAAAAAAAATAAAAATATAATACAGGTTCGTCCAAAAAAGTTATGGCTGTTCACAGCAGTTAAAATACGTGTAGGTAGCGTCCATACTAAGGTCAAATTCGAATTTCGCATGATAAGAAACACCCAATCACCAATTTTCATCAAAAGATCGACATTGGTTCGAATATTATTTGTAAAAAACGAAAATGAAAATGAAATTTCAACACCCTGTAGCTCTGGAACGAAGCATTTCCGGATACATGTTTATAGGAAGTTTTGTTCTTATTTTGAAGCAGGAAAACTTATCCCGAATTTTTTCGCAATATTAATGAGACACCCTGTATTTTAAAATATACATTTTTCTATTGAAAAAACAAAAAACTATTTTTTTTTTAATTTTCAATTTTTAAAAGAAAAATGTACCCCCTTTTTGAAGTTTATGAAAATGAATACACCATGACATTTAATTAAAAAAAAAAAAAAAAAAAAATAAAATATGCTACCGACGGCAAAGGTCACAAATACAAAAACAAGCATGTTGTTCAGATTATAGTCTTTCATCAAAATTCGTTAAAATCGGTCAAGCAAAACATGAGAAGTCTCCATTTGTTAAAAAAAAAACAATTGAACTTCCCCCACCGCTTTATTTTGATAGAAAAAACGTTTAGACAGAAAGTGTAGGTGAATTGTCAGTAGATATGGAAATGATATCATCCAAGTATTTTCATCGGGCAGAATTCTATAAAGATCCTGTTTTTCTACTTGGTGTTAGTTGTTACGCTCCCTAGCGATCATTTCAGAAACTAGAAAATATTTTCCAGGCTTTTCTCTTGGCCGTTTTAGTAATAAATTTTTTTGACGCAAGCCTTTACGATGGATAGTTTCCCAAATAGAGTACCTCGCATTCTTAGTTGGCCGCCCTGTATACAGGGTGTTACAAATTCGAGTGTATGCATGAGGATCTCGTAAACTGTAAGAGATACAAGGTCGATTAAGTTGAGGCAAAGTTGCCTATTTTGATGCTCAACAAAATGCCGTTTTGAAAGCCAAGAAATTCCGAATACGTCCAAAATTATCCGAAAAAAACCGAAATTTTTCAAAATTTATTTCATTTTTTTCTGACCACATTTGAAGAGATATTTCAAAATGAATGGAACTTTTTCATTGCCACATTTTGCCCTTTACAAGATAGCGTTATTGAATTAAAGAACCGACATCTCGTATATGAGCAGCCATCATCAACTTCAACAATTATCGCAATTATTAAAAAAAAGTGTTTGTTTTTGATCCTATTAAAAATACATTTTTTGTCTCTCTCTAACACATGCGTTCGTATGGAAAAACTCATTGCTATAAATAAGGGGGGGACCTTTAAGAGCCGCACTGTATGGACAGGAATGAAACACTTCACGATTCGTTGTTCACAACGACCTGGTCCTTTCCAGGAACGTATTATGAGGTTCAAAGCTTCAGACGTTTTTGAATTCAAGCCTGATGTCATTAGATACGGTATTAAACATCAATGTAGGCTACCAAAATGTTTGAAATGCTATAACTCTGCAATGGATTGATGTATCTCTACGGTTTTCCAGATTTTAATTAACAAAAACAAATTATAATAGACAAACATTTGTATCTAAATGAATCGATAAGATACATAGACTGTATTTAAAAAATTACGTTAATATCTTGTCGGTCCTCCCACTACTCGTATCACTTCTTGGCATCGATTGTGTAAAGCCGGGTCCAGACATAACATTTCACCTTAAGTCTTGCCTGTTCACAGTGAACAGTCTTCAAGTAAAACATTGTGTGTAGACTAAACAATGGACGTTGAAACTAGCAGTTTGTTCGCTAATTTTTCAGCCGTCATACCTGATCCTTTTAACTGACATGCAAGACGTGAGGTAAAATGTCATGTCTGGACCCCGCTAAAGGTCCCGACATTCTGTGAAATATTTCCCCAATCTTATTGAAGCAATTCGAGAAAAGTGGGGAATCTTTTCGTCGTAACCAAACGTTTTCGAAAACATTAAGCGTTTTCATGGAGTATGGTATCATGAGACCATACTTCATGAAAACGCTACTTGAAATCCGGAGACTCAGCAGGCTACTTCATTCTATTGATATCTTGTCCTCGCCGAAAATCCGAGATCGAGCATTGTTATTTACTATAAGAAATTTGAAAACGTAATTCCACACAAAAAAAATAACGACGAGTAGCAGTATTTTCCTCATAATCAAGTAGAATGTCCTGGTTTCATGGTGTGTTTGGTGATAAAAAGGTCGATTTCACCATTTCTCATGATTACTGCCCCACACTTCTTCTTGCCACTAAAAAAAAACATTGGACACAGTTCGCAAGATTTTTGACTAAATGCATTTAAACGGTTTCCAACTCTGCAAAAAACGGACAAATCGGTCAATCAATTGCAAACATTTCAAACATTTTGCTATCCTACCTTGATGTTGCGTAGATATGTAATGAGAACGAGCTTCAATTCAAAACCCAAAAAAAGGTCTGGAGATATCAACATTACCATAGTAACAAACTATATCGTATCGTCTGACGCTGTCGGCTGGCTCGACGAGTGAACCACGAACAAACATTTTGATTTTTTGATGTATAATCATAATTCTTTGTTTTCACGAGAAATCCATTCCATGGAAACTTGGTTTAAAGATCCGCAAACAGCATTCAAATATCTCTTTTCTTGTTGAAGATATTAAACATTGAATTTCACCCAAAAATGTGCATGTATAAAGTCAAGTGTCCAGCAGTTTGACTCAAAAGATCATCCAAAGTGATAGAAATCTAATACTCACGTTGATGGCACCTAGTTCACCGAGTCTTACTTTCTGTTGGCCATCCACTTGACATGCCAAAGAATTTAGTAGATAGATGCCGATGCGCTGAACGAAACTTTCAGATGTCATGCCATGTACAGTGTAAAGAAGTACGTCCACTATACGTTCATACTCAAAAATCTAAAATTCAAAGAGAGATTGTATTCACTTCTATTAATCAATTGAAAAAATGATGATACATAATGAAAATCCGTGATTACAATGAGTTAAGTAAAAGTTTGAAGCTTAGATTCCTAGCAGAGATTTCATAATTAAATTTATGTCACTTTTAATTTCATGGAATAAGGATGTTATAGATAAGCTTCCAGTGCAACAAAATAAAGTTATGCGAATACTGTTAAGCTATGATAGATACACACCTATCGAACATATGTTAACCACATTGGGTTGGCTCTCAGTTAAACAAAATATAGAAAGGGCACACATAATTCTAATTCTAATAAATAGAACACAATTGGATGCCAAGTTATCTAAATCCATACTTAAGAAAAAGAACCGAATTCCACTCATATAATATAAGATCGAAAGACAATTATTAATTAATTATTATAATATAACACAAGTAAGAACAACCAAGATTCAAAAATCTTTATTCAATGGGGGAGTTGCTCTGTTTAATGCTCTACCTGCAAACATTAAAGCAGCATTAGGTTTAAAAGAATTTACTAGGTTAGTTGATAGGTATATTTTGGGTTTTTAAGTTCAAGTACCTATACAGGGTGTCCCGAAATTTGACGTCACTATTTTAACCACGTATTCTACGCCCCAAAATAGAAATAAAACTTCATATAAACTAGTATCACCGAACAAATAGTATATTTATTTGTTCGGCGCTAGTATCCACAAACTCTGTTTTAAAGGAAGACCTGATAACGGTTTTTTGTAGATATTTTCGAAACCTGTTGAGCTAATTGAATAAAATTTGGTACAGTTACCAAACTTTTTACACTCTATCTAATGAATAAAGACTTAGTACTGTATACCTTTCAACGAGTGGGATATACAGGGACGGGTTTGAGAAAAGTAGGCCCCAGATTTTCTGGTTGTTGATTTTTAGTAGCTTTGCCTACAAATTTTGAAAATCTGAAGTTTTCTACACAAATGAGGTACTCTCCAACTCTCTGAAACGCCCAATTTCGAGAAAAACGCATTTGAAAATCATTCTAGACACTGGTTTTAGTGAAAAATGTCGTGTGCATCTGGCTAGGCTATCACAGGTAAATCCGTGCTTTTGCTGAGAGTTTCGGTATATGCAATTTTGTTTGTAATCAGATTTTTGAATGCATTTTTCTCGAAAATGGTGCGTCCCAGCGAGGTAGGAGAAGAGTACCTTATCTATGTAAAAATATTCAGATTTTAAAACTGTGCAGGCAAAACTACTAAAAATCAAGAACCAAAAAATGTAGGGCACATTTTTCCCCAAGTTCGTCGCTTTATTCCCTAGCCATGAAAGTGATACAATACTAAGTTTCCGTTCATTATGTAGAGCGTAGAAAGGTTGGAAACTGTACAAAATTTTACCCAATTATCTTGACAGGTTTCGAAAATATTCACGAAAAACCGTCATCAGGTCTTCACCTTTAACACCCTGTATCTTGAAAACGAAGAGTCAGTGGATACTAGTTTATATGAAGTTTTATTTCTATTTTCGGGTGTTGGATACGTGGTTGAAATATTGACGTCTAATTCCGGGACACCCTGTGTAAAGAGTGCTTTATATACAGGGTGTTCCCTAACCTCTGTGACAAAATGAAAGGGGTGATTCTTCGCTTAATTTTAAGACGAAAATGTGGTATAACTTTTTTTCGAATTTCGCTTTGTTTCCAAAATACAGGGTGTTTAATTTTTTTATTATTATTTATTTTTATTTATATTTTTTTTCATTTATTTAGTGTTTTTGGATTCTCCATTAAAATGATTATAATTGATTGCTGTATTTGTTAAAAAATTCAACATCAGCGATAATATTACTTTTTGCGTCAAAACTCACTCAACTAGATTTAATTTTTTATCTCAAAAATTAGGCAAGATACGATAAAAATGCAAGAGATCAAAAAGTTGCGTTTTTAGTTGAATAACCTGAGAAAAAAATGAAAATGACACAAAAAGTCAGTGGCGTACATTTTTTTCCCAATAATATTGGTTGAAGTGCCGCTCGGGACGCCACTGTATTCGATAATTTTTATTTGTTCATGGCAAAATGAGCCCGTTATCACTATAAATACCGTTACCAAACTTCAACAAAATCGAGTGAAAGATAAATTAATTAAAAATAAAAAACTAATCAAAAAAAATAAATTAAACACCCTGTATTTTGGAAACAAAGCAAAATTCGAAAAAAAGTTATACTACATTTTCGTCTTGAAATTAAGCGAAGAATCACCCCTTTCATTTTGTCACAGAGGTTAGGAAATACCCTGTATATATTGCGAAACAATTTGGGATGTGTCTCCCCGCTTCAAAATAAGAACAAAACTTCCTATAAACATGTATCCGGAAATGTTTCTTTGGAGAGCTACAGGGTGTTGTGAATTTATTTTCATTTTTGTTTTTTCTAAATAATATTTGAACCAATGTCGATCTTTTGATGAAAATTTGGTGATTGGGAGATTCCTATCATGAAAAATTCGAATTTGAATTGGAACGCTGCAACTTGTAGAGGGCGCTTCCTACACGTATTTTTTCTGTTATGAACAGCCACAACTTTTTTGGATGAACCTGTATTATACTTCAAAGTAAAAAAAACAGATTTCTCTATCATTTGCAAAAAATGTATACTTGTTAGAAGTCGCTACTTGCAACCATTCCCTAAATATTTGGATTTGAACTAGTTAACACATGAGATTTTGAAATTATGGCGAAGGTAACCTGCTAGAAGTTATAACATATCTCGCATGACTGCTTCATAATTGCAGTGAAAATGATAAAAGTCGACTTATGTGTAATGTTATCAACCACTCTTATTCAAACATCATCAAAACAAAAACCAATGAAAAAACTGGAAAAAAATTAAACAAATAAAAACTGTAACGCCCCTGTAGCTCTGGAACGAAGCATTTCCGGACACATGTTTATAGTTTTTTTTTTCTTATTTTTGAGCAGGCAAATTCATCCTGTATTTTTGGCACTATCAATGAAACACCCTTGGCCATAATTTCATCATCTACATGTGATGATGAAATTATTATTCATTATTTCAAATTATTTCAAATCCAAATATCTCGAGAATGGTTGCACGTAGCGACTTCTAACAAGTATTCGTTCTCTGCGTGGAAGTGATAAAGAAATCATTTTTATTATTTGAAAATATAGGGACGTCCAAAAAAGTTATGGCTGTTCATATCCTGAAAAATAAGTGCAGGTAGCGCCCTCTACACGTTAGAGTAATACTAACATCAAATTCAAATTTCGCATGATAAGGAACCCCTAAATACCAATTTTCATAAAAAGATCGACATTAGTTCAAATATTATTTGGAAAAAATAAAAATGAAAATAAAATTTCAACACCCTCTAGCTCTGTAACGAAGTATTTCCAGATACATGTTTATAGGGAGTTTTGTTCTTATTTTAAAGCGGGGAAACTCATCCCGAATGTTTTCGCAATATCAATGAAACACCCTGTATATTATATCTTTGGTTATGGTTAGTCACATGTTTGATAAATCAAGTGATAGATTCAAAATAATAATAGTCTATAGTCGCCCAGTGTGCCAAATAAACAACTATTTCATTTCATTTCAATAAAGCTTATGTGATAACTCCATAAAAATAGGACCTATAGAGCAAAGGGTTGAGAAAACGAGGACAATATGGAAAATAGTACTACTGAACCAATGGAATTGTTTTGGAGAATTTCTCGGTAGAATGGTTTGATTGGCCGAGTTAAACGCTATTATGGCGGAGAGATGATGAAAGATAGATGATAATGATGATAATCATTGCATTCTAATTGAAGCATTTGGAACATTTACGGTTCCAATCTTCTAGTCAGTTCTGACGAAGCAAGGTTTTTTCTGTTGCTTTTCCTTGCAGGCTGATAATAGCGGCATAGGAGAGGTGCTTCATTCTCTTTTTACAGAAAGGGCCAACAAGGCAAAGGGGGTGACCACCAACCTCCAGCTCACGCTGGTTTGCGGCTAACGACGAGGGCCTGTCTTCGTCGTGGTGTTGTGCAATTTTAATAATAATAATAATAATAATAATAATAGTCGTTTATTAAGCAACATGGCTTCACAACATTCAATTGACAAATTGGGTAAACGATAAAAGTATTAAACAATAAATAAAGAGGACATACAAAATAAGAAAATTATAAAATATTAATTAAAAATGACCGTGAATAATGATGGTTTCCTAATCCTATTAAATATTGACAACATGAAGTCTTAACATACTCTTAAATTGATTTATATTTACACAGTACTTGATGTCTTTCGGAAGTCGATTGAATTCAAGTAATCCTCCATACAAAATTGATTGAAATAACTGGTTAGTTCCAGCCTTCCTCACCAGTGCAAAATCATCACAATTCCTAGTACTATAATTATGAATATCCTTAAAGAACTGAACTTTATCACATAAATATTTGGGCAATAACTTATTTCTAATCTTAAATATAAAAACACAAACATTGTATAAAATTTTTTGTTGGACAGATAACATATTTAAAATATTTAACATATCTTCAATTCGTGTATATCTATCACATCTAAGTATCACCCTCATCGCTTTTTTTTGAATTTTTTTGATAAAATCAGTCTTATATTGTGGTACATTGAATAGTATAGTTGAGCAATATTGTATGTGTGGAGCAGCAAGTGCATTGTAAAGAGTACGTTTAGTGAACAAAGTCAATTCCCTGCCTACTCTACTTATGAAGCCCACTTTTTGGGAAAACTTCCTAGTTATATAGTCTACGTGACTCGAAAATTTCATATTACAATCTAGAATCACACCAAGGTATTTGATTTCATTCACATGTAGAAGTTTTTCATTGCCAATTCTTACATCTAGATTATTCATATTCACATCATCCAACATCGATTTCTTGCCAAACAAACAGAACTTAGACTTATTAGTGTTGAGACTCAACCTATTCATACACAGCCATTCAAATAAGTCCTCCAGCGCACAGTTCATGGTTCGCTGCATTTCATTAATGTCTTTTCCTACCACATAAAGCATTGTATCATCCGCGAATAATACTATATCACAATTCATAATACTTTTAACAATATCGTTTATATATAGTAGAAATAGTATTGGCCCGAGCACTGTTCCCTGGGGTACCCCATATTAACAATAATTTCAGATGACACACTATCTTTGAATTTAACTCTCTGCGACCTGTTGGTTAAATAGGATCGGAACCATCGTAGCACATTTCCTTTGATGCCCATACGCTCTAACTTATCTAATAAAATAGTCCTGTCCACAGTTTCGAAGGCCCTTTTGAAATCCAAGAATACAGTTAATATGCAGTTATTACTATCAATGGCCCTCAAGAATTCATCACAAACATTTACAATTACAGACTCGCACGAATGACGTTCCATGAAACCTGATTGGTTGGACACAATAATCTGATTCTTATCACAGTATGACATGAGCTGAGTTTTTACACATACCTCCAGTAGATTTTCAGGTACAGGTACTGTGTTGATGGGCCTGTAGTCATTTTCAGTTTTCGGCTTTTTCACTTTGGGTACTGGAGCTACCATGGCTTCTTTCCAAATTTCCGGGAAGATTCCTCTTGATAGGGATGTGTTGATTACGTCCAATAATCTATCACCAATCACAGAACATGCATCACAAAGAACCTGCTTGGATATTCCAGTATCGCCACCACCCACATTTTTGAGGCTCCTCAGGTGTTGCTTCATCTCATCCATTGATATTTCCGTGAACTGCCTAAATTCACTCTCAATTTGGATTCCATCTAGAAAACCTGAGGTCCCTTTATGAGTTCGGGGAATACTTTCTAGTATCTCATCAATACTTCCAATAAAAAAATCATTGAAGTGATTAGCGATTTCTAACTCATCATGTAGAATAATATTTCCAAATTCTATTAGTTTTGGCGGTTGATGATTTTTTTCTGGTAATAGGGTTTTCAGATTTTTCCATAATTTTTTGGGATTGGTCTTGTTGCTATCAATGATATCCTGATAAAATTTATTTTTTTCCAATCTGATTTTAGCAACGACGGCATTACGCATCTAGTTAAAGTGGTTCCAGCTTTCCTCTGTCCTTTGTAGTACCGCTCTTTTATATAAACAGTCTCTAGTCCTCATCATTCCCTTGATCTCTTCGGTTATCCATTTTTTGTGGCTGTTATTCCGATTTGCGATCAATTCAATCCTAGGGCACATATTGTCGAAGGTAATACCACGAGTGCTTAAAAATTACCGATAAATTTTCACGAATGCGTGTTTTCTCAAAATTTCACGAGACCGAAGGTCGAGTGAAATTTGTAGAGAAAACACCCATGAGCGAAAATTTATCCGGTTAATTTTAAAGCACGAATGGTATTTAGAAGAATATTTCACGATTTCTAGAATATAACTTCACTAAATTTGCGTTGCCATGGCGATTGCCCTGACAACGTGGTTATATGTGTCGAAAAATTGTCGTTGCCATATCGATTGCTCTGACAACGTGTTTATTTGTGTTGCCATGACAGAGTGGTATTTTCGATTTGGTGTTATCGCTGTAAGCCTCCGAAAATTCAACTGCTCTTATGGGATTTTTTGTACATGAGTGGAATATTCTATGATATTTCTGACATCATATACAAAGTTGTGGGCTAAGACATTTACATCTGATATGTTATAGTTCCAAGGGGTTTGACTGATGGCGTTTTGAAATTTTTCAGCATCATAGCAACGAAAGGATCTTTGGGTTCTCACTTCATTCTTGGAGTCACTATTGTTATCCAACATTACAGAAACTATAGAGTGGTCACTGATCTTTGGCGTTAAATGTACCTCATGTGAAAGAGTTTTGTTGTTAGTTATCACATAATCAATAAGTGTTTGACTTTTTGAGGCTATTAGAGTTGGTGAGGTTACAATTTGGTTAAATCCATTCAAGTAAACAGCTTGTAATAGCTTGGTGCCATAAAAACATGTTTTAATTAAGTCAAAATTGAAGTCACCAACTATAATGTTGACACCATTAAATTCGGAGACATTGTCCAGATATTCTTTGAAATATTCTACAAACCTTGCATTGTCTTTCTGTGGGGGGTGATACAACACTGTACACAAATACTTGGCACCTGACAAAGAGAACCGGAACGACAGCAACCACACATAATTGTCCACACACTGTACAGTCTTCATGGTATAGCTTATTCCATTTTTTATAAAGGCCATCACTCCACCGGTTCTTCTATTGTTGGTTACGCACTGCTCCAGTTGGTATCCATCTATTCCAATCTCCTTCATTGTGACACTTTCAGACACATGACTCTCAGATAAAAGAAGAATCTCAGGCTTCCAGTCACTCACCAACACATTGATATGATCTTTATTGTTCAAGTATCCCTGGCAATTGTGATACACTAATTTTGATGTTGAGACGCTTTCCAAATTTAATTGCTATTGCAAATAACGATTTTTTTGAAGTTGCTCTATTCTTTTGAACGACTCGCACTTGTTGAAATCCCACACAGCATGGTCGGTCTCAAGACTCAGGCCAAATTTACTATTTGATAACATACAGTTTGAACATTTTAAAAAATTACGAGTACACTCAGCGACATCATGACTTTCACTACATTTTCCACAAACTTTTGACTCCTTACAATCCTTTGAAAGGTGACCATAACGACAGCATTTGAAACATCGTACTATTCCATATTCGTTGTACACTGCACATCTATTCCAGCCAATATTGATTTTATCTTTGGAAATTAAAGCATTGTATGTTTCCATATCGACTTCCAGTACCAAACTAAATCGGTTTTTTACAACTGCCGACCTCCTCATGATCGTTATCTTTCGCTCCGGTACATCAAGATTATTTTGCTTTCTTATTTTGTCAACTAGATTCTCATCACTGTTATCATGTTCAGTTTCATTAAGACCAACCACTTTCAGCCTACGGTTCAATTTCTTCGGTCTCTCAACACTGAATTCGGCTCCCAATCTGTTCTGAATTTCCGCTTGAATAGTTGAAATTTCTTTTTCGTCTCCACAACTCAAAATAATTCCTCCGGTTTTTGTTGGCCTTCCCATGGAAATTCCAGCACCTATGTCCGTTGGATTGACTTTTTTCTTGAGTAAGTCTTTAATTTGGTTTGCATCCGCCTTTTGTTTATCACCCGATTTTTGTTTGACAACCAACACTTTATTATTTTTTGCCACTGTAGCATAGCTTGTTAAAGTGTTTGATTTGACAGAAACTGTGGGAAAAATTGCAGATTGTGGTGGAGAATAATGATTAGTTTTTTGGTCCTTGAGCTCAGATATCTCTTTTTCTAGATTTTGATTTTGAACTATCAAAGTATCGACCTTATTATTCAACTCCTTAATCTTTTCACACAAAAATTGAAGCAAGTTGTGAGTCTCTTCAGTGCTACTCTCACTTCCAAGATCTTCAGTTCTAAGCCCCTTTCTCGATGAACCAGGATTTTTTATTTCACATGATTTGCATTTCCATGTTGCCCTCTTCATATGAAATCCTCTCAACTCAACACATTCGCACTTGGCATGAAAAAACTTTTTACATACTGTACATTCCAAAATTGTCTTAGGATCAATGGAATCATCAAATTTAATATTGCATATAAAGCATGCTCCATCTAATTCTCCGTCCTCGTTCGGCGGTGTACATTCATTCCCTTCCATTACTCCAAATAGATGGAGCTCGTTGGCGATAGCCGGGCACTTTTTTGCTACACTTGTTGATCACAAACGAAATAAAATTATTGTTTTATTTGTTTTTACTGTTTTCTTGATGATTTGAACAATTCTCATTAACTAAACATACTCCATCACTACTGTACTGTCCGTATAAACATAACATGCAAAAATCGCGAAAATAACTGTCCAATATCTGATAATCACGAAAATAATTTCAAGAACTACCAAATATGCGACCATTCAGCACGACGTAGTGTAAATATTTTAATTTGCACTAGTAGTGCAACATTATATAGTCACTTGTTTGTAATCCTTTCTAATGTATGTACAGGGTGTCCACTCTGAAGTGTCCCACCCCTGTAACATTTTTGTTTATTAACCGATTTTCATTTTTTTTTGTTTGTTAGGTATCGTCAAACACTTTTTGAACATTATACCAAATCAGTTCCAGGGACGTACTTTTGGGTGATTATGGGGGTTCAAAGTGGGTCAAATTTGGGAAAATCGTATTAGGGGATTTTTTAGAAAAAAACTGACAACGGAATCTCAATCAGAATTACCAAAAACCTCCCTATTCAAATTAAAAAAAAAAATGTTACTGTTTTGGTTATTTTTTGTTGTTAATTTGTTAATTTAATACTTATACTGCTCACTGAGTCTTCCTGTACGTTCTAATTCTAATTTTCGTTATAATTTGTTAATAAAATCCCAGAATGTGTGTTTTAAACAAAAAACCATCGATAGCTAGTACAGGGTGGGCGACTTCAGAGTGGACACACCGTATATATGGAAATTAATAAACATGTTTCAAAGTGGTTTGATTGGCGGTTTGGATTGTTATGAAGAATCGCAGAGGACCATTATATTCAAGACCTTTTCCAGAATATCCACAATAATGCTACTATTTTGTGGTATGTACTTCATTAACAGTATTTGCCGAAATTATAGCAACAGCCTCAATTTGATAAAACCTTGATCCTGCAAGAGGAATCAAAGAACTAATTAGGCATTCAAAAACTTCAATCCATTTGTCAGTCGACGTGTTCTGGCGATATTTTTCAATAAATTGTTTAGTGTTCCTCTGTCAAATTTGAAAAAAAGGTCAAAGATGAAACTTTTTTTTATGTGACAGAAAAAAGAAAAATCAGTATAGCTCTTGAACTACCAGGATTTCGTTTCATGGACTCGATTATCCGAAAAATAATCATCATCAAACAACGATGGTTTTGAATGCAGCTCTATTGACATTCTTGAAAGGCTACATGGGTTTAGAAAAAACACATTTGGAGTCGTGAAGTTCAAATTCATTTGAAATTTTTGTGAAAAAAATGTGTTCGAACCAATATCTAATAACTATAGATGAAACATTTCATCCATAAAATGTGAAAAATTGTGTAGCCAACATCGAACATAGAAGAGAGGTGGGGAGGAGTTAAGCGGGGCACTGAGTGGGGATACGTTTGCACCTCACTATAATGTGCTTCGGTTACTACACGCGAGACTGCCAGTGGCGTAACTATTTTACAGAATTCTAAAATTCTTATTTACTGCAAGCTTGACACTTGCGAGTCATTTCAATATACCATATAAGTAAATAATGAAGCACTACAAACTAAACCAGAATAAAAACACAATGAACATTCACAAAATCAACACCAAATCCCACTCAAAAAACAAACATTAGACGAAATAGGCGGACCCAATTTTGGTGTGTTGCCGTACTTCAGCTTTTTTAATTTTCATAAGAAAATACTGGTTTTTCTAAATCCTAAATACCTAAACAAATCTTGAAGAGATGTTTCAATTTAAACAAAAAGGTTGCCATTAACTAATTTGATTGAATTCATACCTAAAATGGTTTGAAAAATGATTCCAAACAATGTTTTAATCTTTTTGCTGCGTAGTGATACTTTTAATAGAGTAGGTTTGGCAAACAACGTGGTGGGAGAAACTCTGCACTCGAGTGCACAGATCGATGTTGTCGTCATGTTTATTTCGCTATGTTTCATCTATAGTTATTAGATCATTGGTTCAAACAACTTTTTTGGGTATTTCGCCACACCCTGAAAAAAAATCTATTAGTAAATAATAAAACCTATCAATATCAAACGTTCCGGAAACGAATCTGCTTCCGTCGTCAGTGAAACCTAAAAATGGAACAATTAATTCAAATTCATGTTCGTTTTTGTGTGATTTTGCAGTAAAATGTTTTTTTTTGTGTTTATGACACAAAATGTCACTTTTTTTAGGGTGTGGCAAAAAACCTAAAAAAAAATCTTGTAAACCAGGTAGTATATTGGAATTCCCAGGAAGTATGTGGAATTCCCAGGAAGTATACAGGATTTCCAGGAAGTATACAGGATTTCCAGGAAGTATACAGGATTTCCAGGAAGTATACAGGATTTCCCAGGAAGTATACTAGATTTCCCAGGAAGTATGACGGGATTCCAATACCTCGAAAGAATACGATGCAGATCGTGAACCGTGAATTAATCAATACTCCTGGGTTCGCTTCCGTAACGAGTAAACCAGTCCAGACTGAGATATAAACAAGAAGCCAGAAAAGGCATGAAAACATAATGAAGAAATGATTTCATCAAATTCTAAAGATAGACATAAGCTTACTCAAACTGATTTAAAATTGGAAGATAAGATGAATTTCAAGGCAGCTCAGAAGATATGTTCGATTGATGTCCTTGAATTATTAAATACCGTTGCTGAGGGTGCAGGAACGAAGGAATATTTAGAAACGATGAACTTAGTTATAGATTCCTATTTGGATTTAAAAACAAGGTTATACAATTCATGGTATTGTGTTTTCTTTCTACGCATTTGGCGTGAATGGCTGGTGATGAATAATCAAAAAATTGAAGAACATTTTATTTCAAGTTACTGTTACACATGCATCGAATTAAATGCTCATGCTCTGATCAATCTGATTATACATTTTCGAGATAATCCTAACCTCACAGAGGACATGTTTCTTCCGTTGCTCTTTGGCATTCAAAGCTGCGAGAAAAAATTCCGAGCTACGAGGTCCATGACAACAACGCAATCGACGGTAGTGAATTATAGTATTAAAGACATAATGCAACGACTGGATAGAATCAGATCGATTAATAACCTTACTCATGTTTTGCGATATAACACGTTTCCCAAGAGAGCAGAAAAGATTTGAAAAAGTTCGTTCCAACAGCAAAAATGATCCGCGAATTAGAACGGACAGTGAGTTGAAGAAAATAAAAAAAATATCACCTGATTAATATATTGAGAATATTGTGAAGGACTCTTTACAACAAGCACTTTCAGTGACCGGAAAATTGGGAATGCATGTGATTTATTCATGGAATTTGACCTCTATACCCAAAATTTCAGAAGAACAATCAACAGTAGGCGACGAAAATGAATCCGTAATTGATGATTCCCTAATGTGCGCAGAAAGTATTTTTGAAAATGAATAGGAAGAGATAGAAGCTTTAAGGATAGGAATCGACAAAACCAATGAGATCATTGAAGAAAACAACCGGGAAAATGACTTGTATAAAGATTTATCTGAACCAACATCTTGTGGAGTTATAGAACTTTAACTTTAAGAATGTATGACGATAAATTGGGTCAGAATGGAATTGAATATGGCCCTTATGTAAAAGTGGTTGTGGGCGACAATTTTAAAGTTATAAAGAAATCATCTCTATGCTGGCTGTTAGATGAAACAGTCGGGAGAGTGAGCACAGATCGGTTGAGACGATTTATAACAGGTAAACAAAAAGTTCAAAGAAGAGGAGTTTCCAAAAAAGCGAGCAAAACGAAGATTAAAAAAGGGGGAAAAATTTGAAGGTTCATCAAAAAAAAAGTCTAAAAGCCAGTCATCTTCTGATCAAGAATCCGATACATCTTCCGAGGATTCCGAAAATATCATTTATGATGATAGCACTGATACGGAAAGATCCTCGGAATTGAATTTTTATGAAGAAAATATCATTTGGGAATAAAAATCAGGTGATAATATCGTTGATAATCGAATTGAAACTATTGAAATTGGAAAGTTTTACGCAGTTTATTTTCACAAGTGGTATACCGGTCGTGTTATGGAAAAATTCGAAAATGCAAAAGATGCTTGCAAAATTACACATTTGGAACGGTTGAGGCGAAAACATGTGAATAAAGATATAGTTGAGTTCTCTTGGCCGAAACAAGACGATATCGCAAACATCGAGCTCCAGTACATATTTCACGGTCCTATTCATTTTTGTACTTACGAAGATAACTTAGAAGGTACATTATTTTTGAATTTTGATGAGGTAGAAACGATAGATGAACTTTTATAAGAAACTAGAACGCAAGTTGAAGTGATTTTATTACTTTTTTTAAATTATTACCGAGAGTATAACCTATTTTGACTTTTCCATATTAGGTTACTAAACACGTGTCAAGTTTTTTTCATTTAGCATTGCCTATAATAAGTACCTACATAGTTTGAAATTGTCCTCGTACTATTAAGCACATTTGACAAATAAATTTGATTCATCCGTGCACAAGTGAAGATGTATGTTGCAAAAAATTGTAATTGAGAGCTTTGTCAAGAATGTATAATTTTGAAATCATGAAGATATTGTCAAATTATTAATCTTTGGTCCTACGATAGTTTTAAACAATTATGTTATGTAAAGAGATACCAGATTATTTATTTTTGTTTACTACTTACTATCTATTGTTCGTTCAGTTGGTTGTTTATATAATCACTACAGAGTTTTTCAATATTTTGTTGTGCCTGGCTATTATTGAGAAGTGTTGAATAAATCCATATGTTTTTTTTATCATTGCTATTTCTTTTTTAACTTTCTGGAAAATTTGAAACAAACTTCAAATTTCGTATGCTAAATAAACTGGTTGGAAAGTACACTCAAACTTCCTGGAATGTACTGAAAAAAGTAATATCAACCAATATGGTGTTTATCAGGGGGTTGTAGTCTTAGTCCTGCTGATCATTTTAGTTTTTGAACCACTATTACATCTGGTGAGCCAAGTAATCATAACATTATTATCATGCTTTTGCATTGGGGTAAATCGAGAAAATATTCTATGCATTTATTCTGCGGAGCGCAGTGTAGTATCAAGAATTATTCCCATTAAATATTGTGATATCCCAGGGTTTATAGTGTATTTTGATCTCAGTTGAAACCGAGGTTGAAACAAACCAGTACGAATCAACGTGAAGTCGATGCTTGTGATTGGTTAACAACGAATAATACCGAATTGCAATAATTAGACCGATTGCCGGCCGGGCGTTTAATGCTGTTAAAAATCAACTGTACTTATGTCTCAAAAATACCGCGAGATTTCCCCGGAGGTCGTATATGGGTTGTACCGGGAAGTATGTAGGAATTCCAAGAAGTATATTGGATGTACCAGGAAGTATGCAGGAATTCCCAGGAAGTATATGGAAGTACCGGGAAGTATGTGGGAATTCCAGGAAGTATATTGGAAGTACCAGGAAGTATGCAGGATTTCTCAGGAAGTATATGGGATGTACCGGGAAGTAGGAAGTTTGGTTTACAGAATTTGGGTCAGCTGTCTACCCCTCGGGTTTCAACTACAAGACATACAGGGTGTCCCAAAAATATACCGACAAACTTTAAGTGGAGAGTTCCAAATTTTTGAAAATAAAATGAAAATAAAAAAAAATCAAATAAAATAAACAAAATTGCGACCAAAAATGTTTAGAAACAACAAACAAACAACTGATGGCCAAAAAAAACTGCAGTGTAAGCAGCGATTTAATTATTGCGCAAAATGAAATTATCAAAAACAGTTTTCTTGCTCTAGAGCCCAAACGACTCATTTGCGGACAAAAACGGTTGTTTTTTTTTCACATACTATCATGGATATGGACACAATCAAATGCTGGTCCTTTTTAAATTACCACCCTGTATGTTTACTGGACAACAAATGTTTGTTTTGATGTCCCCTACCATCCTTCAAAGTTTGTCGGTATATTTTCGGGACACCCTGTATAGCTCGAGCAAGGAAGGCCTCACTTCATGGACTGAGAAAAACCTATACCACGAAATCATGAAAACCATAATGAGATAGCAATTGAGAAGGGAAATGGACGAAATATAACAAGAATAGACTAGGACTTGTAGGAAGATAAATTTTAAGGTGTTTAACTAACTAACCCAACAAAAGACAACATTACACAACTACACCGCACTAGACCGGAAAAAAAAACTGGAGGAACCAACATGTGGACATCTTCAAGCTAAAAATGTTGGAAAGACTCGGATGGTCTTGAACGATTTCTACCCTTCAACATGGATCAACGATATTGAGTAAGTGAAGGAAGAGGTGTCGGATCAAAAAGTCCGCTGGGACGGTCTGTGAAGTCAGCCAATACCCATCGTGGGTTGTAGAGCTACATGAAAAAAAGAGAATTCTTCTCAGTCGAAGAACAAATCACAGCAAATTTCAATTCAATACTCAGTTTTTATCAACTTCAAAAATGTTTATATTTAGTGGCGTCAAAGAATGATCATTTGATCTCTTCCTTTTTTCCTTTTATTTGTACATTTTTCAGTATGCACTATAACTTTCTTGACTAATAACATTTTCCTGTAAATTGGCTATACACAACTCCAGGGAACTGTCGTTTGGTCAGTGATGTCTGTATGTCGTACATGTCTGGACTAGTCTTTGGTATGTTATCAGTAAAGTGTTGTTCTCGGTATCTGTATAGGAGTTGAGCCTTGAGTCTTGAAATTAGACATGAAGAAATGTATTCTAACCAGAGAGGATACGTTCAATTCTCCGAATACACTTACCACATCTGATGGAATCTTGAACTGACACAAAGTTAAACAACCATTACGCATCATGGTCTCGTCACTCCTATGTTTACTCATGCCATTCAAAAGAGCGGAAATAATTTGTCTCTTGACGTGCACTGCTTCATGTATTTCCCGATCGGTACCTTTCACCAAATAAAATAGAGTTGCACTGGAATATGAATAACATATTTCAAATGGTATCTTGCCTTCTTGTGATTGATCAAAGTTTCAAGATTTGGTACAACAAGAATTCGCACAAAGGATAATTCACATTCTTAACTAGCTTGCACAAACGGCCGAGGTGGTTGACTCGGTGCTCGTTCCGCAGTAATGAAGCACTCGATCGATACCAGGGAGTGAGCGGCCCTTGCATGAAAGCTCCGACTTTGGAGCATTGCACTTCCATTGGGCGTGAACTCCAAGACCGTAGGATACTCTCAACGAGATTGAGAGTGTGTAGCCTCACCCTACACCCTGCTCGTGGTGGCCCTACCGAAACGAAGTCCTACGGATCTAGACCAGAAGATCGATAAACATTCCGTGGCTAACGCTGGAGTGCACGGGAAGCCTCAGGATGTAGTGGTCGCGTGTGGGGCACTCAAACGACCAACCACGTGTTTGAGACGTGCGTGGAGACCCGTAAGTGGGATGAAGGGATTCTGGTGGTTGAGTCACCCTGAAGTGGGGGCAACACGCCACTTTGACCCTGATTTCCATGTAAATGGGAGGTCGAACCTTACCCGATTCGATCAATCGGCTGCGTCGCTCCGTCAAAGGAGCGACAGGGTGAGTCTTCTGGAGGAATGGGGTGCGTAGGAAAGTGGAGCTCCGTTATGAACTCATCCCAGAGGCTGGTACTGGAACCCCATGGAACTCATGCACAACCTCCTCTGGAAAGCTATACACAACCGGTAGCTCTGGCCCGCACCGCAAGACGAAGGGTAGCAGGTCATACCTACCCCAACAGAACAACCACAGTCAGTAAGCAACCGGCCACAAGCAGGCTACTCTGACAGGCCAAAGAGGCACCACATCAGCGGGGCCGAACAGAAACGACGCCGGAGAGCAAACAAAGCAGCTGAGGCTGCCGCCCGATCGAGTGGGCAACCTTCCGGCCCGAGGGCGACCCCGCAGGCCGCCGAAACCGGGAAAACGGCGAACTACAAAGGGTAGGCCGCGTAAAGATACAATGGGGAGGAAATCTGAAACTTGTTCCTCACGTGTTTCCCCAATACTCAGAGATGCGCAGAACAACAAGAAAAGGATACGGTCGGGAGGATCAGAGGGACAGCAGGAAAAGCTGAACCCTGGTGAAAAACTGAAAAGACCAGCATTCAACAAAAAAAAAAAAAAACACCAAGGAGCTGCGGCCGTGAGCCATCTAGCCTCCCCTGGCACCTACGACACGGTCCCTCCTACATTCAATGGAGGATTCAACCACAGAGGAGAGATCCTGAGAATCCTCTGCAATGATCAGAGATCCGTAGACTGGATGCGGAGGACTGTCGCTGGTCATCCCCCATTATGGGAGGGAGCTAGATTGGAAGTAATCCCAGTGGACAGACTCCCGCACCTAGTTGAAGGGACAATCCGGGTGTCAAGCGTCGGCTCAAGGGGCAGCACCCTTGGACAAGTGTTGACAGGTGGCACCTCTTTCACAGATACGTCAGGGAGGAGCCCCACCGAGGACAACTTCTCGTGGTCGGTGTCCCAAAAGAGGACGCAGAGTTTATCAAAAGGAGAAACAAGAAGCTGAGTTACAGATTCAGCTCCCTCCACATTAAAATATTCCAGGGCGCGTCGAAACCCCGTCCTGAAACCGGCGAGGCTGTCCCTAGTGGAACAACCTCGGAGGAAATCCCCAATCCTGGTCTCAGTGACCAACCTTCGATGGGTGACTCCGCTGCACGTTCGGGTACCAGCACCTCGGGAGACTCAAGAGAGCACACTTCGACGACGGCGGAGGCTGCTATGGAAACTAGCAGTCTCACGTCTGATATTGAGGAGAAGCTTTTTGAGTCCGAAGACTCGAACCCTCACTCTCAGGGCTACATGTATATTCCCATCTAGAAAATTAAGAAGGAAAAAAAACTGCGATGGACAGTATAAACGTTATCCAGGGAAACCTCCAACACTGCCAGGCGGCCATGGCTAACATACAACGGCACCTAGGCAATAATAACAACACCATCGCGCTTATCCAAGAGCCCTGGGTGAGAAAAAACAAAGTATGTGGAATAGGAGGAAAACAAGGCACTGTCAACTACAACCCGAAAGGAAGCAAACCAAAGACATGTATAAACGTACCTGCACCGTTCCAAGCAAAGCATCCTTCCCCAGTTTTGCAGCTCCGACGGCACTGTCGTGCAAATCTCGGTAGGTGAGGGTGATGATCGAGTTGAAGTCATTCTGGCCTCAGCTCATCTTCCACAAGATCCTGGAGAAGCGGTCTCCTCAGCCGAGCTTGCAAGAACTGTGAGCCAATGTGAGAAGGACAAGTCGAACCTCATCATGGGCTGCGATGCTTATGCACACCAAACAGTGTGGGGAAACAAGGACATCAATGATAGAGGTAAGTTACTACTTGAATTTGTAACAAAAACAAATCTCAGTATAGTGAATAGAGGCTGCGAACCCACGTTTGTAACGTCTAGACACCAAACGATAATAGATCTGACTTTTGCATCTATAAACATGAGCGATAAGATAGCAGAATGGCACGTCTCCACCGACATATCCATGTCGGATCACGGATGGATAAACTTCAATCTGCTTATTAAACCGCCAAAAAGTTCAGAAACCCACGTGAACATTTCGATGTTTGTTAGCACTCTGACGGAAATGATAGAGAAAGGAATCCCAATACAAAGTCTGGCTCGTACGGAGGAAGTAGAGGAGAGTCTAAACTGTGTACACGATAGCCTGACGAAAGCTTTCGAGTACTCCTGTCCTCTCACTGCCCATAGGGATAAAACCAACACTCCTGGATGGGACAGAGAGATGGAAAAACTATATAAGAAAAGATAATAAGAAGGCTTTCTTCCTGGCGAAAACAACCCGCAAATGGCAAGAATATAAGGAGCAGCTGAAAATCTTAAAGAAGAAACTTAGAGAAAAGATAAGAGCGGCATGAAGGAACTTCTGCAGCGAGGTCTTTGATACGTCGTCAGCCTCGAGGCGCAAGAAGGTCCTCTCGAGAGACCCCTTCATGCATCCAAGCAGTCTTGGGGGGAGTGATGGAACTTATACCAACACCTTTGAAGACACGGCAAAACTGTTACTGGAAACTCACTTTCCAGAATGTGAAATCGTCAACACCACTGACGGCCACGCATGGCCAGACGATAAACCGTACTCCATCGGAGTAGACGGGAAGATTATCGACATATTGGGGACAAAAGAAAAAATAGTCTGGGCAATAAAGACATTCAAACCATTCAAGTCCGCAGAAACCGACGGCGTGTTCCCGGAGATGCTTCAATGGAGTCTGGAGGTTACTATCAGACACCTATAGTCCAATAAAATTGTCATTTGAAAATTGTGGAAGCTGATTTTTTCAAGGTTTGTCAGCGACTGTCTCCTGAGTGTAAAATTCGCAAAATCGGAATTTTTTATGTGGGAGAATTTGAGCAATAGGGTGTTTTTTTTTAATTGTTCTACAACAAAATAATCAAATGAAAATTGTACTTAAGAACATCCTCTATAACTTTTCCTTATTATTTTTTTCATAAGTTAATTATTTCCCGACTTAGCGGCCCTTCAATGAGCCGTTTGGAGTGATTTTCAAAAAGTTTTCATCACAGCAAATTGACTTGAATAAAAGTTGTTCATAATAAATAGATAAGCAACTTTTTCCCATTAACTTTTTTTTCCAATTGATAATTTTTGGAAATAGCGCTCAGTTCATGGACAAATTGGGGTAGTTTCGTAATATTTGTTTAGTTCTGCAAATTCACCAAATCAAAGGTGTTCATAATAAGAGTAGGCATAATACCTTTGCGTTAAGAACTTTTTTATGACTTGACTATTTTTTGTATCAGAAAACCAACCCAATCATCTTTTTGAGTCTGGGTATGGCATAGGTATCAATTTACAAAAGAGGACGATACGAGTAGTTTTTTTTTATTGTCTTTATCTAAATATTTGATTCACCATTTTTTTCTCATTTGTATGCAATTTACACATTTATGTAATTTTTAACTTGGGTGTTTATACTTTGTTTATACAGTTATTTATACAATATTATTTATTTAATGTTTCAATAACTATTTGATGATAAAGATCATTATTATTATTATTTTTATGAAACACCTGATCGTTAACTCTATGTTTGGTTCTGGGAAAATGAATACATAGTATCATATCGAAGGTTGCATGTAATTTTATTATTTAATTTCGTGAATTTACAGAAATCAACAAAAATTACGAAACTAGCCTGGTTTTGTCCATGAACTGGCTATCTCAAAAAATAATCAAGTGACAAAGAAAGTTCATGCGAGAAAGTTGCTTGTCTATTTATCATAAACAACTTTCATACGGGTCAATTTGCCGTAAAAGAAGTTTTCTGAAAATCACCCCAAACGGCACAATGAAGGGCCGCCAAGTCAAGAAATATCACACTTATAAAAACAATTCATGAAGCAAAGTGTTAGAGAATGTTCTTATCTTCAATTAGCAACTGATTATTTTGTTGAAGCACAATAAAAAAAAACACCCCTTATGCTCAAATTCTCCCAGATAAAAATTTCCTATTTTGCTAACAACTGACAAACCCTGAGAAAATCAGCTTTTCCGTATTTTTTTTTATTCTACCCTATATAGGGCGATATAATTTCACTGGATTATAGAACTTTTGTTCAAGGCATGTCTAGCCCTAAGCTATATTCCGTTAAGATGGAGAGAGGTAAGAGTCGCGTTTATTCCCAAACCTGGTAAGGACGACTACACTCCCAAAAGCCTTCAGACCTATCAGTTTAACTTCATTTCTGATCATGATGACAGTATGTGCACGGATGGGGTAGACAAGAGGTGGAATGGACCAAAAATTGAAAGATACGACAAAAAGTTATTCTTGATAAAAATAGGAGCTACGATGAGAAAATTGATTTCTATTACACAGCGTCTCAAAAATGTAAAAAACATAAAATTAAACAAGAGCAAACAGTCATTTCTTGACCTGTTAACGTGAAATGATAAATAAAAATCTTGCTTTAAATTTAGTCCTAACCCTGAATCCAAACTTACTGAAGAAAATTTGAATCTATGAAAATTCAAAAAAATTGAACAATTTTGCAAGTCAGCAATTTACTACTTCCAGTATGACTTTTATACCTACAACAACAACAGGTAATCATGTAGGTCCAGGTATAAAATCAATAATATGTACGTGGTAAAATGAGGACCTACAAAACTATCTATTTTTAAAAAAAAATCACAAATTGAATTTTTTTTCAGTAAGTTTGGAATTAGGGTTTTGACTAAACTTGGAGCAAGTTTTTTATTGATCATTTCACGTTAAAAGACCAAAAACTGACTGTTTGCTCTTGTTTAATTTTATGTTTTTACATTTTTGAGACGCCCTGTATAATAAAAATCAACTTTCTCATCGTAGCTCCTATTTTTAGACCAAGCAAAAACTTTTATCAGGCTGCTTTAAAACTGGTAGAAAGATGGTGAGACGAAAACGCAGTATCTGTAAACCCAACAAAAACCGAGCTCGTACTTTTTACCAGGAAAAGAAAGTTGGCCAACCCAAGACCACCTCTCCTGTGTGGTGTGCACCTCGGCATTTCTAGAGAGGTTGAACACCTTGGAATCATTCTAGATAGAACCCTCAATTGGAACAAGCACTTGAGTGGAAAATCTAAGAAGGTCACAAGAGCATTCTGGCAAGGTAGAGGTGCGATTGGCAAGGTCTGCGGGTTGTCGGCCAGAATTGTCCACTGGATTCACACGGCCGTAATCAGACCAATGTTTGTGTACGGAGCTATTGTGTGGTGGACTAAAACCAAACAAGTGACAGCTCAGAACAGAATGCAGCAACTACAAAGATTAGCATGCCTGTCTATCACAGGTGCAATGAGATCCACATCAACGATGGCAATGCAGGTGCTGCTGTGCCTGCCGCCTCTTGATGCTTTCTTCAGCTTGAGAGGCGAGGCAGAAAGAACAGCAATAAGGCTGCATGCCATCCATCTCTGGTGCCGAAGAAAGTGGGGCCCAGGACATGCTCGAATATTTCTGGAGGCTGTCACAGGACAGCCTCTGGTGGAGTATCGAACTGATGCCCTGATTCCGCGCTACATTTTTAACGGAACCTACGAAATTAGTACAGACGGGTCAACAGAAGAAGATAGAGCGCCGGATATACACATCTCGGTTCACAATGTCAATGTGGTGCTAGGCTGGGTGTGTGTTCATACCGGAGCTCAACCTAAAAATCAGTAGAGCCACGGCACGGGGGCAACTGTCTTTCAAACAGAACTGCTTGGCATAATGCAAGGGGCCACACAAATGGTAAAGAAAAAAATAGTGGGCAAAAACATCATCTTTCTTACCGATAGCAAACCAGTTTTGCAATCCTTGAACAAAAATAAAATAACATCCGAACTGATTCTAGAGTGTCATCAGATTTTGCAGTCGGTCTCCGACGAAAACTCGGTCACAGTATCCTGGATTAAGGGACATAGTGGAATCAGGGGAAATGAATAAGCGAACAGTTGGGCGCGAAAGGAAGCAAAAGGAAAACCGTATGGCCCAGAGCCCTTGGTTCCACTGTCCTCAAAAACAATCAACCGCAGAATTAATGAGCAAACAGTGAAGGTTCTAGGGGAAAGATGGGAGACACGACGCGACGGGTTGGGCATGTCTTTTGCCACTGCCCAGCTCTCGTGAATGTTAGAGAATCCATTATTGGGGGAAAAATGGCCAGCATCTTGGCCTCGATCAGGGGATGCTCGGCCGCCACAGTCTTGAACTATATCAACGCTGCCGGCTGGCTCGACGGGTAAACCCCGAAGAATGTTATAATGGGCCCGCCTGAGTGGCCTCAGTAAAAGGATGGCACATGCAACCCCTCCATATCTCTATCTATATATCTAGCTTGCACAAAAAAAAAACAATGAAATGCAATATTTAGTCAGTGAAACATACCTTGCCGATATCTGGATATGCCTCTCTTCAATATGCCTGTTCATAGCATCTAATACAACTTTCAATGCTTGACCAACAAACTGACAGCTATCAAAACGAAATTGATGAAATAATTCATCCAAAATTTTTTGAAGAGTCTCTGTCCTTGAGATGTAAGCTAAAGCTGATATAAGAATCTGCTCTTCGTTGGCGTTTCCTGCAATCTAGAATGGAAAACTTTAATATGATTTCATGATATACACACACTTTTCTGCACGACACAGATTGATTTAAAATAAAATAATTCAATAATATATAGAGAATTTGGAATATGTGTAAGACAATATTGAAAAAGTAGAAAGAGATATACATAACTTTTCTACTTACCAACCTAGCTGGAATATCATGGCGCAAACAGGCATCATGCATTGAATCATAAAGTCCAAGAAAATTAAGCGGATTGTTCACTCGTGAAACTAGACCCGGTATATCAGATCCTATGGCAGTTTCTGTCTCTGCCACACCGGTACCTGCTAGATTGGTGCCAGATATATCCAGCGATGTCAAATTCACGAGATTTCTCACAAGGGTTGATAATACGACTGTAGGTCTTGCAAACGTCTTATATTCTTCACGACTTTGTGAAATATCCAGATGCGACAGTGTTTTTAGTTTGCAAATTGAAACAACCACTTCATCGGTTATTTCTACATTGTATAGAATTAGACTGCAAAGGTTTACCAGATGTTCTGTATACGATAGGTTACCCAAGGAATCGCAATTACTCAAGTCCAAATACGACAAATTACTCAGCGGAGAAAGTAATGATTGGTAAAATCTCACAGGCAAATCACGAGTATCTTGAAACACCAGTTTCCGTAAATTAGGAACATACAGAACAAGGTCTTCATTCCACTGATCATTGTCGCTGAATATTGTTGATGGAAATATGTTTTCAGACTCAACAATACTGAGCATCTGCAGACTACTTCCATAAGTTGTTATGTGTCTTACACAATTATGTGTGAGTTCCTTACTTTGGGATAGTTCCAGTTCCAGTAACTGGTGGCGCAATAATACTTCAAGATCAGTGTCCAAGATTCTATTTTTTTTAAGATGTACTCTTTTCAAGCGAGTATTTTTTGTGTCTTTGAATATATTAATTAAGCAAGAATCTATGCTTAAGAAGTGCTTGGAGCATTCAGTCAATAGTTTTTCACATATTTCTACAGGTAGTGACACTCCATCTTTCAGCTTCAAATATCCAGAATATCCTGTATACTCACATATGGACAATAGGTTATTGTTGATATAATTAATACAAATATCTTGTAGTTTCCGGGGAGCAGAATTGCAGAAGCAGCAAATTTCTGCTGGAATTTTGGAAGAATGACGACATCTGCTAGGCAGCATCTGAAATGCAATTAGAATGGTATTTGATGGGTAAAAAAAGGAGAAATTTTATTCATCAACGATCCAATTTTCTTTCCATATTTCCTCACCCGACAAAAAATTCATTAATTCTAAGATAAATATGCTCCCAATTTATTCGCTCACTTTCACTATTTTTATGAAGATCTATAGAATATTCTTAAGAATCATACTTTTCAGGAATATTCCCTATTTCAACTATTTGTGAAAGAGTATAACATTCTCAGACATTTTTATTTATGAAATTTCTCTTTAAACTCAAAAACGAATGAGTTATGAATCTTTTGAAGATACATTGGCACTTATTTTGGTTTTATCCATTAAAAAAAAAAATGAAATCACACATGACCGTTTTGAGGCTGCGAATTCCAATCTTTGTTTTGATTTGCTTCACTTCAAAATTGTTTCAATTTATCGACCACCAAAATATGAAATACCACGATCTTTGGAAATGATGCAGGAATTATTGGCGAATGAAGCTAAACTTCTCGTCAAATCAAAGATCATAGCAATTTTTTTACACATTTTCAATAGCTTAGAAACAAATAAAAAGATTTTGTCGAGTATTTTATCGTCTTGAAGGTCAACATTCGTACATTGGTGTGACTTTTATAGATTTTTTGTGATATGAGGTTTTCCATGATATAGACTCATAGTCAGATAATACCTCAAATGTGATAAAAATTAGATCCTGCATCAGTGATCAAGAAATCAATTTTGCATTTGAGAACTTCAAACTATTTCAGTTTACGCGTCCTGGAAAAAGATCGTTTAAAAAAATTGTTTAGGGCCCTTTTGTCACGTTTAAAAAAAGGGTTAGAAAACAAACTTTTTTATGTGTAATTTTTGATACAAAAGGCTAGCACCATTCGAAAAAGGGTCCGAATTCATGTGTTTCCTGAAAATTTCACAATAATTGAACAGAGGATAGTCTAGCCATGAAACATGTCAAAAATTACTGATTTTTGAACATTTTTGAAGAAATCATGAACACCACAGGTAATCATGTACAGGTATAAAAGTGATAATAATGAAGTAGTAATATGCGAACTTGGAAAGATGTTCAATTTTTTTAAAGTTTTATGAATTCAAATTTTCTTTAGTAAGTTCGGAATAAGGGTCATGCCCAAATCTGGAGCAAGTGTGTCTATCATTTCACGTTAAAAGGCCAAAAAAAAACTCTTTGAATGTTTTAACATTTTTTAGTATATATGTATATATATTAAAAATCGATTTTCTCATCGTAGCTTCTATTTGTTCAGAAAGCAGACTTTTTTTTATCAAGAATAACCCATCCGCGAACATACTATACAGGGTTCGCCACGGTTTGTGGCCTACTAGAATATCTCGGAAAATAAAGCGATTGGGATTCTGAAAATTTGAAGGGAGAGATTTTCGAAGATATGTTTTTCAAATAAAATAATAGTGACGTTGCGCGACTTCCGGTTATACCGTTAGTAGATGTCAACTTGCTTGTTCGAAATAGAACACCCTATAAATTATCAAAATTTTGGATTCTACGTAAAATTCTAGGCAGATTTGATGCATGATGTCCTATACCTAAGTATAAGCGTTTTTGGAATATTTGAGTTTTCATGTCAAAAATGACGTTTGTTTGTTCCTATTTAAATATAAATTTTTTGAATAAGAAAGCCATTATTGTTCAATTTTTATTGGATTTCTTGTTAAAAGGGACCTACTTTAAAGGACCAAAAATAAGATCGAAAATAAAATTAAGATAACATATGATATGATATTGTCCATTCCAAAAATTCAAAAAAATAAATGAAAATAATAATAATTGCAATGGACAATCTCATACAAACTCACCTTTATTTCCGATGCTCAATAGGATAAAATGATGAACATTTGGGGTTTCCATTTGAAAAAACTGATTTTTTACAGTTTTCCTAATTTAATTTCTGCTCTTATTTTTGGGCCACGCTGTGATAATAGTCATCAAAATATTGTGAAAAATCTTTCAAAATAGGTCCCTTTCAACAAGAAACCCATATAACAAATTAAACAATAAAGGTTTTCTTATACGAAAAATCTACATTTAAATAGGATCAGCAAACGTCATTTTTGACATGAAAACTCAAATATTTCAAAAACGCTTATACTTACAGTTGTGGCCAAAATTATAGCAACCTTTAAAAATTCCCAATATTTTTCTTTACCTTGCAATTGGTGAGCAGTTTATAATATATTTAAAATGTGTTTGACTCGTGTATTTATATTGTTATATGCAGTGAAATTGTAGACCAAGGCAACACAAAATTATCAGTATTTATCATTTTTTCGTTGGACAAAAATATACCAACTTTTTTATTTAGAGATACAATTTCTTTGTAGCACACAAACATCCAGTTGTTGTTTTGCCTAAAATTAAGTACACCTGTCGTAGATACTTGTACTAAAATACGTCGCGGTAAAACAGTTTCTTTGGAAGTTAGAAGTATCATACTTCGACGTTATCAAAGTGGGGAGAAACAAAACCAAATTGCTCGGAGTTTGTTATTGAATAAATCTATTGTATCCCGAATAATCAAAAGCTTGAAGAAACAGAATCATTGAAACCTAAGAAAAATACTGGGAGGCCGAAAAAAACACAACAAGAAAGGATGACAAGACTATTATAAGGTTATTCAAAAAAAAAATCCATTTATGACCAAAATTTTGAACGAACTATCCAATTCTGGCCAAGTCAATTTGAGTTCAAGAACAGTAAGGAGAAGACTAGTACATGCCGGGTTATTTGGACGCAGACCAGCAAAAACCACTCCATTAAAAAAAAAATGTGAAGGTCCGATTAGAATTTGCTAGGCAGCATTGTGACTGGAATCTTCAGCAATGGAAAAATGTAGTGTTTAGTGACGAATCAAAATTTGATTTATTCAGGAGTGACGGCGTTAGGCTAAATAAAAAATATGTTTCAACAACTGTGAAGCATGTTGGTCGTTCCATTCAAGTTTGGGGCTGCTTTTCCGGACATGGCATGGGCCCATTTCCTAGGATCAACGGAATTATGGACAGATTTGTACACGAAGACATTTTGCAGACCCAACTGATCCCCTACATGGAAAAAAATATGCCTTTGAGATCTATATTTCAGCAGAACAATGATCCGAAGCATTGTTCCAGGCTTGTTAAAGAAGAGAAGAAAACATTCAATTATTACTTTGGCCGCTTGGCCGTCGCAGTCACCCGACTAGAACCCTATTGAAAACATGTGGGATTATGTTGATTCCAAAATCCGTTTCAAACACTATTCTGATCTGAATCTGCTCTTTGATGCTCTCCAAGAAGCTTGATTGACGATCAGTATATTACCAATTTGTTACTCTCAATGCCAAAAAGATGCGTCGAAGTTATCAGGAAAAATGGATATTATACCAAATATTAATAATATAAGTTTTTTTTATTATTTAGTTGAATGGACTTTTATTTTAAATTGATTTTAGAAAGTTGCTATATTAAGTCCAGGGGAAAAAAATGTTTTATTTCATTAAATTATTTTTAACAGCTGACCTGAGGTTTTATTTGTATTATAATAAAGGGCTTCATGGGTAGAAATGATTTACCAATATGGAAGTAGGAAAAAATATTAATCCAAGAAAAATGTTCAATTTTATTAAAAGTTGCTATAATTTTGGCCACTACGTGAAATTCTAGGCAGATGTGATGCATGATGTCCTATACCTACAGGACATCATGCATCAAATCTGCCCAGAGTGTCACGTATAATCCAAAAATGTAATAATATATAGGGTGTTCCATTTGAAACAAGCGAGTTGACTCCTACTTCCGGTATAACCGGAAGTCGCGCAACGTCAGTACCATTTCATTTTAAAAGAGCATCTCAGAAAATATTTCTCTACATCCTAATCCTAATCTCAATCGCTTTGTTTCCCGAGATATTCTAATAGGCCACTTACCTTGGCGAACCCTGTATAAGGAATATAATCAATCAAAAACTTGTTTGAAATTAGAACCATGAGATGTTTGTAGCACGGGCTGTAGAATTGTCTTGTAAAGATCGCCAACTTATGTTTCAAAACGTACGGACATAAATACAGGGTTAGGAGAAATTACCAGAACGGTAGATTATTTCGAAAGATACACGAGTTACACAAAAGTTGTGAGGCTTTTAAAACATATCTGTGATAAACTACAGCGTCGGGCTAAGGTTATAGCACATCAAAGTTGCATTTTTTTTAATGAAATCCCCTGTATAATAATGGATATTTCAATTCTTCCTTCAATTTTGAACAAAAATTGTAATACACATATGTCCCGAAATTCAGTCGTTTTCGAGTTCGCGTTTTAAAAACGAAATTTTTATATCTTTGACTTGCTAAAAAACCCCAACGGTTCAAGATAGAGAAAACGGTCTGCAGTTTCCAGTCTTAGCTTTTCAAGTGCTATGCAAAAAACTTACGGAGAACTGTATATCTATTTAAGTCAAATTTTAGTAGCTGTCCAAAGAAACTCATTTATTCTCCAAAAACGATTGAAATCGACTCACTTGATTCGAAAGAGCGTCCCGATGAGCTACGAGCTCATAATAGGTATATATCTACAATGCCGAGCATAAAATCCGGGTCACCACATAATTTGCAATTATTTTTGAAATTTGAGCTTTTCGCGGATTTGATTGGGGTGCATCATAGTTCGCTATCGTACAGCCTTGCTTTTATCGCAGTTGCTTGGATAAAAATAGCGATGTTTGTTTTTTTTAAGTTTATTGTGAAATGATGCTAACAAAAATGTTTATTTTGCTAATTGAAAAAAGAATATCACGGATTCAGCAGTGAGTATTTCCTCGTCTCCCTATCTCATCCCAAATAAGCTCGAAGTGGTTGAAGTCTGGACTTCGAGCCGGCCAAAAAAATAGCCTGATTTGAACCTCATCAAAATAGGCAGTACACAACCGAACAGTGTGTGGACGTGCATTAAGACGCATGAATGTTCCGTGTTGTCCCAGAAAACCCATGAACGGTACAACATGATCTTCCAGGATGTCGGTGAGATTCCTATGTACATTCATAGTCTCATTCTGGATAAAGGCCAACTCCGTGCGAGCATGAAACGATATGCCTCCCCATGCCATAACTGAGCCTCCACAAAATGGAAGTCGTTCGGCGATACACGCTTCAGCATATCTTTCGCCTTCTCGACTCCACACTCTAAAACCGGCTCCACAATATGTGGCCAACTAGGCAAACGTTGGCGATGTGTGGAATTTGAATCTGAAAAATCGCAATTCATCGGAGAACAATACCCGACTCCAATCGTCTATTGTCCAAACCAAGTGCTCTCGTGAAAAATTCAGCCTTGCAGGTCGGTGCTGCGGAGATAACAGCACACAGGGTGTTCGGTGGAACACCCTGTGTGCTGTTATCTAGTTTTGTTAAGCACTCAAAACCCTGCAACTCTGCCATTACAATGAACGTCATAAAATGTATCGTTATCTCGCAATCTTTGATTATGTCAAAATAGTACCTAATTGGGATTTCTGGTTCATTCTTGGTACAGGTTACGCGACGAAACGTCATTGGCTGGGTATTCGGACCACGTGTTGAAATTCTCTAACAGAACAATGACTGAAAACAAAAGAGGTTGAAGATCTTTATTCAAAATCGAGTTGAATATCCACTATGGTATAATCGACATGGAACAATTCTTATCATTAACAGAATCAACAAAACGAACTACGGAACTAGAGTAAATGTTCAAAATGACCTCCATTATTTTGAATGCAGGCCTGTACACGGTTTTCAAATGATCGACCAACTTCAACTAGCATGTTATTATTGTTTATATCCTAGAATGCTTCTCTTATCCGATCTTTCATATCATCTCGAGTCGTAGAAGGAACACGGTAGACTTGACTTGACTTCCACACACTAATGCGGCACCCTGTATATGGACTCATGCTTTGAAAAAAAAAAATAACATTTTATACAAATATTATTAAGAATTATGGTAAAGAACAAGAAAAAAAAAATCTTTTTCCCTTTGATTATAACAGGTAATATAGATAATATAATACGTACAGAATTCAGATACCTGATAAATAATATAGAACACATATAATATACAGAAGATACCAAAATGCATGGACATTTTTACCTCACACTTTCAAAATAAAATGTGTGGAAAAAAAACAAAAAACAAAAAAGAAATTGTAAACCTACTCTAACTATACAGTTTCTTAAGATGGATCTTGAAGCTTCTCCGATCATTTACGTTTCTCAAACTTTGAGGCAGAGAATCATACAGCGTGTCCAGAATAAAATGATGTACATGGCACCATATGGAGATAGTGGAAACGGTGAAGGTGCGTCCCCACTTGCAACAAAGGAGCGAACCGAGCGCCGCGCCGTCGCGAACCTCGCCGCGAACCCCGTCGCGAGCGCCGATGCGAAGCCCGTCCCAAACACTGTCGGGCTTAAATGGAGGAAAAGTAGCGTATTTGTATGCCCAAAAATATTCTACCTTTCGAATCGATATCGTGATTTTGATACAGAGTGAAAAATCAAAAGGGACATTTTTAAAAAACCACAATATTTTGCGTATCATAAAAGCTTATATTTTGAACTTTTCGAGATATGGGTGGGAGGATACGACGATTCTAAAAACGGCGCGCGGCGTCAAAAAAATGTAGACCTACTATGTTGCATCCATCCAAAGTCAAGTCCGTTTTTCTTATGGGAGTCATATTTTCAAAAAACATTTTTAATGCGGATTTTGAAAATGGAAAAATTCAATATGGCCCCCATGAGAAAAACAAAAGTTGACCTCAGCCGTACGGAACATAGTAGACCTACAATTTTTTTGATGCCGTTTTAAGAATCGTCGTGTCCTCTCACCCATAACCTGGAAATTTGAAAATGTGTGAAAGAGAAATATTGTGGTTTTTCAAATATGGATATTTTCCTTTTTCACGCTGTATCAACATTACGGTACCGATTCAAAATAAAACAAAGGTAGAATATTTTTGGGCATACAAATATGCAACTTTTCTTCCATTTAAGCAACATCGTATCTCTTACCGTTTCCAATATCCCCATGTACATCATTTTATTCTGGACACACTGTATATTTGAACACCTCTGAAGAAAATACTATTTTGACCTAAGACAGATGAAGTCCTTGCAACCTCTAAGTCCTCTCTACGACGGGTATTAAAGTTATGTATATTTGATCTTGAAGAAAAGGCAAGAGAAAAGGACACATTTTTCAATTCAATTCAATTCAATTTATTGATGACAACATACAGTTATAGTACTTCCACAGGTCAACCAGATAACAATAATATCCATGTGTATAATTTTGAAAGTCTATATATTTTAGAGTCTATTGGTGTAACCTCACTCAATATGCTCTTATTCTCGAGAACATGATCTACCTGCATCGTTTTCAAAAATAGTGGTGTTTCATATTTTATTTCATACTGTACCGTATCATTTACCGGACCCAAAAGCAGTCCGGAAAATGACACTTAACATCATCAGAGACTGTAAAGAGAAATTACTTGACTACTCCAAAAATGACATTTTGCATCATCAAAGACTGTGAAATTGCATTGGTTGCATGGTTTGGCTGGTGCCCTCTCATGATTTTAATCAATAACTTGACATAGAATGTTGGTAACATATAATTAACCTATCTATTACCCAAGTGGTGACATGGTTTGGCTAGCGCCATCTCATGGTAAGAATGGTATGGTTTGACAAGAAAGCACTTTAAACCGATTAAAAAAAATTATCACAGTATGAAACAAAAGAATGTACGATACACAGCCGTCAAATGTCATTAAACTACTCGTCTAGAAATTCCAGACTGGGATCCTTCGTCGCCTCGTCCATAAACTTCTCGACTCGTAATCTGAAAAGTCATTTACCGTCTTGGTAACGTAAATTACTTTTGGTAGCCGATAAATTGAAATTTTCCAGTTGAGCGTGTACAATCTGACGCTGAGAAGATTATAAGGTGATTGTCCCAGTAGTTTTTCTCAAACCATTCCTTACATAAATCGATGTTCCAATTCTCTTACCAGAACGACTTGAATGTTGATCTTCATATCCTGCTATATTGAATTGGTGTACAGGGTGTGCAACTAAGAATGCAAGGTATCTAGGAAACTATTCATCGTAGAGAAAATTTTATGACTAAAACGGCCAAGAAAAATACCTGTAAAATATTTTCGAGTTTCTGAATTGGTCGCTAGGGGGCGTAACAACCAACACTAAGTAGAAAAATAGGATTTTTATAGAATTTTGCCCACTGGAAATATATCGGTGATATTTTTTTCATATTTACTAACTTTTTACCTACACTTTTTGTCTGAAACGTTTTTTTCTATCTATCAAAGTTCAAATATTTTTTTAAACAAACGGAGACTTCTGCTTATTTGATTTTGCATTTGTTACCTTCGCCGTCGCCGCTAAGTGGCGTTAACTGAAATGGTTGCTTATTTTTGAGTTTTTTCTAAAAAAATCAACATAATGGTATATTCAGTTTTATATATTTTAAAAAGGGATACATTTTTCTATAAGGAAATTCAAAGAAAAAACCAAAAAATTGAATGATTTTTTTTTTGTTTTTTTTTTATTTTTTTTAATAGAAAAATGTATCCTCTTTTAAAATATATAGAAATAAATATGCCATTACATTTGATTTTTTTGGAAAAAAACTTAAAAATATGCATCCATTTCAATTAACGCCATCTAGCGGCAACGGCAAAGGCAACAAATTCAAAACCAAATAAGAACTTTGTAGTGCAGATTATGCTCTTTCATATGAGCCCAAGTTCGTTGAAACCGGTCAAGCAAAACGGGAGAAATCTCCGTTTGTTTAAACAAATATTTGAACTTCCCCCCCTCCTTTATTTTGTTAGATAGAAGAAAACGTTTTAGACAAAAAGTGTAGGTAAAAAGTCAGTAAATACGAAAATAATATCATCGATACATTTTCATTTGGCAAAATTCTATAGAAATCCTATTTTTCCACTTGGTGTTGGTTGATACGCTAGCGACCATTTCGGAAACTTGAAAATATTTTCAAGGTATTTCTCTTGGCCGTTTTAGTGATAGTTTTTTTTTGCCGCAAGACTCTACGATGAATAGTCGTCCAGATACAGTATCTCGCATTCTTAGTTGCCCACCCTGTACTTCATTTTCACTTAGCCATGTTTTAGTCAATACTAATATATCTGTTATATTAAGCGTAAAAAAAAAACAGTGAAGTCGTCTATTTTTTTCCTCATACTTTGAATGTTGATGTATTTGATTTTTAGTGTAGAAAGGGACTCACTAGTTTTGTTTCTCAGTTTTTGAAGTGAATTTTCTTTTGCGGCGTTGTGATAATTTGTCGACAATGGAGAGTGAATTGGAAAACAAATTTTGCTACAGTAAGAGAAAAAAGATAGAACTTGGTGAGAATGACAAAGAGAGAAAAATACCGGAAAACACTTGGAACTCGATTTTTACTTATTTCAAATGCCCAGATTGATTCGAAACATTGCACACTTGTCAAGAACCGATGACAATACAATAATTTCAATAGAAAAAGAGCTAAAATGTAATCAATACTTTTTAATTAAACAAAATCGTGGTTTATCCGAATTATTTGACTTTTGGCTTGACAAACGGGTGATGAATGAGGGACTGGTTGACGTTGACGCTTTGACGGGACTGTAATTCAATTAGTTGGTGACCTGTGCAACTTACCATGGTAAATTTCTTGTCAATGCTTGGTGCTGTGATTATTGGGTAAATCCTTGAACCGTTCCTATATGAGTATACTTAAACTATTAAAATATTATCAAAAATAATATTTCCAAGGTTATACTGAGTCAACAATTTAAAATTAGACATAACGTACAGTGTGGCAAACGGATCTGTAACGACGGAAAGAATTCGTATAAAAAAAATCGATATTGCCATATTTAACCAACATAATGCAAAACCTGTTGCTTCGTGAAACAAAGCTCATTCAAAATCGATTTTTATAATTACAAATATTGACAAGGAAAGTTCAAAGTATATTAAGGTACATTTTTTTTATCTATTTTCAATAAATAACTTGTTTTCTCAAGACGTAATCTTAGAATGAGTAGAATTTTTAGCAAATATTATTATCGGCATCAGAGAAGCGCCAACACGTCTCGAAAATAGTCGAAAGGAGTCTTATTGGTTGTCTAATGTGATCACACTTTTTTGATGAATGAAACGGACCCACAATTGGCCGTAGTAAGTAACGCGACCATTTTCAGCGCATCAAAACAAATCGGTACAATAGCAAAAAAAGCTCAGGATTCGCAGATAAAAGCACCGCCACTGAGTGTCTAGTGGCGGTACTTTTATCTGCGAATTCTGTGTTTTGAAGATAGTTGCGAAAAAGTTATTGTTGTTGTTGATCATTGACATTATTGTTACCTAGTTATTGTTGTTGATGTTCTTGTTGTCGTTGTTGTTTATTGTTATCGAAGTTATTATTTGTTTGAAATAATGAACAAATATACTCACGGCGAAACAATACATTGCCAAGCAAGAGAAGTGTCACGGTTTAATTTCTACCCTACGTCAGTGGTCAAATTTTCTCTAACAATTCATGCGGTTATCTGTTTATTTGCCTATTTTATTTAAATTCTAGTCAATATACATTCAACGTCCCTCTAGTCAATCTTGAATATAGCGTAAACGATAAAATAGGTACAACGAAATCTCCACTCCAACGGCAGCTAGTTCGGTTGATGTCGGTTGCTCGCGTCACCCGAGCAGAAGCCGCGCAATTGGAAATCGTATTTTCTAATTTTCGAAAACTCGAATTGACGGTTGGATTTGGTGGTTGGATTTTATCCATTCCAATTTCCCTTTTTGCCTTTGTTGATTGCCTGTTGAAGTTTCGATCTTTTTGGTACCCTTTACTGTTTATTTTGGAAATAGTTTTTTTGTCATCTTAGAACTTTGCACCGACGTAGTCCTTCCCACTGATAAATTACGAAATCGTGGGCCATTGTTGAGAAATGCCAGATACGTGGTGGTTTCGCATCGAAGAGAAATTTGATTTTTGCCATTGTGCTCACCCTCTTGATTAGGGGATTTATTTTTCACTTCGTACAATAGTTGTGCCACTATTATCTTTAGTGTTTCGGTTTGGTTGGCCGGCTATATCGCAGTTAGCTGCGGATTAAAATGGAGCCACTCGTTTCTGTGAAATTTTGGAAAAACCTTCTTTGGAAAAGACTACCTAATTACGGTTTCCGAAGCCAATCGGATAGTCACGGAGTGGTAGCCTGAATTGATTATTCAACCTGTCTTGGATTTTGTGACCATACTGGCTGTAGTATGGTCTTAGTTGGGAGCTAGAGATTCCGGATCCTGGCTATTCCCTCACACTAACGGGATTGATTGATTGATACCGGGCAGAACCATTTTGATTACATTTGGATATTGGCCATTAAGCCTGACGTCGCATCCCAGGTTCCAAGTGATTAAACAAAAGACTACTTCTCATAGATTTAACACAATTTAATTCATATTCATATATTTACGTATTACATTGTGCGCCAATCGTGATCACGTGAGGTACCTGCTCGTTTCGAGTTTGAAAGTTGTGCGTTATTTTGATTGCACCCAATTATTGGTGAAGTTTGATTAAGGCGCATCCGCCATTTCTTCCCGGTATCAACTTATAACAGTGACCCATTGATTTATTTACTGTGCCTATTTCATTTATCTGGACACTTTTTTAAGACGAATAAAATGGTGTGTATGACATGTCTCAATCGTCTTTTGTTTTCCCGTAACCCGCCTCAACTTTCATTTTTCTTATGGCCGCCATATTGGATTTTTCGATTTTTGGAAAAAGTGTAAAATTTCTAGTCTAAGTCTCGCAAGTGCATAAAAGATTCAAGTATCTTCGGTATATCACATTTCGTAGTTGGAATTTAATCTTTTCTAAGGAGGCAATGATTTATTTGACAGAAAACTGGTTTATAAGCAAAATCCTAGGAGGCTCTGATATGTCGTTCAATAATTCTGCCAAAAGATGGCGTTGTGGTCTATAACACCCCGCAAATAATAATTCAGTATGAAAGTTGTGTTTACGTAAATAGTAGTACGCTTCTCTGTCATCAAAATAATAAAAGTTGATCAAATTAACAACCATTTTTCTGAATTGGGTTTTATGAGGCTGCCGTCGTTCGGGGTACATCTCCAAATACCTTGCTGAGGTAATGTCGGCATTTCTCTGTGACTGCAAGTACAGCGCTAACATATCCAACTTTTCATCATTCGAATAGGGAATACCGGGCATTTTTAATAGGTTTCGACAATTTGTTTATCTGCTGGCATCTTTATCCAGGATGAAGTTCCCCTCAGGTAGTGGGTAGCCTAGGATGAGCGCGCTGGCAAGTGACCTTTCAAGTGTGTCAAAGGCCTCCCGATAATCCTCGTCCCAGTGGAAGCGTCTCTGTGCCTCTGTGAGCCTGTGGAGAGGCCGGGCGATGTTTGCAAATCCCTGGACATAACGCCGGTAGTACGTGCACAGACCCAGAAAACTTCTCAGTTCGTAGAGGTTCTTTGGTACTGGCCACTCCTTGACTGCCTCCACCTTTTCCTGGTCAACGGCTACTCCCTCAGCCGACACGATATGACCGAGGTATTGTACTTCCCTCCGGAACAGTTGGCATTTCTTTGGACTCAGCTTCAAACCGGAATTTCTGAGTCTCTGGAATACCTCCTCCAAGTTCCTCAGATGGTCTTCAAATGATTTGCCAACTACAATAATGTCATCCAGGTACACCAGACATGTTGACCAGGATAGTCTTTTGAGCACAGTCTCCATCAGCCGTTCGAACGTAGCAGGCGCGTGCATAACCCAAGTGGCATAACAGTGAACTGCCACAGCCCAGCTCCAACGCTGAAAGCAGTCTTCTCTCGATCTTCGGGGGCCATTTCCACCTGCCAATATCCGCTTTTCAGGTCCAGGGTTGAGAAAATCCTCGAACCGGCCAAGGTATCCAGAGTGTCGTCGATCCGTGGTAGCGGGTAGCTGTCCTTCGTCACGTTGTTCAGCTGACGATAGTCCACACAGAATCGATTTGAACCGTCCTTCTTTTTAACTAGAACAACTGGCGATGACCACGGACTACTAGAACGCTCGATGACACCGCCTTTCTCCATGTCCTGGATTATCTTGTCCGCCTCCACCTTCTTGGCCAAAGGTAGTCTTCTAGCTGTTTGGCGGATCGGTCGTGCTCACCCTGTGTTGATAGAGTGCCTCACCACGTTCGTTAGACCCTTTTCCCTAGTCCCGTTGTCGAAGATGTCGCCGTAATTCCTTATCAGGCCTCTCAACCGTTGTTTTTGTGTCTTATCCAGGTTTTTTGAAGAGGTGACAACAAACTTTTCCATCTCTCCGGTGAACTCAGAGATGGTCTTCTCAGTCTCACATACTTGTCGCACCACAGAGGAAATTGACGAGCAGAGCCCCAAAACTGTGTCCCTTGCCAAACTTACAGAATGATAATCGACGTTCATCACTCTCACGGGCACAGTCTCTCCCACATGTACCAGGCTCTTTCCACATACAATGCCTCGTCCTACTTCAGAATCGTGTATTTCAGGCTCAAACATCACGATGCTTCCTTCTTTCATCTTCTTTTCCAGGCGAGCCCACAAAATCATCTCGCTCCTCTCAGGAATTGAAGAATCCCCAGCCAGCAAAACACGAACTGCCTTTTCCACTCTACCATGCAGAACCACGTCTTCGTTGTTGGTTCTCAGTGTTCCATTTTTGAAATCTAATTGGAAGCCTCGGGTGTTCATGATGTCCATTCCAATTATGATTTCTTCCTCAATATCAGCAACCAGCATTCGATGTCCGAAGGTGGTGCTTCCCAGAGTCACTGCTGCCTCCACTCCACCATGGATCCTAGCCAAGTCTCCTGTTGCCGTCCGTAGTCGCCACTTTGTTGGTTTAATCATTGTCGGTGTTGTAACAATGTCGGGCCGGATGATAGTCTTCGTCGCACCTGTATCCAGCAGCATGGTGCGTTTCTCCCCATTGACCAAGCCATCCACAAACACGCTCTTCAGTTTTGGTCCTAAAGAGGCAACTATGGCGGTTTTCCTTGGGGCATACTGGCTAGAGGTCGACGATTGCCCCCTCGCATCGACCCTCTCTAGTTTTCCGACGTCGAAGAAGGTGCCCATCTCTCCTTCTTGCATCTGCTACGAATGTGGCCAAGCTCTCCACAGTTCCAGCATCGCACCTCCCTGCGTTTGAAGGGCTCCACTTCCCTGATCACTCTCCTCACAGTAGCTTCGACGGTCTCCTCCTGTGCGGGATTCTGCTCTGCCATCCTTCGCACGCGCGCAGGTGTCTTCACGGACTGCTTTGCCGCTTCAAATTCCAAGGCTTTGGCCAGAGCGTCGACTAGTCTGTCGGGTCGATGAAGTATCAGGGACTGCCTTATCTCCTGATCCCGAAGACCATTCAAAAAGACCTGCACTGCCAGCCTCTCCATCACATTTTCTGGCGTAGTTGGATAAGCCAGTCTTGCCAGGCGAGCAACATCCGCTTCAAACTCCTGCATGGTTTCGTTGGACTTTTGGATGCGGTTCTTTGACTGGGAATGGTAGACATGCTCCAAATTAGTTCAACCATACGGCAGCTCCAGATGCTTGACGAGCACATCGTAGTCCTCCAGTCCTGGGTGTTCAGCGTCTGCAGGATCTCCGTTGCCTCCCCACGAAGCGCCAGAGTTAGTGCCAGAGCCGTCTCGGTTGCGGTCCATCCATCCATTTGCCCTTGCTGCTGACTCGAACTGGCGATGGTAATTGTTCCAGGACAGCTTGCCATCAAACTGGGGGGCTTTCATGTGGATTCTGATGGTATCCGCTTCTATCTTGGCACTAGCACCTTGGTTTCCGAGTGATACCTGTGGTTTTTCGATGATAGTGTCTACTTTCTTTCTAATTTTTTCCATTTCGTCTTCCAGAGTCTTCACTGTATCTCCAAGTTTTGCTTCAAATCGTTGCTCAAGGTTCTCAATTTCTTCCGTTACCTGATCCTTGCCGAAGTTGTAGTTGTCCGCCAGCTGTTCCTTGATTTTCTCCTCCTATCTTAACTTTTCAAGAGCTCTTCTGTCATTTGGATAGAAGGTAACGTCAACTGTCAACTTTTTTCGGCACATTTTGACATTTTTTCACAATAATGGATTTAATTTCCTTGAATAGCTCTTGAAAAGTTAAGATAGGAATGTGCAATCCATTTTTCTCTAACTTGAATAGTTTGAGTTTTATAGCATGTCAAAGTTGCAAAAATGCCATTTTTGAAACGCGATATCTCGATAACGGTTGAATTTAGGAACATTTTAGTTGTATTACAATTTTTGTTCCAAATTGAAGAAAGAATTGAAATATCAATTAATATACAGGGGGTTCCATTTGAAAAAATCATACTTTTTCGTGCCATACTTTTGTGATGCACCCTGTATGTTTCCAAATATTTTCAGAATGTGCGCTATTTACACCCCTAACCTGTGACGCATATCAAACAATCCTGATGTGAATTTTTGCATACAAAATGTATGTTCTTATATTAGATTTGACCATAATCAGACGTCGATTCTACAGTCTCGGCTACAGTAAATTCCAATGGGAAAATTATGGATCTGTTTTTTAATTGTTCAGTATAATTTACTTTTTTGACTTCACTTACTTTGATACAATCACATTTTTGTTATTATTTCTGCCCACAGAAATAAGGAATGTAGAATAATAATGTAGTCGTTGCAAACCCGTATTTTTCTGCATTGAAGCACAAGGTTCCAGTCTAACCATGAAGTGCACTGAACATAGGATCAGCTCACTTGGTATTTAAGCATGAAGCCTCAGAATAAGATCTCAGTTCACACTTGAAGGCCAAAAATATTTTGGCTAAGCCATAATAAACACAAGATGATGGATGAGAGACAGATCCCTGGTGGGGAAGACTAGGGGTCTAATATATGGCCAAAAATGATGCTGCAGCTATAATACAGCGCGGTATTCAGACCTACCTTCATATATGGGGCCGCAAAATAGTGGATGAAAACAATACATTCAACGATGGCCAAGACACTGAGAAGTCTTCAGAGGCTGTCTTGTATTTGCGCCACTGCGGTGGTGCAAAGCACACCCACGACTGCATTGGAAATTATTCCAGAGTTGAAAGAAACCCACCTGGGCATACACAGCAAAGGAGTGCGGCCATCGTAGATCGTAGCATTGCGTGAGATAACTGTAAGATATCGTCATGCCACAGATCCAAACTTGATTGATGATGGCATTCTTAGAATGAAATCGGACAACATGATAGCCATATACAGGGTTCGGATGTCTTATAAGGTAATATGTGATCCTGCAATTTGGCAGGAAATAGCACCTCTTTTTTGAATAGTGGTTGGTTTCTTACACGGACGCCTCAAAGACGGATGGGGGTGTTGGGGCCGGCGTATATACCACTGAGATCTGCACAAGCCTCAGTATCCTCCTAGAGGATACCTCAGCTTTGTTCCAAACGGAAATTGACGCAGTTCAAGAATGTGCACAAAAAATTGCTAGAATGCGCTGCAATAACCAGAACATCTACATGCTCTCGGAAAGTCAGGCTGCATTGGAAGCCTTGAAATCCTATCGCTTCACATCGAAAATCACGACCTGGAAGAGTTGGTACTAAGAAAAAACAGAGGTACGCTTATCTGGGATTCCGGCCACTCAAGGATAGAAGGGAACACCAAAGCTGATGAGCCGGCGGCGTGATTTCTAAACATCATGGACTTGTGAATGAGAGGCCGCCAATTGGCTGCAACATGGCATGACTCCGCCTTAGAAAAATAACCGCGTTATTTGAAACTGGAATCATTTCAATAAAGCCATTCTTAATTTTGTATTACGAAAATGACGAAATATATCATAATTAGTGTGTTGGAATAAGATGCTGATCCTTAAAGGTGTAGATTCTTGATGTAGAATGTAGGTCCGCTTATTTTTGACATAGGTACACTGTTGAAAATGTAAAGATTATTATGTCGGTTTTTGATCAGTTCCATGGAGACCGCTTTCCATAATTTGATCAATACAAAATTTGAATTTAGCTCTCAATAAAAAAATAGAATAAACGATCCGACATTGGAGAAGAAAGATTCTTGAAATGAAATGACGTGGGGAGAATATTATGTGGGTTAGTTCAGAAAATTGAAAAAAAAAAAAAATCTAGAAACAAAATTCATATGTTCAACCGAGGTTCAACCACCAAGTGCTCTGCAAGGGGTACCTATACGCTGTTTTCATAGTATCAACACCTAACTGATGAAAAAAAATTAAACAAAAATGCTTGTCTATCAAATGAAACAGATAATGATGTATCACATATTTGTTCAGAAATGTATCCAGAAGGTATTTCAATATACCTATTTCCTTATCTTACCTATTAAATTAATAATATTCTGTGCTTTTATAATTCCGCAAAAAAAACACTATTGCAGCTCTTAGTCTGTTATAAATAATTTGGACATAGGCAATTTATTTCAATGAGAGTTGCTTTCCCCTTTTTTTCGGCGCACGCAGCCTTATATTAAAATAGGTATGTCCAGCGATGGTCTACCCCAAGAGAGCAAATGTACCAAAAATATCATTTTTCGGCAAAAACTAATTCTTTATAAAAATACATATTTGCTTCAATGAAAAATACAACTAGGTATTCCTGATGAGAAAAATATTCATTGTTATCATGATAACAGAAACCAAATACAATGCAATATTATGATCCAAATACACATAGCCCAGTAAAGATGTCGGATTTTTGAAAAAATAATCCCAAACAGAATGATATTTCCAGGAGTGCTTGTGGACTGCCTCCTGAGCATCCAACCAAAAAATTTGACGCGAAGTCCAGTCACGTTTTGCGCTGAAGAGGTGGTTTCCTAAACATTTTTTTAGAGCAAATAATGACCTTAATAAAAGTTATAGAGGACCAAGAACTAAACAATTTTGCCTCATAACATTTTATGATAGCTCCAATACCAAACGAGTTACAGCGCATCAAATGACAAAAATAAGCTGAGGAGTGCAAATAAATCCTGGATGCAAGTTTTAGAGAAGCAAAGGCTGAACAACTTTTCTTCATAACTTTTTTCATGATCCCTAGAAAAATGTTTTTGAAACCATATCCCTGTTAATTGCCAGTGGAATTTTGTCATTTGTTGCGCTGTAATTCATCAAATGTTACAGCTGTCAAAAAAATGTATAAGGCAAAAATGTTTAGTTTTTGATCCTCTATAACTTTTATTCAGGTCATTTTGCATTAAAAGTATGTTTGGAAAACCACCTTTTCAGCGCAAAACGTACCAGGACTCAGAGAAATGGGAGGGGAGTTTCTCTGCCAGGACTTCGAGTCAGATTTTTTGATTGGATGCTCAGGATGCAGTCCACAAGCATCCCTGAAAATATCATTCTGTTTGGATTTCTTTATGCCGATCCCTATAAGCCGACGACAACTTTACAGGGCTATGAACTAAAAATCACACAAAACGATAGGTATAGTTCTAAGATAACACAACACAAATAATCTCCTGCGAAACTTGCAAAATAAAATCACACAGATTAATAAATTAGGATTTGCTATTTTCTGAATTCAACTCAAAACGCAAATAGATAGGTAAAGTGGTTAAGTCCGTATACAAAATCCAAAATAATCAAAATACCATAGATGAATATTGAATTTACGCCGGAGCCTAACAGCTGATCGAGTAAACACGTTGCACACGTGACCCTTCTTGGGCCAATAGCGTAAACCCCATTCACAAGTCCATGATGTTTAGAAATCACGCGAGCCGGCGACAGCCGGCATATGTAGCTATGCCGTTCAGAAGAGCTAAACCCTTAATAGAAGTGTCTACAAAGACGGTTAAGGCGACATTACAGGGATGTTCATGTGAAAAACATTTCAGAAACTGGCATGCAACACCGGTAATAAGACACTCTTAAGACCGATTTAAACTTTGTTTAGTGCAAGTGTTTGGTGTTAAATGTTCACTTGGTACGTTAAGTATTTAGTGAAGCGCTTAGTTGAAATGAGGTGTGGGAACCTTGTCTCTCAGCAAATTAAATCGGTTTCTATCCACTTGCACTCGCCAGATTGCCTGATCCTAATCACTGTGATGACTGTTTACACGCGGGTACAAGTGCGAGTGGCAAGTGCGATTGACAAGCACTAATGACTAGTACTAAGCTCGTGTAGACCCAGCCCAAATTGGCCATAAGGTCACTAGCGGCAACCCGTCGGAAACCCAAAGTAACCCAAACTAACAGACGTAGTACTTCGGCTAACGCGTACTCAGACTTGTGGTGGGCACTGCCACCTTAGAGTTCATATTATGCAGGAACTGGGTACCTACATGGTACCACAAGCTACAGGCTATGTGGTGAAAAGGACGGAACTGCCTCACACATCATCTTTAATTGTGACTGTTTAACTCTATCTCGCAGGAGGTACGATATTTTCGGTGCCATACACAGCGAGGGACCACCCTCACATGAAAAACGTACTGGCATTGGACCTGATTGAGGGGACGGAACTGGTCTAGAACGGCGGAGTTGGAGCAGCACAATAAGCCACCGATCGGGGAAAGAATAGCCTGGCTCGCCTTAAACAACAACAACAGGATGATGGAGTACCGAAAATCTGTTTCACAAAAACACTCAAATATTTATCAAATCAAAACAATTCAACCGCTGACGAATACGCTATCAAAATCGGACTTGATAAAAATACTTGTATTTTATTTATTTCTGTTACAAAATGAAAATGTGAGTGAACAATATAGTTCAAAAAGTAAGACTATATTTATAACTATTATAACTTCTAATCCCACAACAACAGAAAAATAGTTTTACCTCGAGTTTCACAATATAAATCAAGACATCAAATCCGTTTCTGTCACTGCTGGCGCTAGTCGAAAAGGTATGAAAAACCACAATGCAAGCAAAAAATGCATACGTGATAGTGCCATGACATACTAGAGGATAAAACGCAGAATTTAGCGATTTTCCGCCAAGTAGTCCCGTTAAAATGTATAGACGCTTAATGTCTTAATTCTGCGTTTTATCGCCCAGTACGACATGGCACATAAGAAACTTGCTCATACCACTGAATATTGTGTAGTAAGGGCAAGTGAATGCTCTATATCTCTACATACAACAAGGATTATTATAATTTTCAGTTAGTGATAATGAATACTAAGTGAAAGTTATGATGCGTCCATACCGAGGTCCATACGGATTGTATCAAACTATCAAACATCTCTTCATTTTCACAATAAAACCAGCTACTCATATTACCGCAAATTTTAGACCATTTTATCGGTTTGCCTATACAAAGGAGATATTAATCCCAAAAAAAAATGTGTTTATACATATGTTAGTCCATATGTCTGTGGTTTGTACTGTGAAAGAACTTCAAAGCATACATAGAGCTTCCTTGTAAGCCTGAAGAAGAGGTATTAACGCAAATTTTCAATTTGAAAATATTGTTCATAAATTTGAAATAACGATAATATTGGCATCATGAAATCTGTTCAAGATTTTTTTGTTATTCCGACACTTTTTTAATCAAGCTCCTAAACGCGTTTTTTAAAACAATCTGAATAACTAGTTCTACGTCAGGACCCGTATTCTTGGATATCTGGGAGGAGAGCTTCTGCGGGAAGTGGGTGTGATTCACCATAATACTGCCGAGAGGATGGAAATAAAAAGCGATGTTTTGACTCAGAGAAATCCTTTTTCACTCTCTGAAGTTTTTGACTATACATTTGTTAGACTCTTTCGTGTCAGCAAAAATCTATGCAAGAAAATAGTACCTAACTGAACCAACACGAGCGTCGGTCGTAACAATATAAGTACCAAGGTATACATTGTTTTGTTCGTTTGACTACCCGTAATATCACAAAAATTAATAATAACATAAGTACGATGGGTTTTTTGTCTGAAATTCTAATATTTCCATATGAAAATCAATTATTTGTTTTAGAATAATCAATTACAAAATGGTTCCTCACTTTTTCCACATTTTATGAGAAATTTTAAAGACAAAAAAATCAATTTACCTGCGCAGAGGGTTTGTTATTTGAAAAATTATTAGAACAAGGGTAGTCGTGTACTCTTTGCATAGTCTAAAAAGTGTTTGGGTATATAGAAAATTCGCGGCAACACTGCCTACATTTCAAGGCTCTCAAGAATACGGCCCGAGCCGTCTAAATTGTAATACAGGCCATAAAGTAACAAAATTTTGCATTAATTGAAGGGGGCTATCTTTGAAAATTTCCTACCAGTCAATTCTAACCAATCATAGGCTTGCATTTTAACATGTTGCTATGGCAACGACCTAATTTTATCGAAAATCACCCTACTCATAATCACGTGACTGAAAGATTAATAAGTGGAAATCTCCCTGGCTTTGCATCTGAATGTAGCTCCCATATGATTACAGTGTTGCCGTCCCCACTCTCCCTAACAATCCCACACTGTGGTTGGTGCATGGGAGCTACATCCAGCCGCTACTATTAAATCTTCTCAAATAGTTTTGACATGAAATTTTCTTGCCGAATCTCCCGCGAGCTCGAATTAAAAATCCGGAAATTTGTTTTCGTTGCGAATTTTTCAAGAAAATTCGCAACTCGTCAAAATTTCCGGAAATAAGTCGAGCTCTAGGGAGATTATAAGTGAAAATTAAGATATGTTACGATTACGAGATACGAAAATGGTTCAATGAAACTGTAATTTGAAAGAATAACTTATATATTATCGCAACAGGTATGATGTTCATTACCTTACGAGGGGTAAACCGCGATGACAATGTGGTGTACAATCCTAGACCAATAGGAGCCAATTGTGGAACTAATGGTGCCAATGGATAGACAATGACGATTATTTGAAGGGAAATTGTAGACCAACGGGAAAAATTATTGACCAATCGGGAAAATTATCGAATTCTGCTTTTCCAATGGAGCCAATTAAGGACCAATGAAGGACCAATTACCAACAATTATGTGCAAATCAGAGACAAATTATATCATTGAAAGATACGAAAAAGTGGAGATGTCGCAGCATCCGATCAACGAATTGGGATATTATTCTAGTGAATATAAATTCTCGTGTCCTGCGGCTGCCCTCTGTGCGAGATAGAGCCGAGGCCAATAGGACGCTACACGTGGCCGGCATAACAAATGTTTGATTGTTTTTGTCGGAGAATTTGCTTGTTATTGTGCTATTTTGAAGCCATAAACGTGATACGATATGTACCTTCGCAATTAACAAGTTCACTTGTGATTATTTATGCATATTTTTTAACAATTGAAGAATCGATACGTGTGTTTATATCCGCGATGGAGATTTCGATCAGATCGAGTGTTATACAAATCAGTCCTGTTCTAAAAGTGATTTGGACGGGTTAAAGCAATGGTTAAAGTAAATTCTAACCTCACTTTGTTCTATAGCTCACCGCTCGATTTAAAGGATTTTATTGTATTATTAAGTGAAAGTATATTGTACAACGAGCATGGAATGAAGTGTTTAACCCACCACCACTATTACTTCTTTGATAACTTATGCGGGCTCAAAGTTTTATACAATTTTAGTGTGGCTTTATTATTATGGCCAGCACTATAATACTTGTGTTCCAAAAGTTTGCAATCGACCAATTATCTCACGAACAGTTGCGTCAGCGTCGCCCAAGATCATTATTCAATAGGTTGCCTCACTTCGCTTGGGGTAAGAGATGGAGGGGTGAAAAATATGACGTCATCGGTGTCTAGCGTCTGCAGTAGAGTGAATCCTGCCATTCGATTGCAACGGTCTGTATCGTATCGTGTCATGTGTCATTCGCAAGGTTGCCAGAAGTACTGTTTTAACAGGAAATCTACTGATTTTGCCCATGGGTTTCAGACTACAGTAAAACGCAACAGCGATGTCGCCCGTGATTGGTCAGATTGGTTGATATAGATGGCAACATGGTGATCGCCGGAGTAATAATATTATTAAATTTTTGTTTAATGTTGAATTAGTCATGAGTTTAGGTTCGTTTGTGTTCGGTAAACGAATGAATGTCGCGTGAGCGACATCCTTATTGTTTGAGAATGGACAGACATGACACGTACCCTGTTGCGTTTTACTGTCGTCTATGGGTTTCTGTTCTACTGTTTTTGATAGGGATTATCTGGCAACACTGGACACCGATGGCGTCATGACCATAAAAGTGAGGCCAACCTGTTATACAGCATGTCCGCGGAGGCGGTGAAATGGACCAGAAATTGAAACATACGACAAAAAGGCATTCCTCAAAAAAAAGTCTGCTTGCCGAAAAAATAGGACCTACGATGAGAAAACTGATTTTTATTATACAGGTCTCAAAATGCAAAAACATAAAATCAATAAATAGCAAACAGCTATTTTTTGGGCTTATTGCGTGAAATTATGGATGAAAAAGTTGCTCCAAATTTAGTTCTAACCCTGATTCCGAACTTACGAAAGAAAATTTGAACCTATAAAATTATTAAAAAATTGAACAATTTTACTACTTCCATATTATGACTTTTATACCTATAACAACAACAAGTAATCTACAGGTATAATAATCAAAATATGGAAGTGGAAAAAGGCGAACTTGCAAAATTGTTCAAATTTAATTTTTTTTTATAAATTCATATTTTCTTCAGTAAGTTCGGAAACAGGGTTATGACTAAATTTGGAGCAAGTTTTTTATTTATTATATATTTATGAAACTTTGATCCAGCATCAGTTATGGTGCCATTAAAAAATTTACTCCGCTTGTTAGTTTACGTATCCTGGCGATTTGTTTAAAAAAACTGTTTAGTTCACTTTTGAAACATTTAAAAAAAGGTTTGCATTTTTTTTCTGTGTGATTTTTGAGTGACATGGCTAGGCTAGCACCATTCGAAAGAGAGGAAAAATTTATATACATACATTTACATTCATTTTGCCGCTCTTTCGAATTGTGCAAGCCATTTTCATCAAAAAATACACACGAAAAAGATTTTTTAATCTTTTTTTTAACGTTTTAAAAGGTCAAACAATTGACAAATGGATGGAATGGGATTTTGTAAATGCCCCATCACATCTATTACATCTTTGATAATTGATGCATGATCAAGGTGTTATCAAGGCAATTTCCAAACTGTAGCTGGAGTATCGAGAGGAGAATTATACAGGGTGTCTCCTAAACATTGGTAAAAAATTCGAGGGGTGATTCGAGGTATTTTCGTGAAGAAAAAACCCCATAAACATTTGTCGAAAAATGATTCCTAAGGGAGCTACGCCCCCTCAAATAGGGCACCCTGAAGATGGTTTTTCCTCAATATTTCCGAAACCGTTCATACGAAAATCATGAAATTTGGTAGATTGCATACACGTTTTTTGCTAAATCAGAATTTCAAAATTGCAATCAGGGGCGCACCATACTGGAGGGGTTGAGGACTTAAGGAGCAGGGGTTGAGGGGAAAAGAAGTCAATTTTTTTAACATTCTCATTTTAGAATATGATATCTGAAAGCTTTTAACGTAAAAAAGGTACCTACTCTTAGTTTATATCGATAGGGCTAGTAGTTTTCGAGAAAATCGCAATTTTCTAAATCGATCACCCAATACTTTCGAAATCGCTCACACTGAAATATTGAAATTTCGTACACTGCATAAACTTTTGATGCCAAATTAGATCATGAGCTCAAAATTTTAAAATTTCCATCAGACGCATGATACTACAACAAACAAGATAAGCTCACGCGCATCTTTCCCGGTGACCGCCCATTTAAAATGCATAGGGTGTTTGGTGCCCATTGACGCAAATGGTCACCATGCGCGAATCGGTTTCAATTTTGTACAGCTAGTGAGCTCATTCTGTGTGTTTTAGTATCACGTATCATACTGGAGTGGTTACCTAGGGCTAAAAACAACACTCCCTATAGGAACTTTTTTTCATGAAAATACCTCAGAAATCACCCCATGAATTTTTTACAAATGTATAGGAAACACCCGGAATAATATGGTAAAAATTTGATCTGATAACAGTAAAAAAGAATAACGACTTTGCAGATATATAGACTTAATATATAGACTACCGCGGATAATTTTCAAGGACCAATTAGTCGATTGTAGGAACCAATTGACGAATCAAGGCACAAATAATGAAAATTATTATCAAAATCGAGTCAATGGACGGCAAATTGTCCTAATTTTTGGGAAATGGTGACAATTCAAGAGACCAATGGACCAATTATAAGGTCCAATCTGACAATGAATATCAAATAGCCAATGAGGTGTACACAATTTTGGTTCGCGGTTCACCCCTCGTTACCTTATGACGTAAAAATGTACATAAAACATATCCGAACCTACAAGAGTGTTATGATTTGTTGGGAGAAAATATGAATTCTAAACAATAAAACATTAAAACCGACAGACAGGTTGATGTTTACAGATTTTGGGATATGATTGAAGCAGTTCCTGGTGAACTGGAGTTGATAATAATGTTTAAAACTGATTGACCAAAAAGCACTATCTACGTCGCCATATTGTTATTCCAAAGTGAACAAAACAAAACTCGTTTATTCTGGTTTTTCTGCATGACATAGAAGCGTGTGCTTATATGTGTCATAAATCCAGGATGAGACATTAATTAATCAAGTTTTCTTATTTAAATATGAATTTTGCTTATCCAGTATTCCCCAAAAGGCATAGACACACACATACCATAATAAGAAACTATCTACCAGTCTATTATGAGGATATTGACTGTTAGATCGCGATATCTTTGGTACCGACTATTACTTGACTACCCACTTACCTGGATCTTAACGCAAAAATCACTTCATTTTTCACCGTGTTTCTCAGTTTTTCAAAATACAATTTGAAGTTGAATAAAAGCAGGTTGAAACTAGTTGAATCGTTGCAGAGCCGTCTAGAGTGTTATAGTTGGAACTAGAAGTGAACCTAACCTCAATCGAGACCACACGCGTTGTTGCCAATTTCCAAAGCCATGACTTCATGGCTTGTATTACAATATAGACGGCTCTGATACGGAATATTTTTGTTCCCGGGAGTAAAAGTTCGCTTTTACTCCCGGGAACATTCCCGGTAGTGCTCCCTTCATAGATATTCAAGAATTTGTCTCCAGATATGATATGGATTGAATGTCTATAATAGCATTTCAAGTCGAGTAAAAATACCTGGTGTTGAAAATAACGGAAGCTAAAAACACAGGTATAGGATCAAGACATTGTACTTATACTTATACATTTGATTGTGTTACTCCATGATGACATTTATTGTTATTGAATTACACCTTTGTAATCGTTTCATTTGCATTATTCGCATAATAGCATTATATGAACTAGAACACAGTCAATCAAGCAATTTTCTTGAACTAATCAACGAACAAGTCATCCCACATAAGAATAAGACTGCGTTTTCAATTAAACATTTGAAGAGAAAAGTTATTGATATAGATCTCACTGTTTGTTTTTCACCTCAAGAAATTAACGACGCTAAATTTACCTATAACTAGTAGATATTCTCTATTCTATATCAGAAATACTCACCTCTATCACTCCACAAATGTTGTCATGTCAATGAATTTTCGAGAATCTGAATTGAATCTATTGCCCGAGAAACGCGAACGATAATTTCCACAGTAACGATGAACAACTACTTTTCCCAGATGTTTAGCTAAGGAAAATTTTTGTTATGAATGTAATGGTAATGAGTGAAAATATGACAGATTACTTGTCAACTATCAGCTGATCCGACGGGAGCACGGACTTGAATATAAAATGGACTGCTAATACCATGTTAAGAAATGTACAACACACTGGGGGCTGCCATGTTGCTTTTTTCTTGGAGGTATATTTATGTTGGTAGCATTGAAAAAGCGACAAATTTAATTTAATCATGTTTGTTTTGAAATAACTTTTGTTTTAAACAAAATGAGTATTATAAAACATTGATAAATTGATAAAAATTAGTTAGGACTCGCAAGTTTATTATAATGTTCAAACCTAGTAATTATCGTTACTTTTGCATAACATGGTCATATCGCTATTAGTTGGGTTTGTGTGATGGATTGTAACTTGATTCGTTTTTTAATGATTTTTATTCAAAAATGGCTCACAGACGTAATGAATTCAATCAATCAACTCATTCCATTTACATTATTTTTATTTTATCGTCTTCCAGCGACGACTGACAATAGCTGGTGTTGGACGTGTTCCGTAATCACGTCGCCGGATTTTAGTCCGGACCCGTAGAATTCTTCAACAGTTCAAACATCAAACCAACCAACTTTTTAATAGGATCTTTATTTCTTATGGATGGATGGATAGGTATACCTTTTTCTTGGAATAAAGCCACTGCGACGATCTAAATGATAACAAAATATCTATAAATATAACACCTATTACCAACGAGACAAAAAAATACCTGCTCTGTTATGGGAATTGTTGCAGCCCTTGACAAAAACCATAATGTTTTTATAATATGTAGTTCAAAACGAATCATACGGATTACTCCGTCACAATTTAAAAACTACCAAATCTCACCCTCCCGCATAGGTAGTTGACTGCTTGTTAAATCAAATTTGTGATCCAAATTCAAAAACTAAATTCATATCCCACAGAAGTTACATTGAATTTCACTTCGAAGTGGAAGTGACAGATTTTCGCTTGCCAAACGGAAATATTATGCCACCATCCACATTGAATTTGGCTTATAACTATTGCCAACAGAAAAATACCTCCACCGAAATCCAATATGGCCGCCCCCATGATGTTGTACAAAATCTGAAGCTTAGCCATTAGTATTGGCAGGGTGTGGACGGGAGGAATGCTTATGTCCAACACAGCTCAGCGAGTCAGCGAAGGCTCAGCGGTCAGCGGTCACAGCAGCTGGGTAAATTTTGACAGTTTTGTGTTCAAAACTGTCAAAGTTTGTCCAGCTGCTGTCACCGCTGAGTTGTGTTGGACAGAAGGAATGTATGAACCACTATGAACTACTTATAATACGCGCTTTCGGAAACACTGATCCGATTAACCCGATCTGTTTGATCGCTGTGTGTTTTGTCTCTTTTTAATAACGTGGGATAAAAAGAGATAAAAAACAACAGCTGATGATCGGGCTAGTCGGATCAGTGTTTCCGAAAGCGCCTTATGGCTGTATGGCCACTCTTGACTCTACTGCTTTCTGCTTCTAGATACTACCATTTATTGAACAATAATAGAATAGTTGTTTTGTATGAGTTTGTTGACGACTATTTCATTTATTTTTGAGCATGCTTAACCAAACAAAAAGCTAAATTCAAAACAAATTTATCTTATTTTTGTCTTTCTTTCGAGATAAAAATTATTATACTTTCACACAAGAACATTCATTAAATCATAATACTTACAGCTTAATTTCAAATCTTTGGTGAAAAGTGGGAGTATGGAGTAGGACTTAAATGAAATAATAAATGTATTATTGGTAGTTATGTACGATGGCCTATCAAGCAAGGTATATAGTTATAATCATCATTAATTACCATCTTCGTTTGAATTCAGCACGCTCCATAAACCAATCTTCCCAATATGGAATCTTGATAACTAGCATACTTACCCCATACATACCTACAAGCTGATTGAACCTTCTTGAATCTACAATTTCTGTAGATTTGCGTAGTGTAAGTGATTGCGATTACTTTCCTTTAATGATATTAGATATCATGCTTATCTGTACATCTTCATTCTATTATCAAGTTCTGGATGGCTTGAGAAAAGAAACAGCTTTTTGTGTGTGTAATATTCATTTAATTAGGTACACCCAAGGGTACACCGCTGATAGGAAGAGTACCTGAGGCTGTACTAGGTCAGGATGAAATTTACTTGAAGAATAGAAAACCTCCTTTAATCAACTTAATATCATTCTGTCCTCAAAACTCTCATTGATACTGTTACCTTTACCTTTAAAACACAATCGTTGATTTTTCTGGTTGAGAATGTTTTGAAGAATTTAACATACCTACATAGTAGCATTTTATAATGACTATTATAAAATGATAGTAGCCTATATTTATTCCACCTACTTATTGTTTTCTTCATTTTCATATATTTTATTTGTAGATCTGAATATGAGATGGTTTCTTTTATTCATTTGGTTGCTGAAAAAAGGATTATGAATTGACCAAAATTAATAAAATTATACAAAAATGTGGCAGAATAATTTTGCATGCATCTAAATATTTGGGCTATACGTACCCTTCAAGCAAAAGTAGGTCAATATTTTTCGTCGAAGGTCGTGGTTAAAAATATGATCTAAGGTTGAATTTGTGATAGTTGCACCGCAATAGATATCTATTTGGAACACGTATAATCATTGGAAGAAGAAGCGAAGAATAATTTATGATTTTAGTGTCAGTTTATCTCAATTATTTTATAAAATGCTAAAATGAACTACCTACTTTTCTTACTTTAGCAAGAATCTGCTCAGTACACAATAACTACCTACCAAGTGCATTTTTTCAGAAAATCAGTTTGTGTGCCTATCATGATTTAAATGGAATGAGCTATCACAAATAAACATGGTCCCAACTGATTAGTCATTAGTCTCTACGATTGTACAAAATGTTGAACCCCGACTCCTTCAAATAGTGAAAATACAGTGAAGTATTTATCTGTATACAAACTTGACTACAGGGTAATTAAGTTCCAGCGACAAAGTGCCATTTCTCGTAAACTATTTAGGCACAGAGACTCAGGAAAAAATCTGTAGAGTAATATGTAGAATGTAAAAGAGAAGAGAAAATAAAGGTCGGACATATATTTCAAGTTACCAGGATCGCCGCAAGGGGGCGTAACGGTACTGTGAAAACAGTCTATTAGTAAGCAATAAAACCTATTAATATCAAACGTTTCGGAAGCTAATCTGCTTTCGTCGTCAGTGGAACCTAAAAAAGGAATAATCAATTCAAATTCATGAAAAAGTGTTCGTTTTCTTGTGATTTCGCGGTAAAATTGGCTTTTTTGTGTTTTGCACAAAATGTCACCTTTACTGACATTGTATGAATGTCAGTAAAAGTGACATTTCCATGCGCCAAAATATTCAAAGCGATTTTTCACGAAACTGGTTTTGTGGCTTACGCCTATTGGCATCCAAGGCGACGATATAGGAGATCCGGAATATAAACCTAGTTTGTTTATTTTTTGATAGGGTGTGGCGAAATACCCAAAAAAATCTGGTAAATCAGGATATGGTACGATATTCTCAATAAAATTGCACCCGACATATTTCTCTAGCTTGTCAAATAAGACAGCTACAGACCGTCAAACTTCATGTTACTCACTTGCCAATAACTTTGGAATCCCTGGACCGATTTGACTGTTCTTTGGTTCGTTTTAAAGAGGAAAATCTGGTCTTCCGGGCCGGGTGCATGTACTTGGCATCAATTTTATTCGCTCAAGCCGACCACACAACATAAATTGTCAAAGTCAAAACGGTTTTTGCGGTTTTTTCGGAATGTTCAAATGCAAACCAACTAAGTGGATTGCATGTATCGTGTTATTTTGAACATCTCCTACCACCTTCATAGAGATCATTTTTTATGTAGGTATATCCCTTGAAATAGAAGAGTTGAGGAGACTTCATCAGAAATACATATACAAATACAAATACTTTCGAAACGGCTCTTGTAAAATTGAATTTGTCAAAAAAATGTACTCCAGATTTGTTTGATTCGAGTAAGATAACATGTTCTTGAGTTAATGTTAAAAAGAAAAACCTATAAGTGAGAATGCCAACTATTTTTCGTTCTCTTTTCTTCGAGCAGCTGTCAAGAAGAATAAAGTGCTAGTCACAAATAATGCAATGGACCAGTGAATAAACATCTTATTCCAAAAATATTTTTTAAAAATGAAATTAACACAAAAAAAACAGTGCAAATGCTCAAAATGCCCATCGCACCGTCGGGTCGTTGGGAAGGCACTCGTATCTTTTTGACACTCAAGTTCAAAGGGACCGTTTCAAAAGTATTCATCGAGGGACTCCTGAAGTCTTCATAACTCTTCTATTTCCGAAGATTTAGAAACATTATCTGCATAAAAGTGTTCGTAAATTTTTCAAATGACACGATAGAGGCATCTATTTAGTGGGTTCGTATTTGAAAATTTCGAAAAAACTTCAAGAACAGTGCTGACTTTCATAGTTTATGATTTGTGGTCGGCTAAAGCGAATTGAATTGATCCCTAGAACATTTAAACATTAGAGAGCATTAACATAACATTAAAGAGCAGAGCATTCTCTTTAAAACGAGCCAAAGAATAGTCAGATCAGTTACGGGATTCCGAAGTTATAAACAATCTAGTAACATCAAGTTTGACGGCCTGTACCTGTCTCATTTGACAATTTAGAGAGATGCGCCAGGGGGCAATTTTGTAAAAAATATCGTCCCGAATCTGTTCAACAATCTTTTTTGATACTTCAGGGGGGAAAATTTAGAAAATATGTCAATTTTCTGTTTTCACAGAACCGTTGCTTGCGGCGATCCTAGAAACTTGAAATATATTTCCAGCATTATCTTTCGGGTGCATGTCCATACAGATATTTTTCCTGACCCTCTTTGATGAATAGTTCACGAGCACTGGCACCCTGTCGCTGAAAATGAATCACCCATGTACTTTGAATTATTTGAACAAGATTAATTATTATCCACCAGTGACATTATGCTACTGACCTCATTGGAAATTGAAAACGGCAACTTTTCTCTGATTTATTGAGCTCGTAGCACTTATACCAATTCAGAGATAGCAATAATGCATAATTTAGGTATATACAGGGTGGTGCAACCAATATGGTGTGGACGATTGTGGGAAAATGGTTAGGAAATTGGATACATTTTTTTTGTACATTATAGTTAGTCAAAACGGCCATGATTCAAAAATAAAGCCATAGTACAGGGTGCCCCAAAAAGTTTGTGGCAAACTAAACATGTATTTTTTTGAATGGAACGCCCTGTATACAGGGTGTCCGGGAAAATGTGGGAGATCTCTCGGATTCAGATAGAACATTAAAAAATAAGATGACAAGTTCCCATAATTTTTTTTCCTAGCGGCCCTCCCTACGGAGATACGGCCCCCTAAAGGACCCCACTGGAAATCGGTTTTTCTTGAATAACTTTTGAACGACTCAATATAATTCAATGAAAATTTAATATGATAAACAGTAGTAAGGACCTCTCAAAATACTTCCCTTAAAACATAATTAGCTTGTTTAGTTTACCAGGGACGGACTAGATTGTACATTTTAACGCTCAAATTTTTAACACCCTGTATGATAAGGAGTTAAAAAAAAATAAATTTGGATACCTTGAACATTAAGCTAAAGAAAAGGTACTCTTGTTCATTGTCGATAAAATGAACCATTTTCGAGAAAAAACAATTTTTATTAAACAAAACCTCGAAAAAAGCCATGACGAAGTGGTGCTCTTGAAGAAATTGTGAACCTAACGCTAGGAAAAAAATTTATGGGAACTTGTCATCTGATAGAATATCAAAAAATAAGATGACAAGTTCCCATAATTTTTTTTCCTAGCGTTAGGTTCACAATTTCGTCAAGAGCACCACTTCGTCATGGCTTTTTTCGAGGTTTTGTTTAATAAAAATTGTTTTTCTCGAAAATGGTTCATTTTATCGACAATGAACAAGAGTACCTTTTCTTTAGCTTAATGTTCAAGGTATCCAAATTAATTTTTTTTAACTCCTTATCATACAGGGTGTTAAAAATTTGAGCGTTAAAATGTACAATCTAGTCCGTCCCTGGTAAACTAAACAAGCTAATTATGTTTTAAGGGAAGTATTTTGAGAGGTCCTTACTACTGTTCATCATATTAAATTTTCATTGAATTATATTGAGTCGTTTAAAAGTTATTCAAGAAAAACCGATTTCCAGTGGGGTCCTTTAGGGAGCCGTATCTCCGTAGGGAGGGCCGCTAGGAAAAAAATGTATGGGAACTTGTCATCTTATTTTTTAATGTTCTATCTGAATCCGAGAGATCTCCCACATTTTCCCGGACACCCTGTATAAGAATTCTAATCATTTCTCCCATCTCGTACGTTCATTTTGATAAAGGGGTTTGTTTGGTCGAAAACTTATAATAAAGGAATGCGAGGCGTTGAAAAAATTGAAAAAGGACTAATAGTTGTGCAATTTTTCAAGCGAAATAGAAAAAGTATCGAAAAACCAGCTGACTCATAAAACATTACTTATCCTTGAACACAATAATCACATATAATTTGAATAAAATTGTTTGTTATTATACAGGGTGGTCAAGATTTGCAAACACAACCTGTACACAATTTTTTCAAATGGAACACCCTGTATATTATATTTTCATCTTAACAATAACATCATTAGCTCTCTAAAAACAACATACATCATTCCTTTCAGATCAAAAGTTTTTTCGAAATCACCCGCGAATACAAAGTTTCCTCATTGTACTACAAATTATCACCCAGTTTATAAAACTATAGGTGACCATGCATAAAGCCATGACAACATCAGTGGCTAGTTGTTTAATTAATTAGCAATTATTCAATTAATTAGCAACTAGGTATTCAAATGTTTTCTTTTTAATTCAAAGTATTGTGGCACTGACACTTAACTTGAAAATACTGGATTATGCTTGATTATACCGCCGAACAAATAACAATAAGAAGGCTCACTCTTCACTCTATTGTGTAGCAGCATCAAGAGACAGCCCGCCGAGCCATTCGGGAGCACATCGTTTTTGAAGCACAGAACATACGTGACCGATAGTTGAAAATCACGAGTCTACAGCGCTTCTCATAATAAACTGATAACGTCGTTCGTTGAACAGACTGGCATTCTCGGACCGGGTGGACGGGGTATGGTGTTGGGAACTTCGGCACTCCTCGAGTCGGTTTCGCGCGCTTGGTGATCCTTCTTATTGTTATTTGTTCGGTGATTATACATAGAAGCTTTGACTGGTTATCAATATTTGGTTTCATTCGTGGTATTGGCATTGCTTCATAGCCACATAATTTTATAAACCGAGTAAATAATGATGAAACTTTGTATTCGCGGGTGATTTCTGAAAAAATCCATTGATCAGAAAGGTATGACGTATAGTGTTTTTTGAAAGCTAATGATATTATCCTTAAGATGGAAATATAATGTACAGGGTATTCCATTTGAAAAAATTTTGTACAGGTCGTGTTTGCAAAGCTTGATCACCCTGTATAATAACAACTAATTTTATTTAAAATGTATGTGATCATTGTGTTCAAGGATAAGTAGTGTTTTATGGGTCAGTTGGTTTTTTGTTACTTTTTTCCATTTCGCTTGAAAAATAGTCCAACCATGAGTCCATTTTCAACTTTGATCGCCCCCATTCCTTTATTTAAAGTCCTAGACCCAACAAACCCCATATCAAAATGATCGTACGAGATGAGAGAAAAAAATAGAATTCTCATATACAGGATGTCCCATTTAAAAAAAAAGTTTAGTTTGCCCCAATTTTTGGGGACACCCTGTACTATAGCTATATTTAAAGATAGCCTTTTTGACTAACTATAATATAAAAAAAAAATATTCAAATTCCTCACCGTTTTTCCACAATCGTCCACCCCATCTTGGTTGCACCACCGTGTATTGGGTATCAAATATATATTATATTTGTTTGCAAAAACCGCACATTATATGGTGCGGTTTTTGAACCAAATAAAGTGGAACAGACGATCATGATATGATCATTATGAGCTTTCATAAATCTGTCTTTCAAGTGCTTTGAATGGAACGCCGTCAATGCAATGGACATCGACTATTATTGAATGCGTCGATCGAGCAATAGTCTCATGCAAAGGTTTCACAATGTTTGCTCTACCTTCGTTCGAATTTGGTACCCTAAACGTTCATGGAAAACAGGTCCCAGGATCGTTCTGAAAGTTTGGTCATATACAGTGTGACCCATTTCCTGTAAAATTGTAGGTTATTAACCGATTTCAACCATTTTTTTCAATTTTCAAGGTATATTGCACTACTTTTTCGTGATAAAAAATGGCGAATTTCTATCAGCGATTTTTTTATTTAATAAATCACTACGCCACTGAATTCAGAGTGCCTCCAAATGGCTGTGACCAAAATCTTAACAACATATATTCATGTCATAACAAAGCCGACATCTTGAAATTCATAAAATCTCGAAGCTTATGGTCACAAAAGAATACCTTGCACCAACAGTTGCCATGGAAATTGAATTTGTTTTATCACCTGTAACAATAAACTACAAATTGAATAACAAGATGTTCAAAATAACAAAACATCCAATGAAATTAACGGAATTACATTTTGCATTACAGTCAAGAACTAGTGGATTTTTTGAATACAAAATAATAAAATGTTTGTTTGATAGGTTCAATATTGTTTGCTTGGAGAAATAAAAAAAAAAAACAAAAAAAAAAAATAACAAACTATGATTACATATTTTTTAAGATAAATAGGTGATTTCACATTGACACTTAGTAGTGGCAACAAGTAACTCTATCTCCATGGCAACTGTTAATGCAGGATGTTCTTTTGTGCCGTTGACTTGGAAAATCTACGAATTTTAAGTTGTCATAACTTTGTTATTAATGAATATATTTTTTTGAAATTCTGGTCACAGCTATTTGGAAGCACTCCAAATCCAATGTATTCATTTAATGTTATAAAAAAATTGCTAAAAAAAATTCTTCATTTTCTATCACGAAAAAGTACCGTGATATGCCCTAAAACTTGAAATAAATATTTCAAAATTTGTCCCGTAGTAGAGTCTTCATAACTTGATATTTCAAAAAAAAATAGTCGAAATCTGTTGATAACCTGAAATTATATTTCGTATACTCGTCCAAATAGATATTATATACATGTTGTAACACCTTTCTAGTTTATCGAGCACATTATCTAAAGAATATGAATCACAATTTTTTTCTCCCTTATCTCCTCGCCGCTGCATACCTGAACTGGCCAAGTCATTACATTTTTGTGCTTTATCGAGTTCACACGGGTATTATTTCGCAGTTATATACAGTTAAAATGCCTAAAAGACGTAGATTTTGTGCGGAAAGTGATAGTGATAGTGAAGATGAAATAAACAAAGAAAGAAGGCGTTTAATTCAGAAACTAGAACGCCTAGGAAAAGAATGCGATTCAAAGAAAAAACGAAGAAGACGAATTATCGAATCAGATAGTGATGATTCAAGTAAAAGTAAGTGAGACTATGAACCATACTAAATAACCGACTGCCGAGTTATTTTGTTTTGAAAAGCGTTGTTATGAGTTTATGAATTGTGTTAATTGAACATATTATTCTCAATGCACAATCATGAACTGCAGATACGTATCATAATACGTACTTATGCATAAATGAGCATCCGATTACCGAGATGTCGTTTATAAATTCTTGGTTATAGTTAATTTGGAATACGTAAGAGCAATCGACTGCCGAGTTGCCTATACGTTTTATGTGAAAAAAAATCACAATTCAATTATTATTAATTGTTTATTATGAGTGGGAAAGTCTAGCAAAACTTTTCGTTCTTGTTTGAAGGCCACTCCCCGTTGCATGGAGTACAAGAACTGCAAGAAGTGGAGTAGAAGTACCCAACGCCAACAAATCTCAAGTTTTTGCAAGGACCGGAACTAAATCCGGAGATATCGGTATCCATAACTGAGGCTCAAAGAAATCACGATAAATACATGACTACTGTTCAGAATCAACTTGGAAACGGATTAGCCGCCTTGGCGAAGGGCCCAAATACAATAATGGTGGAAAAAGCAACAACGGACGTGGGCTCCAAAGTCATGCCCTGTCTTGTAGAAGCAGGAAAAGTAATCAGTGATGCTTTTCATATGTTAACAAAAAGCAGAAAGTTCCACATTGAAGCTAATTTGAACCCCACCGTAAAGAAAATTGTACGAGAAAGTAAACCCGACAAATTTTTGAGTGGCGAAAATTTTTCAGAGAAATTCAAGGAAGCTAGAAATCACCAACGCACTGGAGAAGAATTGAAATTTACAAAGTCAAATTTTGTAGCGAATAGGCAGTTCCCCACCACCTACCCATCAAGCTCGGTACAAAATGTTAGGGGATCCTTCAAGAACCAATCAACAGGCAATGTTTCTTTAAACATGAACATACCACAAGAACAAAATGAGAAAAACACCACCTCGGACATTACGGAAGTACCAAGCGAAGCCAACCTATCACCACAGAGGGGGATATCATAAGTAATGGAGGTGAGTGCATATGGAGGCAGGTTGAAATTTTTCAAGGAAGTATGGATGGATATAACAAATAGTAAAAACCTTTTGTCTTGGTTAGAGGGTTATGAATTACCGTTTAGAAAAAAACCTATTCAAGACCATAGGCCTAAAGTAAGCTTATTTAGTTCGTTAGAGAAAAAAAAAGTGACTAAGATTATACATAAATTTGAGAAGCCGGGTATAATAAGTCAATGTTTTCATAGCAAAAATGAATACATATCCTCCTTCTTTTTAGTTCCAAAATCGGATGGATCCTCTCGATTTATTCTAAATTTGAAAAATCTAAATAAATTTTTGATTCCAATGCCACATTTCAAATTGGAAAATTATAAATCTGTACGAGATCTGATTTACAAAAACTGTTTCATGTCGACCATAGATCTCAAAGACGCTTATTATATGATACCAATCAGCACCAATTCAAAAAAGTTCTTAAGGGTTGAGTTTAATGGTACCCTATTTCAATATAATGTCATGCCTTTGGGTTTATCCACAGCACCATATTATGTGTTTACTAAATTACTGAAACCAGTGCTAAGTAAGCTTAGATCGGTTGGAACTTTTTGCGTCATATACTTGGATGATATTTATGTTGTTGGTAGGACTAAGCAAGATACTCAAGACCATGTAAAAAGGATCATTTACCTGTTGGAGCATTTGGGCTTAATCATAAACTACAAAAAATGTAAATTAATTCCATCAAATAAATGTAAATATCAAGGATTTATTTATAACAGCGAAGAGCTTACTCTGGAGTTATCAATTGAAAAGAAAAACAAGATTATCTCGTTAGTTACTACACTACATAACAAGGAAAAAGTATCCATTAGAGAATTTTCGAAAGTGGTTGGTACATCAGTTGCTGCGTGCCCTGCTGTTTCTTATGGGTGGCTTCATATTAAGGATTTGGAACGTTCAAAATACCCAGCTCTTAAATACATAAACTCAAATGTTGATAACCGATCAAGTGAAAATCGAACTAAAATGGTGGAAAAATAATATTTTGAACTCTAACAATATTCTAATAGGAAAAATTTTGATTTAGAAATATTTACCGATGCATCAAAAACCGGCTGGGGTGCAGTTTGCGGTATTACCAAAACACATGGGTTCTGGGGTAAAACTGAAGGAAGTCATCACATAAACTACTTAGAACTGTTGAACAAAAACCATACAAATATTGTGTTTCGAGTTGATAATAAAACTGCCATAGCATATATTGATACGATGGGAGGAATTCGGTTTCAAAATCTAAATAAACTGAGTAAAAAAAAATTGGTCGTGGTGTGAAGAAAGAAACATATTTATTTTCGCAACTTATATCACTTCCAAAGAAAATGCAATAGCTGATATGGAGTCACGGTCAAGGTCAATTGATACTGAGTATTGTTTGAATGGAAATTCCTTTCGTAAAATAATTCGGAAGTTCGGAAATCCGACAATTGATTTGTTCGCCAGTAATTTAAACAACAAATGTACAACATTTATCTCTTGGCGCAAAGATCCGGGAGCTATAGCTGCGGATGCGTTCAGCCTAAATTGGAGAGATTCTAATTAATTTTATGACTTCCCTCCTTTTTTACTTGTGGGTAGGGTTTTGAATAAAATAATAAGAGATAGAGCAAAAGGTATTGTAATTGTGCCCTTCTGGCAGACTCAACACTGGTATCCATTATTTTCAAGACTCTGCGTCGAAGAACCATTAATTCTACCACCAAACGAACGTTTATTGTTATCTCCTTTCAGGACTCCACATCCTCTTTGGAGGCAGTTGTCCCTAGCAGTAGGGAAATTGTCCGGGGATCATTTCTAAAACGTGGCGTTCCTGATGCAGCGATACCTATATTAACTGAGTCTATGAGTAAAGCTACTCTCATAGCCCAGTAAAGATGTCGGTTTTTCAAAAAAAAAATACAAACAGAAAGATATTTTAAGGGTTGCTTAGGGACTGTCTCCTGAGTATCCAACCAAAAGATCTGACTTGAACTGCTGGTAGGTTTTTTGCTGAAGAAGTGGTTTCCTAAACATTTTTTTAGAAAAAAAATACATCTATAAAAGTTGTAGACGATAAAGAACTGAACAACTTTGCCTCATAACATTATTTTATAGCTCTTATACTTAACGAGTTACAGCGCATCAAATGACAAAGTTAAGCTGTCTACTGAACAGGAGAAACTTTTTTTCAATCACTTTGATAAAAGTTACAGAGAATCAAAGGGTGAACAACTTTTTCTCATAACATTTTTCATGATCTCCACCGCTAAACGATGTACACCGTTCTATTTCGACAAACATTTTGGAGATCACAAGAAGGTCCCGTAAACGTTTTTTCTCAAATAAATGATCTTGATAAACATTCAAGTAGATTGAATTCTCTACAAGTTTGCTTTATATTAGTCTTAATTATCTCTGCTAGGTAACGAGTTACGTTTAAAGTGACCAAAACGTCGCGGTGAAAAAAGGCGGTGTAAGTCATTACGCAGTGAAGATCATGAAAAATTCTAAAAGAAAAAGTTGTACATCCTTTGATTCTCTAAAACTTTGAATAAGGTTATTTTTTGGTAAACAAATGCTCTTTTGCCAGCGGAATTTTGACATTTGATGTTTTGTAACTCATCAAGTTTTGGAGCTGTCAAAAAGATTTATGAGGCAAAGTTGTTCAGTTCTTGATCCTCTATAACTTTTATCCAGGTCATTTTACTCTAAGAAAATGTTTAGGGAACCACCTCTTCTGCGCAAAACCTACCATGACTTCGAGTCAGATTTTTTGGTGGGAAGCTCAGGGGGCAGCCCTCGAGCATCCCTGAAAATATCTTTCTGTTTGGAATTTTTTTTTGCCGACCCCTATAAGCCGACGACAACTTTACTGGGCTATCAAGCAATATGCTGGAACGTATAAAAAATGGTGGTTGTTCTGCAAGCGCAAAATGATAGACATCTATCAGGCAAATGTCGGAAATATCATTTCCTTCCTTAATGAACTTTTTCTAGAGAAAGCTTCGTACACGGTTTTAAATACCCATCGATCGGCGTTATCATTAATTATAAAATACGCTAATGGGGATGGAATATGAATCAAACGTTTTCTTAAGGGTGTGTACAGAACTAAACCATCTTTTGCAAAGTACATGACGACATGGGACCCCTTGCCAGTCTTAGTCTATTTGAAGTAATTATATTATTATTTAAAGAAGAAGGAGGGTAGTCTTGACCGACTAGTTAGATAATAGAAGTAGTTGAATCTTGGGTATTGCCTAGGACCGAATACCCAAGATTCAACTAATTTTATTATTATTGGTAACAGGTCAGAGACTACAGACTATTTCCAAAATCAAAATTAAAGATATTCATGGTACAGATTCCTCAACAATAAAAATTTTCATCACAGAAATACTAAAAACCTCGAGTTATAATCGGCAACAGCCTGTTTTGGAATTTAACTATTTTACAGAGTGTCCAGAATTATGTGTAGCGAGTACGTTGAAAGCATATTTGTCAAGAACAAGTTCGTTAAGAAAAGATGATGAGTATCTCATGCTCACGTTCAAAAAACCTCACCATATAGCTAGCACTCAGACTATCGGTCGTTGGATAAAAGATACATTAAAAAAGAAGTGGAATTGATACGAACAAATACCATTCTCACAGTACGAGACATGCTACAACTTCAGCGGCCTTCAGGAAGGGGATTAGTATAGATCAAATCAAGGATACTGTAGGATGGTAAAAAAATTCGCAGGTGTTTCAAAAATGTTACAATAGACCTTTAGATGGCAATAGATTGAATTATGTGGAATCAATAACTAATACATAGATTCAGCAATATTTCGATGCGGAGATTTCAAGTATCACTATGTTTAGTTAGATATTAATTGGGTTAAATATAGAAGTTAAACAATTATTATTGCCTTGTCGATTGGTATTATAAACAGGAAGTTCAAGGTTATGCTTATTATGCAATAGTAATAATTATAAAGTGTATTATTGAACTTTGAGTAGATTATGATAAAATATATAATTTTTGGGAAAGTTGTACACATAGGTATTATTGCTTGTGTTATTAGTCGAAGGGAAAATAGAATGTGAAGCCTCTGAACATCTACATGTATATAATATCTATTTGGACGAGTATACGAAATATAATTTTAAGAACAAACGACTTACCTGTAGGAAGTTCGTTCTGAATTATATGAGTATACTCGTCCAAATAGATATGTCCCTTCCCTTTTAGTTGCACAACCCCCACCCCGAAAAAAATCTATTTTCCACAAAGAAAAAATGTAATGACTTGGCCAGTTCAGGTAGGCAGCGGCGAGGAGATAAGGGAGAAAAAAATTGTGATTCATATTCTTTCGATAATGTGCTCGATAAAGTAGAAAGGTGTTACTACATGTATATAATATCTATTTGGACGAGTATACTCCTATAATTCAGAACGAACTTCCTACAGGTAAGTCGTTTGTTCTTAAAATTTTACAGGGGTGTTTCCAATCTTAATGGGTCACACTGTATGTAAGCATTGATGCTCTATTCATCTAAAATGATTTCAGTGATGCGACGTTTCAGCTTCTATTAAAAAGTAGCAGCAACTTTGATATTTAAAATGGGACACCACGTATATTATTGCATTTTTAGATTTCTCCGAAAATTCTGGATATGTTTCGTGAATATTATCCCATATCTATCTGTAGCGGTTTTCGAGAAATTGATCAATTTTCTTCTCTTTTCCTCAAAATATAGCTCTAGTTCGATTGCTATTACTACGCCACTGGGCTTCATAGAAAGTTGAAATTTTGAGAGTGTTTGAGGAAGACCTTCTGTATTGCTCCTGTGTACCGAAATATTCTGTAAATCATACAGGGTCGTAAAAAATTATTATTTTTTTCTCTACGTATAAAAAAGCATAAAAGTGCGTTTTTTTAAATGAAACATACTGTATATTATCAATTATTTTGACAATTAGAATACCTTTCGAATGATATTTCATGTTTATATATAGTCAAATGTTCCTGTTCTCGAAATAAACGCCTTTTTTCTGAAAACCTTTTTTTGCAGTGAGTTGCGATGATTACTCTTTTGAAATGGATTTAGACGGAACTAAATCACGTAATCCTTATAATTATGATCATGTTATTCCGTGATTTAGTAACGTTTAAATATGTTTTCAAATGATAATGACAATCACTGTGATAAGTAGATTATTATATAAAAAAGGCGTTAATTCTGATAACGGAAACATTTCGGTTTATGGACATGCAAGGTACAGTATGTTCCATTGGAAAAAGTGCACTTGTGAGCGTTTTTATACCAAGAGAAAAAAAAATATTTTATACGACCCTGTATAATTTACGGAATATTCCGGTACACAGGACCAATACGGAAGGTCTTCCTCGATCACTCTTGAAATCTCAACTCTCCATAAAGCCCAGTGGCGTAGTGATAGCAATGAAACTAGAGCTATATTTCAAAAAAAAAAAAAAAGATGAATTTCTCGAAAACCGCTACAGATAGGTACCTATAGGATAACATTGACGAAAAATATCCAGAATGTTCGGTAGAATCAAAAATGCAATAATATACATGGTGTGCCTCTACTTTCTGATAGAAGCGACAACGTCATCACTGGAAATATTTTAGATGGATAGAGCATCACTGCTTACGTATATGACCAAAATTTCAGATCGATCCTAGGACCCGTTTTCCGTAAACGTCCAAGGTACCATCCACCTTGGGACACCCTGTATAATTAATATTCTCAACACCCAATAATACTTGTAGACACTATCTAGGACACCCACAACGCAATGGACAAAAGATAGACTATGTACTCGTCCTGGACTGGTCGACGAGAGAGTAACCGCACATTTTCTTAATATAACGACTTGAAGTCACTTAAATTGGTTGCTCCTTAGAAATAAAACAGTCCACCTCCTCCACTAGCCGTATAGTGAACTCTTTGCGGATTCCTACGTCACAAATGGATAACCGGCTTGACACTAATATCAGTTTGGATACGTCAATATTAAATTTATATGTTTTTTATTCCAGACTACGGGAATTTGACGACATCTTGGACCAAGACATCATACCTCTGGAATCTCTCAAAAAGTTAGCTTTTCATGGTAAGTAGGTAGCAAGATCAACAAGATATTTGGAACAATCTAATAGTTTTGAACCCAGAAACAGTTTTATTGACTCCTTTGGCGAAATCAATTTAATCATTCATTTTTCCAGGCATACCCGATGATCAAGGAAGAAGGGCCTTATGTTGGAGACTTCTATTAGGATACCTGCCAGAAGAAAAAGCACAATGGAAGACGGTATTGTCAGAGAAGCGAAGATTTTACAAACAATATATTAGTAAGTTTGAGTGAAATGCAAATAGCTCAATTAGAAAGTATCAGAGTAAGAGAGGTGGAGAGAAGTGGAAATATGTTTTTGAATTTTTTTATCACAATATGGATGTCTAGAGTCAACAAAATTATTCAAATGATCATTAACAAACGCCAACTGGAATTTATATTCCTCTTTAGTGGAACAAAAAATAAGGTCCATGAATAATGATCAAGACGCCAATCAGTTGCTCTGTTCTGTTGCTCAGATTATTACCAAAGTTTCGAACATTTGCTTTAAAAAAGTGAAAATGTCAAAAAACAAAAGATATACCCCTCCATGGTGGGATTCTGAATGTTCTCCCTTGTCCGCCCTTAAGGAATACAAAAAACATAAAACAGCTTCTACTTTATGTTTAGATATAAGAATTACGTGTCACGTTGTTTGTCCGCGATGGACTTCTCAACTACTGAACCGATTTCAAATTTGATTTGCACACCGTGTGCTATTTCATCCAACTTGAAAGATAGGATAGCTTACATCTCAATTTATAGTCGCAATATTATTTTATTGCAAATTATTTGTCTATTGCTTGACAGTCCAAAGGATTCTAACAGATGGCGATATCTGTTGACTGGATTGATGATTGAGTGAGTATTCAATAGATGGCGCATGAATAAAGAGATCCCAAAGAAGAAGTTCACTATTTGGGTTTGGGATCAAGAAGTTTAAAAAAAATGACTTGGTGAGGTTAATGTTTGCATAAATTTGTTGTTTTTCAAAGGATTTTTTTCATATTAGAGATGTAGGTTCTTATTGGAATTTGATATATATTTTTTTTAATGACATAGTGAGCTTATGTTATTTTCCAAAGGATTTGGTTCGAATCAGAGTTTACTCGGGATTTGATCAAGATTTTTTGAAAAAATGACATAGTGGGTGCATGTTTGCATAGTTTTGTTATTTTCAAAAGATTTTGTTGAATAAGATGTGTAGGTTCTAAATTGGAGGTTGATCAAGAAATTTAACAAAAATTGACCAAGTGAGGTTATTTTTTCATAATTTTGTTTTTTTCCAAAAGATTTTGTCGAAATCAAATATGTAGGTTCTAATTGGGATTTGATCAAAGAATAATCAAAAAAATTACATAGTATGGTTGCATAATTTTCCTAAGGATTTTGTTTAAATAAGATTTGTAGATTCTAATTTGGAGTTTGATCAGGAAATCCCCCCCCCCTTTTTTTTAATGTGTGCACCAAAAATTTTGAAACTTGGCATACTTCAATTGCTGTCGAAATACTACTTTTTGATGTTACTGACGTACTTTTAGTATTCAAGATGGCCACTGGGCGCCATTTTGAAACATTTTTTTAAATGGAGGGGTCGTGTGACACATCATTCGAAAGGTCTTATCGAGTAGATTATTGTGTGAAAATTTCATAGGATTAAACGCATCCGTGCGGATATGACAGACTGTCAAACTAACAAGATAAAGAAATTCGTGAAATAAGAACAAAGAAAGCATACTTCAATTTTTATTGTAAAAATGGTTGAAAATGTCCTCCGTTTACCCCCAAACAATGAAATAATCTGTTTGAGAACTCCTCACGGACTTTTTCGAAAGTATCGACATTAATATTTTGACAAAAAGCAGTAATTCTTTGCTGGAAATCTAAAAGAGAGTCTGGCTGTTTTGCATATACTTTCTGTTTTAAATATCCCCATAAAAAAAAGTCCAATGGTGTTAAATCGGGCGACCTGGCAGGCTATTCGGTAGGACCCCGACGACCAATCCAACGATTGGGGTAAGCTATGTCCACATACTGCCTTACATTTCTGCTGAACTGAGGAGGCGCACCATCCTGTTGAAAAATTGGTGACATGCCAAATTCGTTGGGATTATTCTGACGTATTTGTACAATCAAAGGCTCTATTGTAGTTTCTAACAAGTTGAAATACAGGTCCCCTGTCAAATTTTCATGAATGAAAACAGGACCAACAAAATGGTTGCCCAATATGCCAGCCCATACGTTAACCTTCTCGGGATATTTCGTGTGGTTTTCCCTAAAAACATGCGGATTTACGTCACTCCAATAACGGTACATTTAAAAACAAAGTACACTTGTCACTAGAACAAATATTTTGAACGCATCTTGGTTCTCGGCCTATTCTATCGGTCATAATTTCGCAAAATTCCACACGTCTGTCAGAATCATCTTCAGTCAACTGGTGCACCATTTGAAATTTATAAGGATAAAATTTCTGTTTTTTCAGCAATCGTTTTACAAAAGCAGACGAAGTGTCACAGATGTCTGCAACCTGAGAAGTCGACTGTTCAGGATTTACCACCATCTCACCAATGATTGCAATTTGTTTATCTTCCGAAATAGATGGTCGCCCCTGATTCTTCAAGCTCTGAACACTGCCAGTCTCGATAAATTTCCGCACTAATTCGCGAAGATATTTCCTGCATATCGGACGGTCCGGGAAGCGCTCATTGAAGATTCTTTCCGTCTCATGGAAATTACGATTTCCGCCATAAATAAAAATTGCTTCAATTTTTTCTGCGAGGGGACGCGAATTAGGCATTTTTGTAACACTTCCTAATTAACACAATAATCAAACAACTGGCTCATATCGTTTCAAGATTTTCACATTTGGTTAAACCTTAGTGCTGTGGCGAGGTAGTGTGGAAACTGTATCTCCATCTTGATTTAGATTTTAGTATTATAATGCCAATAAATGCTTTCCAATTTTTTTTTATCATCTTATTATTCTTTATCCGCTTTGTATCAGCATTCCTATTTGTTAACCTATACTGTTTTGCCCAGGTTCACCATCATTTTTCCGGAATCTGATGTGTCAGCTCGTTAAAAAATTGAAACTCAATGTAAAGGACATTTTTAAAAACTAAAAGTTTGGCAGGCTGTCATATCCGCAAGGATGCGTTTAATCCTATGAAATTTTCACACAATAATCTACTCGATAAGACCCTTCGAATGATGTGTCACATGACCCCCCTTTCCATTTAAAAAAATGTTTCAAAAGCCCAGCCGACAGCAATTAAAGTATGCCAAGTTTCAAAATTTTTGGTGCACACATTAAAAAAAAAAAGGGGGGAGGACCTTTTAGAGCCGCACTGTATGTGAGAAAGTCCTGATTTTGTCCCAGAGCCATATTTTCACCTGGTTCGTATGGGTCCAAGGACATGCTGGTATTGCTGGGAATGAAAAAGTGGATATTTATGCCAAACAGGCAGTTCATAACATCGCCGATAAAGTAAGGATATACAGGGTGGCGCATTAGTGAGTGGAAGTCCATTTTCTCCCTTATCAAAAGAGATAGGAGAAATGTTTCAAGACAAAACTTATAGGGTTCCTGCGGGGTCACAATTTAAAAATATCACTGTGTATACAGAGTGTTCTAGGAATCCGTGGCATCAAAAAATACACTTTTTTTAAATAGCAACCCCAACTTTTGATTAGAGATTTGGATTCAGCGTGACACTCTTTGTACGATACAATGGTTTTATTTGCCAGAACGTACAGTGTTGTCAAGCTATCGAGGATTTACTAAAATTTAGGGAAAAAACATTATGTTGGTAAATTAGCTACAAAAACAGGATTTGGAATTGAATCTTGCAAATCTGCTTATTTTTCGATGTTAGAGGCAAGGTAATTGATTTTTGAAAAAATATTCGCTATAATTCATACAGGGTGTTTTCTACAGCGATCCCAACTTGGCGAATTTAGAGACGAAGAAACTCAATGTTTTCAAATTGAACACCCTGTGTGCAGTTATCTAGTGTTATTAAGCACTCAAAACACTGCAACTTTGCCATTAGAAAACATGTCGTAAAATGTATCGTTATCTTGCAATCTTTGATTATGTCAAAATAGTACCCCTTAATTGGGTTTCGAGATGACAAATTCGAACGTGTTTATGGATCGTTGCTATGGCAGAAGAATCCGATTCAATTACCATGACAACCAGCATCATCAAGTATTAATATAGGTAAGTGAAATCTCGTCAAAATTCATGTTGTAGTTAGTTGCTGCATATTACCTAAATTAAAAATAACATTTCAAAATTTCGCAATAATGATTTTATTGATATGGTATTCATACTTGGAGAAAGTCATCGAAACTGTCTCTTAGCGACCAGACTCTGTAAAGAAGCTTTTCCTCAATGGAGACAGCCCAGAAAGGAGGTCTTTGAAAATCTTCTGGATAGATTTAATCGAACTGGGAATGTTGCTAATGCAAGCATGAAGGAACAAAAACAGCCAACTTGGAAGATAATCAGTTCAAGGTTCTTCTTAAGGTTGTTGAGAATCCCCACGTTTCGCAGCGAGAAATTTAAAATAAATATGATGTTTCCCGGCAAACGACTCAAAGGATTTTGAAAAATCATCAACTGCACCCATACCACAGTCAGCTAATGCAGGAGCTACATGATCAAGATCATGTCACTAGACAAGCATTTTGTGAATGGGCCCAGGACCAATTACGACGGGGCAGGCGATTTTTTGAATACGTGCTATTTGCAGATGAAGCCACCTTCCATAACAACGGCTGCGTCAATCGTCATAATTCTCATTACTATTCAACAGAAAATCCACACTGTAAACGGACCCATTCACAAACCAGATGGTCGTTGAACGTTTGGGGAGGTGTGATGGGATCTTTCGTCATTGGTCCCTACTTTTTTGATCAACGTGTGACCGGACAAGTATATCAGCAATTTCTGCAGAATGAGTTACCACGACTTATGAACTGTTTGCCAAATTACATCAAGAACAGGATGTGGTATCTACATGATGGAGCTCCGGTTCACAATACCGCTCCGGTACATCAAGAGTTGGATCAAGTGTTTCCCAACAGGTGGATCGGAAGGGGTGGTCCAGTCCAGTGGCCTCCCCGGTTTCCCGATATAACTAAAGCTGATTTTTTTTTGTGGGGCTACATCAAAGATCAAGTCTACCGTGTTCCTCATACGACTCGAGATGATATGAAAGATCGGATAAGGGAAGCATTCCAGGATATAAACAATAATAACAACATGCTATTTGAAGTTGGTCGATCATTTGAAAACAGTGTACAGGCCTGCATTTAAAATAATGGCGGTAATTTTGAACATTTACTCAAGTTCCGTAGTCCTTTTTGTTGATACTGTTAATGATAAGAATTGGTCCATTTCGATTATACCATAGTGGATATTTAACTCGATTTTGAATAAAGATCTTCAACCTCTTTTGTTTTCAGTCATTGTTCTGTTAGAGAATTTCAACACGTTGTCCGAATACCCAGCCAATGACGTTTCGTCGCGTAACCTGTACCGAGAATGAACCAGAGATCCCAATTAGGTACTATTTTGACATAATCAAGAATTGCGAGATAACGACTCATTTTTTGACGTGTATTGTAATGGCAAAGTTGCAGGGTTTTGAGTGCTTACCAAAACTAGATAACAGCACACAGGGTGTTCCATTTGAAAAAAAATGAGTTTCTTTGTCTCTAAATTCGCTAAGTTGGGCCTGCTGTAGAGAACACTCTATATAAATTATAGCGATTCTTTTTTCAAAAATCAATTACTTTGACTCTTACATTGAAAAAAAACGCATATTTGCAAGATTCAATTTCAAATCTTTTGTTTTTGTAGCTAGTTTACCAACATAATGTTTTTTCCCTAAATTTTTGGAAATCCTCGATAGCCTGACAACACTGCACGATCTGGCAAATAAAACGACTGTATCATACGTAGAATATTACGCTGAATCCAAATCTCTAATCAAAAGTTGAGGTTGCTATTTGAAGAAAGTGTATTTTTTGATGCCACGGTTAAAACACTTTGTATACACAGTAATATTTTTAAATTGTGACCTTGCTGGAACCCTATAAGTTTTGTCTTGAAAATGTTTTCCTATCTCTTTTGACAAGGGAGAAAATGGACTTCCACACACTAACGCGCCACCCTGTATGTGATATCCTTCCGTTAATCAAGAATAACGTCAGAACCAAGTGGAAAACCTCATACACAAATAATTATTTAGTCAATAATCGTAACCACTACACCAGAACAAATATATCCTTGGTTTCAAACCCACTTGTGCAATCTAATCATTTGAGCAGAAATCACTTCACAATTTATGCTAGAGCCGTTTTTAGTCATGGGATGGCTGTTGCACAAAATGAACCTATCAGACTCCCCTGGGGTGCGTTCACAAATGTCGTCGGGCGATCGCACGGCGACGCTCTGACCTTTCCCGGCTGTTCACAATTCTCGCCGAGTGAGATCCACACTCATTCACAATTCGGGTAAATATTCTCCGGGCGATCAACCTTTTAACCCACTTTTTAGCTGGTGAAGATTTGTCGCGCCTGCGTTGTGTGTACAAACGTGTGATCCTTACCAAAAACCAAAAACAACAAACTACAGGGCTGATCGTTGATACATTAGGAATAGGGCTGGTGATAATTTAATTAAAAAATGAATATTATGTCGTCAGAATCGCACAATCTTGTGGTAGATGCGGATACCAATTATGTCAGACAATGGAAAAATGATATTAAACCGAATCGAAGGTAAAAAATTGTAAGCTAAAAAAACATCATTGTCAATTAACTTTTTTCCAGATAATGCTTTAGAGTATTTCCCTGTGACAATGGCAGATGAGAATGAGAGGCGCTATCTGACGACGAATCACTGTCTTGGAATGCCGGCATCCATATTTTACATTTATTCCTTATTCCACACGCTTATAACTTCTTAGAAACGCAGTATAATATGAAAGCTTAGAAAGTATAGCTATATGGTGGTATTATTTATTGTTTTTGTAAAATGGTTGTATTATTATTCAATGACCGTAACAGTCTTATAACACTTTCTAATTTTAAAGGTTATGATAAATCATAACAAGTCGAACAATCGTGAACGAGGATTATTTACCATAGGTCATCTGTCAGATGAAAATGACATTTGACGAAAGTTCCGGGTTAAAAATTGTGAACGCACCCCTGTATGTGCATGCGATAACTCTAGCATCGACGATATGAATCATTGGCTTTTTGGGTGCCAGTTTAATCAGAGAGCATCTGGTTATCTATTGGATGAGCTTGGTCTGCTGAATTTGCTGCCTATTAATGCTGAAGGGTTTGTGTCTTTGACTATATACCATTAGACCAGAAAACTCATTCATCAATCGTTGTTTGTTTTGACGTCATTCGTGCAATGAGAACGACAAAGAAAAAGAGTGGTTTTTGAGATGGCTGCATCCTTTCGAAAAGATCGGGTACGGTCGTCTGGTAGCGGACGAGTGCTCACGATTCAAATTGTCGACTCCCGAGAAGGACGACGTTGGCGGTAATGAGATTAGCCTAGTTTACACCGACAACTTGGTCCGCGGACCAAGTACTAATTTCGAACTATATCACAACCAAATATTTGGTTCGAATGGTGTAAACAGTTGCGGACTAAGCTGGTCCGCTCTTGGTTCGGTATTCGCCAGCAGGTGTACCGAACTAAATTTGGTTCGATCTGGATCAAAATTATGAGGTTATGTTGGTTGTGATTATTGTGAGTTGTGTTGGTTCTGACTTTCTAAGGCAATCTGAGCGTGCTTACTTATGTTTTTTCGGTTACGAATTGTATTAATAAATAATTTCGACCAATGGCGAAGCGTCCATGTAACCACTGTTACCATTGGTAACAGGTAAAAATGAAATTAAATATTATAAAATATTTTATGACAACTACAAAATAATTTAATTTAATATACCCTCTACCTATACTGCCAATAATCAGCTATCTCGCCCCGACCCGATTGCATATTGATATTGCATGTCACCACTTTTTTTTGTGGATACGCGCGATAGGCCGTCAACTCCTAGATCGTGTCTCGTCTCCAGGCGCGAGAACGTGGGCGAGCGGCGACTTTACGCACGCTTGTTGCCATTTTTTGTTTTGGTTACCAGGGTGTGGGGTGGTAAAGTAAATTCATAATTCAAATTAGTTCGTCGGCTGCATTGCTGCAGTGTGCGTGCTATTAAACATGGATGAGTGCCGCTGCGTAATCGATCAACTACTTGAAAAGTCATTCTCCTTATATACTTTTGAAGAAAAAAAGAAGATCATTGAAAATCTTTGCAAATAAAGGAAATCGCCGAATTGACTTGAAATATAAACAATAATTCCCAACATTATGTTTCTTCTGCTTTGTTCGTTCATGTTATTTTTTGTAAGAGTATGCGTATTTAATTTTTCAATGTTGGTTTTATATATTATTATATTATTGTTTGGGGATAGTGATTTGTTTTATTTTATTCCACAGGCTTGGATATGTCATAGGAAAGACGATGAGGTGAACCTATCAAGTGCACCAGTCCATCAATTTTTAATTTGAATAATTTGAAAAAGACCATAAAACTAAAAAAGTTTCGATAAAATGGCGAATGCGTCGGTCGAAAATTTGCGGCTGCGCCGCATCAACTTTCATTCATTACTTTTTGGTAACACTTTTAAAAAAGGCACGCGTCGCCACTGATTTCGACTTGTTTTCGACATTTGACGAATTGCGCGCGAACTAATTTAGTTCACGAGTTGCAAGACGGTGTAAACACTAAACAGGCGAGAAGCAAGCATTGGTCCTACCGTAGTTATCACATCGGTGTAGACTATTGCTTGCTTGCAAATGCGTGCTCTGTTGCCAAGCCGTTGTTATCATAGATGTTCGGCTATCACAAGTAGGGTATGCTTAATAGCTAGCCGTAAATAATAATAATTATGAATTATATCATAAAGAGAAATAAAATCAATTGAATTATTTTTGATTGCTCCAGCACATAACAAAATCGTTAGAATACTTGGTTTTTTTGACTGAGGTTTCCTCTTATTGCTTTGTGGATCAGGATCATAGCATGATCACTGGTGACTGATGATATCATATTAAAGGAATTCAAGTATAATTCAATGAGCTGATTTTGAAATACATAAGATGAAGATCCGGGTAGCGTTGCGATTACAGCGTTCAAAAATGGGGTGATCTGATCTGAATCTTTCCATACGACAGGCTGTAAAAAATAGTGTAGAAAACTCCGGGGTTGATATTATATTGTATAGGATTGATAAAAATGAGAAAATAAAATCTTATAAACATAAGTATGTCCTAAGAATATTTGATTTTTATTTTTTAAATAAATACTTAAATACATACATCATTTTTTATGGAGAAGTCAATGAATATTGGCAAAGATGGTAATTTCATTGAAAAGGGGTAGTTTTTCCAGAGGTTTTATGACTTTTATTAGTCTCCGGAGTTTTGTACACTATTTTTTCACACCCTATATATAAATTACATATTAAAAAGGTAGAGGGCAGTTCTGTTTTTAGTGACAGATTTCCGTACTATATGATTTCCGTTTGGTAAGGTGAAATATGGAATGACTTCCACTTCGAAGTGAAATTTAATGTACCCAACTCAGTAGTACAAGGTAAAGAAAGACAAAATAATAGTTTTCAGTTTGTTTTTTTTTGCATCATATTTTTCTGATTGTTTGCAGTTGTCATAATAACGCGATTTAATGTCAATTATGTTTTGTATTGTACAAAAATAGTTATTTGTGGTACAAGTGCATTATGTTGAAAATAAGTCTAGATAAATACATTCGCAAGTCACTTGGAAAACATAATACACCAGAGGCATACAATGTTTTATTCAACAAATGAATTTTTTCATGAGATGATAATGATCAAATATAAATGTCAGTGCCAGAATGACTACACTCTAGCACAACCAAAAGTCACCAAAAGAAAAACAAACTAAACGTGATAAGTCATAGAGAAACGATTGAACCTAGCACATGTGATGATTTATCCCAGGTGACCTTTCAATCGCTTTCCTTTGTCTGATAACGTGAGTTTTGTTTACATTGGTGACTTTTGGTTGTGAATAGAGTGTAGACAGTGATATGTTCACATTTTGGTTAAAGTAGGTTGTCTGTTTGGTTGCCAAGGGAATGTATGTGTTATGTTATGATACATGAATCAATAGTGACTAGCGAGTTATGGATTATAACACACTAGTGGGTTATTTGACACTTTCCACATAGCCAAATAACATTAAAACTATATATCAATCTAATGTCACCGTCTAAAGATGTCATGCATGCCCAAAAACTTCCATTTGGGAAATGACGTTAAACTTTATGACATTAGAAAAACAATTAATCTGTATAGCAGAGGACGTTGGTTTTCAAAACGTTTTGGTTAATGACGTTCCTGATATATCTTTATAATACAGAGTGACCCATTTGATAGCGGGCCACCCTTATAACTTTTTGATTTATTGATCGATTTTGACGATTTTTTTTTTGAAATGTAGAGAGGGGAAAGGTGTATTTTGAGGCCATCCGTCGCCTAGTTTTTGCCAAAAACGAATATAAGGCCTACTAGAGCATATTTTATTGAAGGCTGAAAAATCCAGAAAACATATTAGCAATTTTTTTTTGAGAAAATCTGCCTGCGCCACTGAATTTTTCATCCCCTGAAATGGGTCTGTACAAAATTTCATGAAAAAATATTCAATTCAAAAATATTATTTCTGTGTGTAATTTTTTCTCTATTTTTTTTGTCAGTCTTGTTTGTTTGTTCTCATTGTATTTTGAAATGAGAATATCCATTAAATGTTTATATTTGATTTTTTTTTCTGATAGATTTGCAATCGCAAGAGTTTTGAGGTAAAATACTTCTTGGTGTACAAAAAAATTATTCGTTAATTTTTAATATTTTTTCATGAAATCTGGCACAGATCCATTTCAGAGTATGACGAATCCAGTGGCGTAGACAGATTATTTCTAAAAAAATCGCTAATATGGATTCTGGATTTTTCAGCCTCTGAAATATGATCTAGTAGGCCTTGAATTTTGAAGAAACTTGACGCCGTCTGGCCTCAAAATGAACCTTTCCACTTTCCACATTTAAAAAAAAAATCGTCAAAATCGCTCAATAAATAAAAATGTAATGGGGTGGCCCGCTTTCAAATGGGTCACTCCGTATACAGGGTTCGCCAAGGTAAGTGGCCTATTAGAATTTCTCGGAAAATAAAGCGATTGGAATACTGAAAATTTGTAGGAAGAGATTTTCGGAGATGCGACGTTTGCAGACTGTTATGTGAATGTTAATTTTTCGTGAAAGAAAGCCTTTATTGTTTATTTTGTATTGGATATTGGATATCTTGTTGAAGGGGACCTATTTTGAAAGATTTTTCACAATATTTTGTTAACTATTATAACAGGGGGCCCAAAAAAAAAAGATCAGAAATAAATTTAAAAAAACTGCCAAAAATCATTTTTTTCAAATGAAAAGTTAATTAAATTATCATTTTATTTCATTGAGCATTAAAATAAAGGTAAGTTTGTATAAGATTGTCCATTCCAAAAATTCTTATTGTTTTTATTTATTTTTTTGAACTTTTGGAATGAACAAGATTATATAAACTCGACTTCAGTTTCAATGCTCAGTAAGATACAATTATAGAAATTGGGGATTTCCATTTTTTAAAATTGATTTTTGGCAGTTTTCTTAATTTTATTTTTGATCTTATTTTTGGGCCACCTTGTAGCTATAGTGATCAGCATAATGTGAAAAATCTTTAAAGTAGGTCCCTTTCAACCAGAAATCCCATACAGATTAGACAATAAAGGCTTTCTTTCACATAAAATCTACATTTAAATAGGAGCCTACAAACGTCATTTTTGACATATAAAAACTCAAATAAACTACTCAACAAAACGAACGGTACACCCGAAATTTTCGCCTATGTTTGGACACTCATACTTTTTTAACGAATCGATGGAAAAATATGCGGTTTGCACCACGATGTAGAGCATTTCTTTGCGGTTTATGCGGATGGTTCAAAAAATGAATTTCCTCAAAAACTTCTTTTATGCAGGGTGGTAAAAAAAGTACTGTACATTTTCATTTTCTTTACTATCCCCCCATTTCCACAGAGATTTTTTTGAGCTTTTTTTCGATATGCCCAAGTGTTTGTTACGTCCATACGTCGGGATATTTCTGGAATTTTCTTGATAACTTCTTTCGTTTATGAAATATCGACTTTTTTTCAAAATCATGACACGTAGGGCTTTGAATGGCTTTTCTGCTAATTCTAAGTTTACAACTGACAATGTTATGGCATAGATCTATTGTTTAGCTGTCTTTCTGATGACTTATTGGATACTCAGCAATATTTTCAGTATACAGGGTGTGCCAAAGAATTTTGATCATAAGTAAAGCAGTTTTTAGTTATTTTGTCAGGTTTTCTTGAAAATTATTATGTCGGGGATGCTGAATTAAATTCTAATCGACTTTGGAGTGATGTTCAATGTTATTTATCGAAATGGTTTTGATAATTTTGCTGGACTTTCAGTTTTCGAAAAGTCAAGTTATCATTTATCTAACCTGTTCAAATACCTTTCCCATTCGAAATTTTGAGCACATTTTGTTACAAAATTTTATTAATGACTTCATGCATGATGTTTTTCCAAAAATGCAAGTTTGTTTGATTGTATAGGGTGCTCGAAAAAAAAAAGTTAGATATAAATAAATGTTTTGATGTGATATTTTTGGAGGATTTTTTTTCTCCTGTATTTTTATCAAAATTTTTAGAGTTTTTACACTTGGAAGTATACCGGGTGCCCGGGTATACAGGGTGATCGAAAAATGTATCGCACCTACCAATAAAAAAATTCGCTATGACATTTTGTGCTAAATTTTTCTAGCCACTTCCGATTATCATTTTTAAATTTTTTTTTTGCGCAGTAGAAATAAAATGTTGAAAAAATAGGTCATTAATAACAAATTTCGAATGGGAAAGGTATTTGAACAGGTTAGATAAATGATAACTTGACTTTTCGAAAACTGAAAGTCCAGCAAAATTATCAAAACCATTTCGATAAATAACATTGAACATCACTCCAAAGTCGATTAGAATTTAATTCAGCATCCCCGACATAATAATTTTCAAGAAAACCTGACAAAATAACTAAAAACTGCTTTACTTATGATCAAAATTCTTTGGCACACCCTGTATACTGAAAATATTGCTGAGTATCCAATAAGTCATCAGAAAGACAGCTAAACAATAGATCTATGCCATAACATTGTCAGTTGTAAACTTAGGATAAGCAGAAAAGCCATTCAAAGCCCTACGTGTCATAATTTTGAAAAAAGGTCGATATTTCAAAAACGAAAGATATCAAGAAAATTTCAAAAATGTCCCGAGGTATGGACATAACAAACACTTGGGCATATCGAAAAAACGCTCAAAAAAATCTCTGTGGAAATGGGGGGACAGTAAAGAAAATGAAAATTTACAGTACTTTTTTTACCACCCTGTATAAAAGATGTTTTTGAGGAAATAAATTTTTTGAACCATCCGCATAAACCGCAAGGAAATGCTCTACATCGTGGTACAAACCGCATATTTTTTCATCGATTCGTTAAAAAAGTATGAGTGTCCAAACATAGGCGAAAATTTCGGGTGTACCGTTCGTTTTGTTGAGTAGTTTATATGCAAAAAACGCTTATACTTAAGTAAAGGACATCATACATCAAATCTGCCTAGAATTTTACGAAGAATCCAAAAATGAAAATATATATAGGGTGTTCCATTTGAAACAAGCGAGTTGACCCACTTACTTTCGGTATAACCGGAAATCGCGCAACGTCACTATTATTTCATTCTAAAAGAGTATCTCCGATAATCTCTTCCTACAAATTTTCAGTATCCAATCGCTTTTTTTTTTTAGAAATTCCAATAGGCCACTCACCTTATGCTCACCACTCACCACTCAACATATGCTTATAAAAAAGTCAGTGACAGTGATATTTTTATTTGCATATATCTGACGAATTTCTGTCTTGAAAGTGACTTGATGATTACCTACCTGTTTCTAATATTGTAACAATCTAAATTTATGTATTGTTCCGACAATAGTTCCAAAGTTTATTCATATCCAAGAGATAGATAAACTATAATAAGACAGTGTTGCTATTTTGTGTCCATTTTTATTTTGTAAGTGTTTTATATTGGTTTTATAGTGCTGTTTTGTACGTTCTAGATCAAGCATCCTATAAAACATTTTTATAAGATATTCTCTTAAGCCAATTCAGTCTTAAATACTTTTGCGAGTTAACTGTTTTATTAGAGATAGCTATATGATAATATAATAAATCTCTAATAAAAATATTTTGCAACCATCTTATGAGTTCTTTTTAAAACAATAATGAACCAATAATACAACAAATTAGACTAAGAGAGTAATTACTCTTATAACATTGGTACTATAGTATGCTATAAGAATTCAATTTCTTCCGTTTTATAAAAGATTTATTAAATGGTTTTGTAGAGAGCTATATTACATGGTTATAACACTTTTTTGTCTCTGAGAGTATTTTGTCTCAACTAACGTCACTAAATGATAAAATTGTATATTGATGGACCCTAATATATCAGTTATATAGCATTTTAGTTTATTAAGGCACAATCTGTGTTAGTTGGGAGGTACCAATCTAAATAAAGGGGTACTAATCAATGTGAAAAAACAAAATCATCGAACTCAGTTATAGATTTTTGATATTATGTATCAAGTTGAAGAACGTGATTAGCGACTCTGTTTTATTCAAGTTTCAAAGTTGCCCTGTGTCTATATTCGTGCTTATCTTCGTTATGAATAGACTTATTCACCTTACCTGAATAAGTTCTACTTCTAATGTGAGGACTTTGGAATAAATATAGGTAGGGACTCAAAAATGAAAAACTGCATTACAAAACAAACTTTTTCTTTATTTAAAACATAAAAATACAATACATTTTATGAGATATTCTTATTATAATATCTTATCACGTTATGGTACCTAAATATATAGATTAACACGTTAATTTGAAAAGGTCTTTTGAGATAGATTGCACTAATTGCTCATTTATTTTTCGTGAGTTTTCAATCATGGAAAACACGAACTGAATCAGTTTTTAGAAGAATAATCATTTTATTTCTGCAACACATCATCGCAATGAATAATGTACCATATCATAATAAAGCATATTATTATACCCAAACTTGCAATTTCCTTTAGATATAAAGCAAAATCCCCTAGAACGTATACCAACAAGGTTTTCTGTAACTTGGGATCATTATATCTCCATTTTTCTAGGTAATGGAAAATGGAACCAATACAAAATTATATAGTGTTGCACGTTGCTCTATTTGCACGTCTAAAAAGAATCACAACATGGAAAAACAATCCACAAATCCAATGCCACAAAATATTTGTGTGATCCTGCTTCATCCATTTACATATCACCGGGCATTCGTCTTGTCCCCTCCATTCGACAAAATCCCCATTCGACAATAGCCGCTTTCCAGCTCAAAAGCTCGATTGCGTGCACAAAAACACTAAACGCGTGTTCCAGCTGTATTGCGTTTGGAGCTCCGCGTTACCTTCCCCTTTCCCCTGAAGTACAACCCGGAAAATGTGGGCTTGAAGCGCAAAACTAGCTCAACGTCAAATCAGTCAAATTCTGTCATATTTAAAATCAAAACATTGGCAAGTTTGATCTGTTTTGACTGGATCCATGCTTAAACATACCAAATTCAGCTCAGAGTCGCTTATAAACAATATTTTAACTAATTTTCACAATAATCACAATGTCGAGATGCCTTGGCTCAAACGTAAACAAATACTCCATCGATGATTTTGACGTTTGTGTATGTGAGTACCTCAAAACGTGTTCCAGGATCACTTTTGCGTTCCAAACACGGTGTTAATCGGCGCTTGAGCTTGAAGCACTAGCTGGAAAGCGGCTAATATACCCCACAGCCCAGCGTTGCCGTCTCTAGGGAAATTTCCCTATTTTAGGGAGATTTTATTACTTCTAGGGAACTAGGGAAAGCGACGTGAGTTATAGGGAAATTACAGAAGTTGCGAAAAACAAATAGGTTTTCTATCGCCATTTACTCTAACTCAACTGAAACAGAAAATTTGACAGTGTCAGCATGACCAACGCTATAAATCTTCCTTCCATATTTGGGGGATTCCCTAGCGTAAGTTTGGAAGTATTACATATTACATACCAAAAGAATGTCTTCTAAAAAAATATATTGTTGCAACTATGAGATTGATGACTAATTTTTTGTCAAAATGAAAACAAAAACATTTGATGAAAAATGGACTAGTTCTGATGAATCGGACTAAAACATTAGCTGTGACGTTGTATTTTGTGTTCAACTATGTATTATTATTATCTATGTAAAAGGTTTTGAACAATGTTTGTTTTGGAATACCTATATTCTATTTTTATTTCCCTAATATATAATACATGTTTTGTAGGTTGAGGAATCGTAATAATAGGCGTGTCTGTTATGCTCCACTAGTGCACACTTCTCTACACTACAACACGGAACTAGTAGAGATATTCTATGCTGAAAAACAGACAAACATTTCACAAACAAAGCCACACTGAGTGTTGTAGTGTAGAAAAGTGTGCACTAGTGGAGCATAACAAACACACCTAATGTGTTTTATGTTTATAATCAATAAAATATTACTTTCCAAAATTGGCATTCAACTCAATAAGTTTACAGCCAATTGAAAAAATACAGTGAATAAATAGGTACTCAAATGTCAAATGTGCATTTGAAAAATCTAGGAAATAATGCGTCAATCTGGGGAAATTTCAAAGACCGCATAGAGAAACTATCGTCAACTTCGGTGGCAACGCTGCCACAGCCTCTCAGAGCATATTGTCGAAACTTCCGAACCCGAACGACCGTTCGTCGACAGGATGAACATTCGACAGTTTGAAGCGGTCCCTGATTTTTGAGCTATTGGCAATATCGCATTTGCACTTGAATACGTGTATTTTACCAAAACCTGCGATGATATTGTTGGCAACCATGTACTGTAAACCAGAAGCCCCACCTTCATCGTACTTGTTTATGAATGAGCAAAGTTGTTTAATCGATTATTTCTGGCTTTGTCGAAAAAGCTATAGGTTGCGTGATGATGAAAATATGAGATGATGATCAATTCTCAAAAATCATAGGATATTTATTTGTAAACTCTGATAAATTGTCATAATCATGGTTTTCTGTATGGACAAACAAAAAAAGAACATAACTTCATTCTACATTATTAAAATAATAAATTGATTGCATCAATTGAGAAAATTCTATATTAAATTTCTTATTTGTTCAAGAAGCATAATATGAGGAAGAAAACACCACTTGTGCAATTATTAATTTTCTCGTCAGCAATAACAGAGAATAAGAACTATGAGGAAAAATATTAGATCATTGGGGTATATAGTCAAAGGTGACACAAACTGACAAAAATATTCGCGAAATGTTTATGCGGTTTGTAAGAATAAGGAGGAATAACTACTTCTATAGTTTCAAAGAATGTGTGAGAGAAAGCTTTAGGGCATGGTGAAAACTCCCTTATTTTATCCCATTGTAAAACATCCTTTTATCCGTGGTCTAGTGTTACCTGTGTATTAAGTCGTCCTGAGAGACCCCAGGGGCCCGATCCTCGAGTTAGGGAGCAATCACTCCCTAGGAGTAAATTGGGCGTGGTTCTCTCGAAAATAATGATGCCTTTCTTGAAAGTGGGAGCAAAATGGTCTCCTGACTTTTGATAGAAGTCTGCTCTATCGACTTGAGTCAGTAGAATTGTAGTGGAACTGTCAAATTTCCGCTTGGCAAGCGGTAATCATATGATACCATTCACATTGAAGTTGGCGTGAGCGTGACTTTGAACACAAATACAATGTAGATGGTAGCATATGATTCCCGTTTGGCAAGCGGAAATTTGACAGTTCCACTTAACTATAGCCTCCCACGTTTCGAGAATAGCGAAAGTCTGGGAAAGGAAGGGATGGAGAAAATAATGCGATGGGAACTAGTCTGCTCTCTCAAAAATATTCTCCCTTCTATCAAGTTCGAGGGAGCCGTTGTTCCCAAACTCGAGGATTGGGTCCCAGGGCGTGAAAAACGTGTTAAACCCTATTCCTATCCTTATTCTGTCGTGTCGCTTTAGTGTCTGTATGCATGAGTTGTACGTATGCCAATTTAACGAATGTTCGTTGCGTTAGTGTAGTGGCTGGGTGCCTATGTGGCAAAGCCAAAAAAAATAAAACAACTGAGATATTGACTTTTATCCATCTTATTTGGACACCCTGTATATTTAGAATCAGGAAAAAGCGATCTTTCATTTCAGCTGACAATATACCGGGGGTCCCAATTTAAAAAATACGAGTTGTGACTGCTAGATATTTTTTGCGTTTTAATACATTTGAGGGCACAAAGATCAGCTCACTCTCACTTTACTTTTGGCCTCAACTATGTCTTTTTCACAATCTATTTGTTAGATCAAGAAAAAACATATACATATAAATAAAGACAATTTTATATGCTTTGAAGTGAGTTTGATTTCAATTTTATTAAATTTATTATGAAATTAAAAAAAGACACAGTTACAGCCGATGGGCCGAATTTTATGCACTTAAGTTTATAAAAGTTATATTCTCTTGCGATTCTCGTAGATCCCTATTCACTTTGTATTCACAGTTTCTTTCAATCTTGTTCCATAAGCATGCTGTCTAAATATACGGAACAACCCTGAACATATATCTATTGAACTTTATTGTAAACAATAAAAAATACTATAATCTTACTTCTTTTTCAGAGTCGAGTTGAACAAATCAATTACTTGAATCATTAAGTTGCAACATAGTTTGAGATATTATACAAGGTGTTTCCTAATTGCGTAGCTTCAAATGGGGCCACTTTGATATGCGGGGGGTTACCTTGATCAGCTTTGACGCCCACGTCTTTGTCTAATTTTGAATGTTTTTCACAATGTTTTGCTTTGTTGCAAGTTTATAACAAAGAAAATCTCCTGAAGAAAATAAAAAAAAACCTATAAAATAAATAGAAGATTAAAAAAAAAATAAGTGTCCCCCAAGTATCCCCATTCTACGGTACATCAAATTCAAAGGCGTATTCCTGAGCTAATTTTATGAAAAGAAGTCCATATAAACATGGGAAGTGCCTTGTGTTTTTAAAAAACAGGGTGTTAATTTTTAAAAAAAGTAAAATGTACGCAACGGACTTTATTGTAATTCTTATTTTTTTTCTCAAATGAAGCAACCAAAAATACAACTCTTTTGTCGTTTTAATTTTCTCCGTGGCCTCGTTTCACTTGTTTTAAAATACTTTACTTGTTTAAAAAAAATAAAAATATTTTGTGGAGTTTGAAAGATTTTTTTTTTTTCGGAAACGAGGCCAGATACAATAAAAATCCGAGAGCCGAAAAGGTTGAATTTCAGTTTGTTTCATCTACGAAAAAAAACAACATAGACAATGGCGTACAATATTTAACAAAAATATTCGGTAAGACGCCTTTCGGGACGGCACTGATCTTAAAAATTTTAACCTGGGGCTAAAGTACACTTTTATTACTAGAAATAAATCTGAATATTTGTTACATTAATTGTAAAAAACCAATTTTCTTAAAAAAAGTTTAACACCCTGTATCTTAACAACAGTGCACTTCCGGTCTTCCGGACCCATGTTTATATAAACCTTTTTTCATAAAATGAGCTCAGAAATACATCCTAAAATTTAATGTACGCAATTAGGAAACATGTATGTATTCAAGACAATCTGCATACGAGATTCAAGTGAGAGTATTATGGGTGTACTATTTGGGAAAATGCTTTTGTGTGGCAGATTTTTGCTATTGTTATCTTCTTTATTCTTAAAAAAGTAACATTAAATAAGAGCTGTTTGATATCTTTTATACATAAGAAACACTGAAGGTGGTCTGAAATCAACAGGTGTCCTGCACTAAGTAAATGGTATCAATTGAAATTTCAGGTGAGATGATTGTAATGCCAGGAGAATATGGTTGTGACGGGGATGTTTCATTTGGAGATCATCCTCTGAACATAAACCCAGATAGTCGATGGTCAACGTTTTTCAAAGACAATGAAGTATTGTTGCAGATTGATAAAGATGTAAAAAGGTATGTGATATTTGTTATGTAACTGTTGGAGCGGAGATTTTTCCTCCAAACTTCCATTCAACGTGAGAACGGGGCTATTAGGGACAAAATTTCAACCTTAGAACATAGAATCCACTAGAACTAGCGTACACCCCAGATTCCGGGCAAATTGTTCGTCACTCTAAAAAACATGTTATTATTTACATCTCGTCTGTTGAATTCGTTCAACGTTGCCTTGTTGCAAATAAAAAGCACTCAGAATTTTCACTTTTTATCAGAAGGGATTAACCAGTGTATTAACGAGGATATGTTTTAATTTTTTATTTGTCTCAATATCGTTGGTGATATAGGACAGTTATAGTTAACTGATTATTGATAAGTTTTGTTCACATAAATCACATAAATAGGCATTTGTGTCGTGTTGCCAGATGTATTTCGTTGCATCGTCTCTACATAAGTAACTAAGGTTCATGGAAAAATATGGGTCTCATTGAACATGTTTTATTATCACTAGTGATCTAAAAATGTACATATTATATAATTGGTAACTACCGGAGATGCACTCATAGAGTATAGAGTATTTTCAATAAGAATAAAAATACTTTGAATACAAGGTAGCTACTTATTAAATTTGCAGTTTGGCAAACTCGCAAGAATTCCTCTCTCCCCTCAATGTATAAACATGTGACACACAAAGAGACGTCGGGCTATGTCTAGTTGTTGGAAAATCATTGATTTCGACCGTTTCATGATTAACTTTTTCTCCACTCAACATAAAATAATGTACGATATATTTTTGGAAAAATAGGGGTAAACAGTCCATTTGCCTAAAGTATTAGCTCGGATATTAGTCCCCCGTCACAGGTAGGAGAGGGTTCATTTTTTTAAAGCTTTGCCCCAAATTATCCCCGAGGATGGGACTATTTGGGATCAATAGCAAATTGCATTTAACTCGAATGATATCGATTTTTGGGGATTTTCGGAACACCATAAATCAATTATAAAAAGAAAACATTTATTCTATCGGTTTTGACAAAAAGCAAAATGTTTGCAAATGAAAACAGAAAATTAAAAAAGAATCTTTGGCAAAATAACAGACAACTTGATCTGTTTTTACTCTTTAAAAATTAAAAGACATGAAATCAATCCCCAAATAGCAGAAGTATTGCTTGAAATGTTGTCCTTTATAGTAAATTAGTCATTTCGTTCGATAGTTCCGCCAAAGAGTGTGTTAACTTGTACCGGTCATATACAGTGTCCGCCATAAAGTTGGGTATACATATGAGAATTTTTTTCATTATTTATATTTTTGAGAAACTTTTTTGGGGATAGTTAGTGCATGTCCGATAACCAAAGAATCACTTAACGAACTAACGAATATTAATTATAGTTTGCCTATTGTGAAATATTGAAAATGATGATTTTATAAAACCGTATCTACTGTGGAAAAATGGACATGGGTACTGTACCAACTAGTACATTTATTTCCTTATTCCTTGTTCCTTCGAAGAACCATCCTCAGGTAGAGGAAACCCAAATTAAACCAATAAACTAATTTGATTGATTTAAGTAATTGATCTGTATGTCCATAGGCACCTGGTGTGTATGATTAATACACCAAAAGTGTTTCAATGTATTATATTTTGCTGAAAATTGGTTTTTTAACAGAAGGTTTTTCATGAGCTTTTTTTATTCTTTTATTGACAACAACAACATTTTTCTTCCATTAGTTACAATTCAATCGTAGTATTTTCAATAAGAATAAAAATACTTTGAATACAAGGTAGCTACTTATTAAATTTGCAGTTTGGCAAACTCGCAAGAATTCCTCTCTCCCCTCAATGTATAAACATGTGACACACAAAGAGACGTCGGGCTATGTCTAGTTGTTGGAAAATCATTGATTTCGACCGTTTCATGATTAACTTTTTCTCCACTCAACATAAAATAATGTACGATATATTTTTGGAAAAATAGGGGTAAACAGTCCATTTGCCTAAAGTATTAGCTCGGATATTAGTCCCCCGTCACAGGTAGGAGAGGGTTCATTTTTTTAAAGCTTTGCCCCAAATTATCCCCGAGGATGGGACTATTTGGGATCAATAGCAAATTGCATTTAACTCGAATGATATCGATTTTTGGGGATTTTCGGAACACCATAAATCAATTATAAAAAGAAAACATTTATTCTATCGGTTTTGACAAAAAGCAAAATGTTTGCAAATGAAAACAGAAAATTAAAAAAGAATCTTTGGCAAAATAACAGACAACTTGATCTGTTTTTACTCTTTAAAAATTAAAAGACATGAAATCAATCCCCAAATAGCAGAAGTATTGCTTGAAATGTTGTCCTTTATAGTAAATTAGTCATTTCGTTCGATAGTTCCGCCAAAGAGTGTGTTAACTTGTACCGGTCATATACAGTGTCCGCCATAAAGTTGGGTATACATATGAGAATTTTTTTCATTATTTATATTTTTGAGAAACTTTTTTGGGGATAGTTAGTGCATGTCCGATAACCAAAGAATCACTTAACGAACTAACGAATATTAATTATAGTTTGCCTATTGTGAAATATTGAAAATGATGATTTTATAAAACCGTATCTACTGTGGAAAAATGGACATGGGTACTGTACCAACTAGTACATTTATTTCCTTATTCCTTGTTCCTTCGAAGAACCATCCTCAGGTAGAGGAAACCCAAATTAAACCAATAAACTAATTTGATTGATTTAAGTAATTGATCTGTATGTCCATAGGCACCTGGTGTGTATGATTAATACACCAAAAGTGTTTCAATGTATTATATTTTGCTGAAAATTGGTTTTTTAACAGAAGGTTTTTCATGAGCTTTTTTTATTCTTTTATTGACAACAACAACATTTTTCTTCCATTAGTTACAATTCAATCGTTTTTACAGCCCTCTCCTCTCACAATCGAAAGTGCATTCCGCAAATGACAATCAATGTCATCACACATACAACCGGTGAACACTGCTTAGATGCAACAACGCAAAACAACAACATGCACATGTGAACGAAACACAATCCAAAAATAAACTAACTAATAAACTAATTAACTAAATATTCGCAGGACAGAATCGGCTGAAAAGCAAAATAGTATTTTGTTTCAAATCACAACATCCTCCCCCCCTTGAGGCAACGTCCTCAACTAAGTTTCAAATGGCAAAGGACATAATTTCGTAATAGGTCGTATAAAAATTCCTTCTTTAGTTTGAATTCGAGCAATTCGAGCCCTTTTGTCTTTGCCTGGTAGCAATTCCATAATTCGAGCAAGTTGCCATTTCAACGGAGGCAAATTGTCCTCTTTTACCAAAACAATAGAGTTTACCTCTAGATTTTTTGAGGATTGGAACCATTTCGGTCTATTCTGTAACCTATTTAAATACTCAGTAGACCAACGAGTCCAAAAGTTTTGGCGCATCTTAGAGCACCTTTGCCAAAAAGACAGCCTATTTTCATTTAAGTTTGAGATGTCAATTTCGGGAAAACTTGTAAGTGGTTCGCCTATTATAAAATGCCCTGGAGTCAAACAAGTTAAATCGTTAGGATCTACTGATACCGGACACAGTGGGCGCGAGTTAAGAATAGCCTCTATTTGAGCTAATAATGTACTCAGCTCTTCAAATGTCATACATGAGTCGCCAATAATTTTACGTAAATGTGATTTGGCAGATTTTATGCCAGCCTCCCATAAACCACCCCAGTGTGGGCTGAGCGGTGGTATAAAACGCCACTCTATTTCTTTAGTACCAGTGAAATTCAAACTTTCTGTTTTATTTACATCTGACCTAAAAAATTTGTACAATTCGTTCAACTCATTAGATGTACCCTTAAAATTTGTGGCATTATCGCTATAAATAGTGATGGGATTGCCACGCCTAGCAATGAACCTTTTTAGAGTAAACATGAATGCTTCTGTTGTGAGACTACTCACAACCTCAATATGCATGGCTTTCGTAGCCATACACACAAACAGTGCAATGTATGCTTTAGATTTGGGAGATTTTCTAAGTCTCGATTGCCTAATAAAAAGCGGACCACCAAAATCTATCCCAACCTTGAGAAATGGTCGAGCTACTGATACCCGATCCACCGGTAATGTCCCCATTAATTATGATGACACCTTTGCTTTAAACCTATAACAAACTGTACAATGATGTAACACACTTTTTACAAAATTTAACCCATTTATCGGCCAATATCTTAGCCTTAACAAAGCCAAGACAGCTTGTGCTCCAGCATGGGCAAGTCGAATATGCTCTAACTTAATTAATAATTTCGTAACGTGATGTTTTGCTGGTAGCAACAGAGGATACCTTTGATCGTAAAGGACTTCTGCGTTTGAAATTCGACCATTTACTCTCAGCAAACCCTGACCATCAATGAATGGATTTAAGCAACGTAATTTGCTGTCCTTAAGAACTAACTGATCTTTATGACTTTTATTTTTATCAATTTGACACTGCAAATCTTCAATTTCCCTGAAAAATGAATCTCGCTGAACTAACTGTACAATTTTTAACCTAGCACTATTTAATTCAGATACCGCAAGAGAACCCTGTAACATATTATCTGACCTTTTCTGAGTATTGGTAACAAACCTTAGACAGAACGCAACTGCACGTTGTAGACGTGAAAAGTTTGAAAACCGTGACCAATCAATAACAGGCTCGAAATTTTGAGTATATTGAGCACAAACAACCTTTTTCTGTTCAGGAATTGAGTCCAATTCAATTGCACCAACAGGCATCACAGAGTAACTTGGATCTAAAATATTTTTTGGACCATTCCACCAAAAGAAATTATCAATCAAATTACTAGGAAAAATCCCCCTAGATAGCCCATCAGCTGCGTTGTATTCCGACCTAGTATGACACCATTCAAAATTCGAGGTGAGCTCTTGTATTTCGGACACTCTATTTGCAACAAATGTGGTCCATCTAGACGGTGAACCTCCTAACCAACAAAGAACTATTTTAGAATCTGTGTACAGATAGATCTTTGTAGTATTCAAACCCATAATAGAAACAACTTTATGTACAAGCCTGGACAAAAGTAATGCGCCACATAACTCCAGCCTTGGAAGTGAAACTGTCTTGAGTGGTGCAACACGTGACTTAGAGCACAACAAATTACAAGCAACACTACCATCAGAATAAACACTCCTAACGTATATACAAGCAGCATACGCAGCTACAGACGCATCTGCATATCCGTGATACTGGATCTCAACCAACGACTTTCCTGTAAACAAGTTACGAGGAATTTTCAATAACTTTAAGCTTGATAAGTTATTAGCCAGAGTCAACCATTTTTCTTTTAAATCTGCAGGTAGCTCCTCATCCCAATCTATTTTTCTAGCCCAAATTTCCTGCATTAAAATTTTTGCCAACACTATAACAGGCCCTACCAAACCTAAAGGATCAAACATTTGAGCAATATGAGACAGTACTCTCCTTTTTGTAAAACAGCCAAAACAGTCAATATCAGGAATTGAAATCTTGAAAATATCGTCGGACGGGTTCCAACTAATACCCAAAACCTTATTAGAAACAGTCTCATCCAAAATATCTCGTTCCTTTCCTTTTATTTCCTCAATCTCATTGATTAAAGACTTATCATTGGAACTCCACTTGTGAAGTTTAAAACCAGCACTACTCAACATTTTTATCAGTTGGTCTTTCAATTCTAATGCTTCCTCTTTAGTATTACCCCCTGACAAAATATCATCAACATAGCATTGATTAAGGATGGCCTTTGAAGCTAATGGAAAAATAGTAGCCTCATCAAAACCCAATTGATTCAAACACCGAGTTGCCAGGTAAGGCGCCGAGTTGGTACCATTAGTCACAGTTTGAAGTTCAATGCATTTGAATTCGTCATGACTTGACTCTCTCCATATAATGTTCTGAAGATGCCTTTGATTAGGGTTCACCATCACCATTCGGTACATTTTCTCAATATCAGCAACAAGAACAAACATGAAACTGCGAAAACGACACAAAATTTCAAATAGCTCTGGTTGAACAGTGAATCCCTTATACATGATGTTATTGAGTGAAACACCTGTAGAGATTTTTGAGGAAGCGTCAAAAACAACTCTTAATTTTGTAGTTGAACTATTTTCCCTAACCACGCAATGGTGAGGCAAAAACACTCGAAAATTCATATTCTTAATCCCAGCATTATTAAAGTCAAAACGTACCACTTTACCATGTCCCAATGAAATGTATTCATTAATAAACTTGGAATAATCCATGAACAATTGTTTGTTATGTTGAAACCTTTTCTCTAGAAACTGAAACCTTTTTATAGCTGAACCGAGTGAATTTCCCAGTTTACAATGTTCTTTAGGTGAACGCAAAGGTAAATCAACTTGAAATTGTCCGTTTTCCAACCTTTGTACCGTAGATGTGAAATATTGTTCACAAACCTTATCCTCTGGTGTCAAATAGTGTTTATTCGTCACTTCTTCTAACTGCCAGAACCTTGGAATTATATCATTGACATTGTCTAGATTTTGACAAAATAGTGACACATTTAAATTAGTGAAGACTTTGTTGTTGAAAGAAGACTTTATGGGTGCGCTGCCACAAACTAACCATCCCAATTTTGTGTTCTGTAACACAGGCAAATTTGCACCTAACTTGATTATCCCAGGAAGCAACAGATCAAAATATAAATCTGCTGAAATTAGCATGTCAATTTCCGAAGGCCTAAAATAACATGGATCCGCCAATGTTATGTTATGTTATGTTATCCGTTATCCGTTATGTTATATACTTATTTTGCTTGTATCAACCAAAGCATGAGGCAATGAACAAGTGATTTTATCCAAAACACAGCAAGAAATTCTAAAATTCTGTGAGCTTTCGTACCTCGATTCCAAAATGAGATCAACCATTTTATTTACCTTTGAAGCAGTATTCCCAATACCTCCTACAGTCAATGCTCTATTGTAAAAATCTAAATTCAAAAGCTTTAGCACCCTTGTGCTAATAAAGGGAATCTGTGACCCGGAATCTAAAAGAGCACGAACAGCTACCCTTTCTCCTTGTCTATTTATCAAATGCACTCTTGCAGTTGCTAGTAATATTTGTGATTTCCATCCCATAGACAGAAGACTTGCATTATCAATAGGAGTTTCATTTGAAGTAGGAAGCTGACTTGTAACATAGTTTTCGTTTGAACCCTTATGACCCTGCCTATTCCTATCAAAATTTTCCCTAGCAACCTCAGGCTCCCTTTGACTTCCTGTGAAGGAATTTTCTTTTACATATCTTTCATCGCTATGAAGTAATGAATGATGTTTACCATTACAAACTTTACATTTATTTGACTGACACTGTGAAACTGTGTGCTTTGAATCCAAACAGTTGTAACACAATTTGTTTTGTTGCACAAACTTCCGTTTATCTGTTATAGAACAGTCCTTGAATTTGAAACAGTTGCCTATTTTGTGCCCATCCTTATTACAAAATAAGCAAGATTTTTTATTTCTAAAATCAGCCCTTAAATTCTCTTGAGTGGTTACTAAAGTAGATTTCATCTGTTTAAAATTAAAACTTTTGTTACTCCCAGGCATACTTTCAAACGCACAGCACCGTTTTTCAAGAAAATCAAGAAACTTAGCCAAATTTGGCAACGCTGTGCTATCTTTTTCAAGCTCATAAGTCCTAAGTGATTGAAAATCAAGTTTCTGTGAAAATATATAGACAAGTAACACGTCCCAACTATCAACGGGCAATTTTAATGCTTTCAATGAATTTAGATGTTGCCTTATATTTGTCAAAAATGCTCTAAGCTGAACCCCATCACCCTTTGTTATGACAGGAGTATCCAATAACCCTTTAATATGTGTATTGACAATGACAAGGTTGTTGTCATACCTTTTCTTCAATATATCCAATGCAATTGGGTAATTATCATGCGTCAATGACAAATCATTAACCAAATTCAAAGCTTCATTGGATAAAGCGCCTTTTAAATATAAAAATTTCTGGACGTCAGTCAATTGAGTACTGTCATCAATGAGAGCAGTGAATAAATCAATAAATGACTTCCAATCCTCATATTTACCCGAGAACGAGGGAGTATTTAAATTTGGCAACTTTACTCTACTTATCGAATCGCTATGTGTTTGCAGAGTAGGTTGTTGTGAATTACTAGAAGAATTATTGACACTAGTTGTATTTAAATGGGTTTGTATGACGGTTTTAATTTTAGCCAAAATTTTAAAATATTGATTCTCTATCAAAACTCTATCAGCCTCTTCAGCCTCATCCAAATCCTCAATTTTTGTTTGAATTGTACAATAATTCTCAAAACTCTTATTTAAATGAGTGTCCCTCACAGCAAGTTCATTAATATTTACATTAACGTCATTTTCATTAGTATTTACGAAATTTTCTATCCTAGTTATGGCCCTTTTAACCTTTGTACGCTCTTTCTTGAGGTCTTCCATGATAAAAATTCAATAAAAACACTGTTGGTCTGCTAACACAACACGATTTCGCAAAGTCCACAGAAAGTATAGTATAAAACAGTCTGACCTTGTTTGATCCAAATCCTTCTTGTTTTGGTATCACCTTGACCTTTCACCTTCTACGCAGCAACCCAGTATTCAGCAAATCCCATAAGTTTCAGCCAATTATTGTTTTCCATTTCAAACAACCCAAACTTCAATATCCGGTTCGCAGCTGGCCAAAATATGTACCAACTAGTACATTTATTTCCTTATTCCTTGTTCCTTCGAAGAACCATCCTCAGGTAGAGGAAACCCAAATTAAACCAATAAACTAATTTGATTGATTTAAGTAATTGATCTGTATGTCCATAGGCACCTGGTGTGTATGATTAATACACCAAAAGTGTTTCAATGTATTATATTTTGCTGAAAATTGGTTTTTTAACAGAAGGTTTTTCATGAGCTTTTTTTATTCTTTTATTGACAACAACAACATTTTTCTTCCATTAGTTACAATTCAATTGTTTTTACAGCCCTCTCCTCTCACAATCGAAAGTGCATTCCGCAAATGACAATCAATGTCATCACACATACAACCGGTGAACACTGCTTAGATGCAACAACGCAAAACAACAACATGCACATGTGAACGAAACACAATCCAAAAATAAACTAACTAATAAACTAATTAACTAAATATTCGCAGGACAGAATCGGCTGAAAAGCAAAATAGTATTTTGTTTCAAATCACAACAGGTACAGTTAAAGACATGATCAGACGGTATTTTTCGATTTATATCCCTTGAATATGTTTTATTCCATACAAAATTCGACTGATTCAGTATCAAACTGATGTAGTTTAGTGGAATAAAGTTAACTTTAAACTAAATTCATAATATCCGATTTTCCTTTCAATGGAAGTGGTTAAAATATGAGTTTTAATCTTTTTGAATTAACCCATTTTTTGACACCAAAATAAACTTTTTTTAAAATTCTCGCTAAACCAAAGAACTCATGACATGTATCAAAATTGATTTTTTAGTTATCGGACATGCACAAACTATCACGGAAGGAAGTTTCTCAGAAATATAAATCCATATGTACCTAACTTTATGGCGGACACTGTATTTCATGCATTTCGCCCTCCCAATTTTCCCCACTTCTTGTCCTAAATTACCTCACCCAACAGCTTGTTAAAAATATAATATGTAATATACAGTGTGACCCATTTGTTTTCAGGTCACCCCAAAATAAAGTTTATTAACCGATTTGGCTTAAGTTTTTTTTTAATGTAGAGCTTGACAATCTCTTATCTTCTCACCAGAAATGACCCCGCTCATACAAAATCCAACGCCCACTTTGCTAGTTTTCAAGAGCAGAATTTTGACTAACCACATAAGCGATTTTTTTTAGGAAAAAACTATACACGCCAATGGATCCGGCATCCTTCAAAACGAGCCTATACCAAATTTTACCGCAAAAAAAAATATATGAATTTTTATTTTTTTTTTTGTTAATCCGCTCTCGTGGTGAAATCACTTTAGAGTAAATATCGAATATAGGTGTATTGATGAAAATGGTGGATTGGTGGAAATTACATGAATTTAATGTTTTTTTCATATGTAATCTATTTTTATCTACAAAATAGTTGTTACTGGATACTTTCTGGTTAAAATTGGTATAGGCCCGTTTTAAGGGATGTCGAATCCAGTGGTGTGCATAGATTTTTTCTAAAGAAATCGCTAGTGTGGTTTGTCAAAATTCTGCTCATGAGAACTGGCAAAGTAGGTTTTGAATTTTGTATGAGCGAGGTCATTTTTGGTGAGAAGATAGAGTTTATCAATCTCTACAATTAAAAAAAAACTCGAGCCAAATCGGTCAATTAATAAACTCATTTTCAGGGTGATCCTAATACAAATGGGTCACTACTGTATCTTCACGATATTTATATTGGTTCATCTACAGTCATCTGACAATGGGGTCGTTGCACTATATCAAAATCAAAGCTGATTTTGTGTAGAATATATAACTGTGGGTTTCTTAATAAAATGGGTTACATGAATTGGCCAAAATAATGCACAACATTTAAACTAGGCCTCTTTGAAATAAATAAGTCCATCAACCTGGGCCCATCGTCGCATTGACGTCACAGATCAATATCCTTTATCCGCTTGACACTGAAATGCACGCGCGCTGCTTGATACAAATGCGGCGTTGCGAGATGTACTATTGATGGTATTTTAACAAGAATTACTAGCTCAATATGATGAACGAAAGATAATCGATACATTTAGGTTAACTTTAAAATGGATGGTAAATAATGTGATTTAATACAAAAATTAACCAGGAAATTATACGACACCACCCAGACTGGGTTTTTATGATACCTTTGACCGTATCATAAAACCCTCAAGATATTTATTTTTCTCAGACCCAAATTAATGCAGACGCATAGAATAGTTATTTATCAGACGTAGGGATAAACTCAAAGACACAATTCTTTGAATTTATCCCTACGTCTGATAAATAACTACCAGGAGCGTTGCATACTAAACAAAAACTGCAAATATTGGTACCTGCAAATTAAAGCTGGTAGGCAATATTATTTATTGGCCCATTCTTTTTTGACGATATTGAATCGTATATAAGCAAAGTTGATCCAAACCACGAACGTGAATTCGAAATTGAGAAATCCCTAGAATAAAACACGCTTTACACTCGACCCCAAGCAAAAAGCATCTCGGCAACGTTGCGTTCTCTACAGTTATAGACCCACGGGAAGAGCTGCGCCGTATCCAAGAAGTGACGCCATATTTTGCCGTACACGCGTCATCATTTGAAAGGCTTAAAAGGACTGTTGACAAACTTCGACGCTAGTTTATGCCCTTAAAAATCGATTAAAAAAAAAAAAAAAATACGGGTCTAATATTTTTGATTATATTTTCAGAATATGCAATAAAAAAAGTACGTGCAACGACCCCATTAGTCGTAAACTTTAAAAGTTACTTTATCACTAGCAGTCCAATTCCGAGAACAAAATGTTGGACACTATCGATTTTACTTTGCTCTTTACATCTTTTTGCAATTCACCTCACGCTTCCAGTTGTGATACTGCATCATCACGTTGCCTCTAAACATGCTAAAATGTCTTTTTTTTTTCGTTATGTCCAAATAGCTCCACGGATCCCAAATACTATCCTTCCTTAAAAAATAGTGGAATTTATCAATTATTTCAATTTCTTTTACAGGTTATGTCCAGATATATCATTTTTTCAACAATCCACAGAATTTCCATGTAAAGAAATTGTGAACAGCCATGACATCAGAAGACTGCATACTCGAGTTCAACGGAAAGTGTTATCATATGCTAATGTTGAACGAAAAAGTATGGGTGTAACTAAGGTATGATTTGCTACGAAATAATATGTATATTCAGCACTTTTTTTGCTGTTATTTTCAGTTTCAGTTACATATAAATTAACCATCAAAAACTTTATCATGCTCACATATTATGTATGCTCGAACTGCCATATGTTTTTTCGCTCAAAAATTATGTGGTGAACCGTTAAACAAAAATACTTTTCTAAGGGTAAAAATTCTCTGGCACACATGATGAGTGTGTGTTTAGTCTTTGGCAGAGCCTTGTGTGTGATTATCTCAAAAAGATGATAATTCGAACTTGAAAAGATTTTAAAAAATCGAAAACTTTCTCCAGGTATGGACGTAACAAACAAAAAAAACTTTAGGAAATCTTTGTGAGAAAGGAGGGACAGCAAAGAAAGAGTATTTTGTAGGTGTGATATTCATGTGGGACTACTGTGTCTATTTAGAGAGACAAACGAATATCCTTCTCCAGATCTATTTTATCGCTCGATTGATCAGGGCAGAGTGCAGACGACATAGTTCCCTTGTTTAAGAGAATTATGTGTCGAGCAATGTGCTTCATCTATGGATGAGATCTACAACTTGAAACTTTTTTCTACAGATTGAATTGTCACTCCGAAGAGCCCAGGAAGACTATTCTCCTATGAAAGAAGGAAAAGAAGCACATTGGGAAGTTGTTGAAAGAATATTGTTTCTTTATGCCAAACTGAATACCGGACAAGGTTATGTTCAAGGAATGAATGAAATTATAGGGCCTATCTATCATGCTTTTGCATCAGACCCTGATTATAGAGGTAACTTCAAAGCACGAATATGATTATTGATGTTGATTGATATTTGTGGTTTTAAGAGCATGCCGAAGCAGACAGTTTTTTTTGTTTCACAAATCTTATGTCAGAGATCCGAGACTTTTTCATAAAAACTTTAGATGAAACTGATCATGGTATTAATGCTATGATGACTAGGCTTCTCGCACGATTGAAGGATTTTGACCTTGATGTTTGGTTAAGATTTCAGCAGCAAGATTTGAAGCCGCAGTTCTATAGTTTCAGGTGACTTCCCATACATTTTTAACTAAATTGAAGAAAGCCTAAAATATATCATCTTTTTATAATTTCATTGTGCAGCTAACAAGTATTTTTTTTCAGATGGATAACCCTGCTACTTTCTCAAGAGTTTCCTTTACCAGATGTGTTGAGAATATGGGATTCATTATTTTCTGACAAAAACCGATTTGATTTTTTGATATATGTATGTTGTGCTATGATCATGTGAGTATCCCTTGTATCAAGATGTATATTCCAATCGATACTTTTCCATTTTTGTCATCACTCATCACTCGTAACAGGAACATTACTGTTCACATGAAAAAAACCATCACTTACAACAAAAATGAGTTGTCAGGGACTCAAAGATTGTAATAATTCTATTGTTCTATTCTATTTTTCAAATTGCAAATAACAGTGAACATACCACTTGTGGTATATTGGTCGCTCATTTTTTACAAAGTTCGTTTGATATAAAGAACTGCCTCTAATACTCTAGTTTCTTTTTCAGTATTGTTCGAGATCAGCTATTAGAAGGAGACTTTTCCTCGAATATCAAATTACTACAAAACTTTCCATCCATGGATGTTCAAATAATCCTTTCAAAAGCTGTCGAGTTATCAAAAAAAGAAGTTTTTTGATCTTTGTTACTTAACACGGCATTTCTTGTGATACTTCTCAATTTCAAATTACCATTTATTTTTCAACTGCCCATATCATTATAGCCACTGTGATTATGAAGACAAGAGTACGTACTAGTCTTAATCCAATCATCCTCAGGTATACCTACTCTTTTATATTTTGCTGTTTGATATGATGTATTCCTTGTATTCATTCAACTTTCTAAATCAGAGTACCTATGTACATTTATCTATCCAATATAATCGTTGAAATTTTATCGCCACAATTAACATGTATATAACGATTCCAGAATCAATTTACAAATATATACTCAGTTGTAATTATTTTACTTCATACATTTTGTATTAAAAGTATTAAAATAACATGGTTTTTAATTCCGATTTGCTTCTTTAAATCTGTAAGATCTCATCAACGTCATCAAGATTGTCAGTAGCGAATTCAGCTTTTCCATCCAATCCAGATCATCATTATTTGTTAAAGAAACGTTCCGAGATTTTTTAATTTGGTTTATAATGTTATGATAGAGACTACAATATTGAAAGATTTCCAGTGCACCATCAACGCGTCTCAATCATATACTTTTTTAATAATACTGTGACGAAACATGTCGTAGGTGCATTCACCAGATCCACCATTGAGTGTAGAAGTAGCCTGGTACATTCTAGGGAAGCTAGATGGCGTCGCGAACATTCTACTATATTCTACAAATATCTATACAATGCTGCGCTATTTGAGCAATTTCGGGAAGGAGCCTGGGATATATATAAATAAGACCACCAGTTGAGTTCAGTTCTGAATACGTCGTGAAATATAAATCGTGAAACATAAATAAGCTGTGATTTTGTTTGTGAATAGTGAGTTCTGTACATAGTGACTTGTAAAATAAATTATTTAAAGCTGAACGGTGTTTTCTATAGCGAAACTCGTTACATTGGTGTCAAAAGTGGGATTTATTGTGTGCTATAGAAACGGTCATAAATATTCGCTGCAATGGCTACGAAACTAGTGTTTTTAACCGGATAAAAGGTAACCGAGGTGAAGAGAGAGCTGGAGGAGCGTGATTTGGATACAAGTGGGAAGAAAGCTGATCTACAACAACGGCTTCGTGAGGCTTTAATGGAGGAAGGCATTGATCCTGAAACGTTCCAATTTGAAATTCCTGATCCGAACGCTGTGGAGAAATTGTCGAAAAACTTGAAAGATGAGCTGAAGGATCAACTTAAAGAAAATTCGAGGAAAATGGAAGAGAAGCTCAAAGAATCCTCCAGAGCTATGGAAGAAAAGCTGGAAGAATCTTCCAGAGCCATGGAAGAAAACTCGAGGAAAATGGAGGAGAAGCTCGAAGAATCTTCCAGAGCTATGGAAGAAATCAAGGAGCAACTGGCGGATAACTACAACTGTTTGAAGGCTCATGTGGCAGAGGAAATCGGAAATCTGGAGAAACAACTCGGAGAGACTGCAAAGGCTCTGGAAGACGAAATCGACGAAGTGAGAAGGCAAGTGGCCGTAATCATGCAACAACCGGAAGTTACTATCGGGAACCCCGGTGCGAGTGCCAAGATGGAGTCTGATACCGTGCGAGTCCACATGAAAGCCCCCCAGTTTGATGGCAAGCTGTCCTGGAACAATTACCATCGCCAGTTCGAGGCAGCAGCAAGGGCAAATGGATGGACCGCAACAGAGAAAGCTCTGGCACTAACTCTGGCGCTTCGTGGGGAGGCAACGGAGATCCTGCAGACACTAAACACCCAGGAACAGGAGGACTACGATGTGCTCGTCAAGCATCTGGAGGTGCGGTATGGTCAAACTCATTTGGAGCATGTCTACCATTCCCAGTTGAAGAACCGCATCCAAAAGTCCAACGAAACCATGCAGGAGTTTGAAGCGGATGTTGCTCGCCTGTCAAGACTGGCTTATTCAACCACGCCAGAAAATGTGATGGAAAGGCTGGCAGTCCAGGCTTTTTTGGATGGTCTTCGGGATCAGGAGATAAGGCAGTCCCTGATACTTAATTGACCCGACAGACTAGTCGACGCTCTGGCCAAAGCCTTGGAATTTGAAGCGGCAAAGCAGTCCGTGAAGACACCTGCGCGCGTGCGAAGGATGGAAGAGCAGGATCCCGCACAGGAGGAGACCGTCGAAGCTACTGTGAGGCGAGTTATCAGGGAAGTGGAGTCCTCCAAACGCAGGGAGGTGCGATGCTGGAACTGTGGTGAGCTTGGCCACATTCGTAGCCGATGCAAGAAGGAGAGACGGGCACCTTCTTCGACGTCGGAAAACTAGAGAGGGTCGCTGCGGAGGGGCAATCGTCGACCTCTATCCAGTATGCCCCAAGGAAAACCGCCATAGTTGCCTCTTTAGGACCCCAACTGAACAGCGTGTTTGTGGATGGCTTGGTCAATGGAGAGAAACGCACCATGCTGCTGGATACAGGTGCGACGAAGACTATCATCCGGCCCGACATTGTCACAACACCGACAATGATCAAACCAACAAAGTGGCGACTACGGACGGCAACAGGAGACTTGGCTAGGATCCATGGTGAAGTGGAGGCAGCAGTGACTCTGGGAAGCACTAGCTTCGAACATCCAATGCTAGTTGCTGATATTGAGGAAGAAATCATAATTGGAATGGACATCATGAACACTCGAGGCTTCCAATTAGATTTCAAAAATGGAACACTGAGAATCAACAACGAAGAGGTGGTTCTGCATGGGAGAGAGGAAGAGACAGTTCGTGTTTTGCTGGCTGGGGATTCTTCAATTCCTGAGAGAAGCGAGATGATTTTGTGGGCTCGCCTGGAAGGGAAGATGAAACAAGGAAGCATCGTGATGTTTGAGCCCAAAATACACGATTCTGAAGTAGGACGAGGCATTGCATGTGGAGAGAGCCTGGTACATGTGGGAAAGACTGTGCCCGTGAGAGATATGAACGTCAACTATCACTCTGTAAGTTTGGCAAGGGACACAGTTTTGGGGCTCTGCTCGTCAATTTCCTCTGTGGTGTGACAAGTACGTGAGACTGAGCAAACCATCTCTGAGTTCACCGGAGAGATGGAGAAGTTAGTTGTCACCTCTTCAAAAGACTTGGATAAGACACAAAAACAACGATTGAGAAACCTGATAAGGAATTACGGTGACATTTTCGACAACGGGACTGGGGAAAAGAGCCGAACGAACGTGGTGCGGCACACCATCAACACAGAAGGAGCACGACCGATCCGCCAAGCAGCTAGAAGACTACCTTTGGCCAAGAAGGAGGAGGCGGACAAGATAATCAAGGACATGGAGAAAGGCGGTGTCATCGAGCCTTCTAGTAGTCCGTGGTCATCGCCAGTTGTTCTGGATCAAAAGAAGGACGGTTCAACTCGGCTCTGTGTGGACTATCGTCAGCTGAACAACGTGACGAAGAAGGACAGCTACCCGCTACCACGGATCGACGACACTTTGGATACCTTGGCTGGATCGAAGATCTTCTCAACCCTGGACCTCAAAAGCGGATATTGGCAGGTAGAAATGGCCCCTGAAGATCGAGAGAAGACTGCTTTCAGCGTTGGAGCTGGGCTGTGGCAGTTCACTGTTATGCCATTTGGGTTATGCAACGCACCTGCTACGTTCGAGCGGCTGATGGAGACTGTGTTCAAAGGACAATCCTGGTCACCATGTCTTGTATACCTGGATGACATAATTGTGGTTGGCAAATCATTTGAAGACCATCTGAAGAACTTGGAGGAAGTATTCCAGAGACTCAGAAGTTTCGGTTTGAAGCTGAGTCCAAAGAAATGCCAACTGTTCCGGAGGGAAGTACAATACCTGGGTCATATCGTGTCGGATGAGGGTGTAGCCGTTGACCAGCTAAAGGTGGAGGCAGTTAAGGAGTGGCCTGTACCAAAGAACCTCCACGAGCTAAGAAGTTTCCTGGGTCTGTGCACGTACTACCGGCGTTATGTCCAAGGATTTGCGAACATCGCCCGGCCTCTTCACAGGCTCACAGAGGCACAGAGACGCTTCCACTGGGACGAGGATTGTCAGGAGGCCTTTGACACACTTAAAAGGGCACTTGCCAGCGCGCCCATCCTAGGCTACCCACTACCTGAGGGAAACTTCATCCTGGATACAGATGCCAGCAATGTAGGACTTGGTGCAGTGCTTTCCCAGATCCAGCAGGGACATGAAAGGGTGATCGGCTATTTCAGCAAAACCTTGTCGAAGCCGGAACGGAACTACTGCGTCACGAGAAAGGAACTACTGGCAGAAGTCAAAGGGGTAGAGCACTTCTACAAGTACCTTTACGGGAGAAAGTTTCTGCATGCTGAGAACCGACCACGCCGCGCTCAAATGGCTCCTACAGTTCAAAAATCCGGAGGGTCAAGTTGCTCGTTGGATTGAGAGACTTCAAGAGTTCAACTTTGACACGGAACATCGAGCTGGATCCAGCCACAACAACGCTGATGCCCTATCCAGGAGACCTTGTCCAGAACAATGTAAGCACTGTCAAAGAGCCGAGGAAAAGGAGGCGAGCACTTGCAGGACGACTGTGGTGGATGATTCCTGGCAGTCTGAGGCGCTTCGCTTGTCATCGGATGGAAACTGGCAGGCCAACGACCAACCTGGCAAAAAGTCGCGCGATTCTCGGCCACCGTGAAGTCCTACTGGGCTCAATGGGACTCGATGGTTCTTGATGACGGCATCCTGAAGAGGCTGGTGAAGAATCTGGATGGCACGGAAGATCGGAGGCAGTTGGTCGTTCCTGGAAACAGACAGGCAGAGGTGATGAGAGAGGTCCATGTTGGCGTCACGGGTGGACATCTGGTTGTAACCAAGACGCTGGGAAAGCTGCGAGAACGGTTTTACTGGGTCAACTGTCAAGCCGATGTGAAGGAATGGTGCAAAAAATGTGCCGTATGTGCGGCAAGTAACGGACCCCAGAAACGGCCAAAAGCTTCTATGCGCCAATACAACGTGGGAAGCCCCTTTGAATGGATCGCAATCGACGTGGCTGGACCCTTTCCTGAATCGGACAAAGGAAATAAATACATCTTGGTCGCCATGGATTACTTCAGCAAGTGGGCTGAAGCGTATGCCTTGCCAAACCAGGAGGCGGCTACCGTTGCCGATGTCTTGATTAAGGAATGGTTTTGCCGTTTCGGTGTCCCGTTGGAGCTGCATTCGGACCAGGGCAGGAACTTCGAATCAACGCTATTCCAAAATGTCTGCGATATCTTGAAGATCAAGAAGACAAGGACAACGGCGTTGCATCCACAATCCGATGGCATGGTGGAGCGAATGAACAGGACCATCAACCGACACTTGGCCAAAGTTGTCTCTGACCACCAAAGAGACTGGGACAAACACCTCCACCTATTTCTCTTGGCATACCGATCTGCAGTTCATGAATCCACAGGCGAAACCCCAGCAAGGATCATCATGGGTCGTGAACTCCGGTTGCCCTGCGACCTGAAGTTTGGCTCTCCACCTGGTGAAGATGTCGCTGGGGAAGATTACGCAAGCAATCTTCGAAGAGAGATGGACGACATTAATCAACGAGTCCGTTTGAACATCCAGAGTGCCATTGACCGGATGAAGGAGGCCTATGACGTAAACGCCGAGAAAGGCGGGTTCCAGGTTGGAGCTCTTATTTGGCTTCACAACCCACAGAGGCGACGTGGCTTCTCCCCAAAAGTGCAAAGTTCTTGGGAGGGCCCGTATGAGATTCTGGAGCGAATCAATGACGTCGTCTACCGGATAAAGAAACCACCACGAGGGAAGCCGAGGGTTGTTCATTTCAACCGTTTAGCTCGGTATGCTGGAAACCATGAAGATCAGGACGCTGAAGTGAGGCAGATCAGGTCACCCAAGAAAGACATGTCATTGGAAACTTTCATGTCTCTACACTCCAATGGCCAGAAAGTCCAGAATGGCGTTGTCCAAGAAAGGCAGCTGGATTTGTTCAAAGCACCGGCCGAATATTCGTTGGCTCACTGGGTCACTGAAGACCTTGGTATGAGGAGTGGTCTTGCTGCTGCTTTCAAGCGGAAATTTGGACAACTGGAACATCTACGACGACAAAAACCAGAGGTGGGGAAGGTACTAAAATCATGGAAGGTACACGACATCTGTTCTACCTTGTGACGAAGAAGCTTCCACATCATCTGACCACCTACAGTGATGTCTGGAAAGCCCTCAGTCATCTTCGTGACTTGATGCTGTCACAGGACCTGACCCATCTGGCAATTCCGAAAATGACGAACGACCAACTGGACTGGAGAGTAGTACGGAGCATGCTGGAGGTAATCTTCAAAGAAAGCGGCATTGACATCCTGGTATGCTGCTAATCCGCCCGGAGGACAAAGCAAAGGACAGTGGACTGTTATTTCCACCAAACATCACACTGCCGATTTGGAGACAGTTGCCGATACCGACATAAGGGCAGCTCGGGACGAATTGCCTTAAGAAGGGGGCAATGTGACGAAAGATGTCGTAGGCGCATTTACCAGATCCACCATTAAGTGTAGAAGTAGCCTGGTACATTCTAGGGAAGCTAGATGGCGTCGCGAACATTCTACTATATTCTACAAATATCTATACAATGCTGCGGTATTCGGGCAATTTCGGGAAGGAGCCTGGGATATATATAAATAAGACCACCAGTTGAGTTAGTTAGTTCAGTTCTGAATACGTCGTGAAATATAAATCGTAAAACATAAATAAGCTGTGATTTTGTTTGTGAATAGTGAGTTCTGTACATAGTGACTTGTAAAATAAACTATTTAAAGCTGAACAGTGTTTTCTATAGCGAAACTCGTTACAATACGTATATGGTCTCAATATGCAAATTATAAAACTAAAGAAATACCTTGCCCTTCTATTTTTGCTTTCTCACTCATTTATCTTCCATAAGAGTCAATAATATACTCTCATACAAAGTTCAATATTTCCCTTGAAAATGAAGCTATCATGTCGTCTCGAAAATTGAATCGTTCAGAATGAATGAAGCTACAATTTTCCATTTGTATACACCACAGTGTTTCAGAATTTTGGATCCAAACGGGGAATTCGATATGCGCATTGGGTAGAATGTTCTGGCTCTTTAAAACACTCTTTTTCGATGTCACTGAGTACATAAATCCGAAATGCTGCTTTACTTTGAACTTCCTAGAGACAGCCGCAGACAAAAAGTTTTTTTTAAGGCAAAATTGTGCAGTCCAATCCTTAAGGAGTTCATTCGAATGCGGGTTCTCATATGCACGATGCACAGTTCAACCAAACACTTCAACTGCGCATTCTAAATGTTGTAGAAAAACTGAACATCTACCTCCAATAGACGATAAGATAATTTTCGATGATGATAACTTGCATTCTCTTGAGACGTTTTCCTTGTTCCAACAAGCATTCCAGTACTGTTCTGAACACGTTTTGTGATCATGCAGTTATGTCTTGTGCACATGTTCGATTCTAGTCTAGGAATCCGAGCATATAGTTTTGTAGCGGTACAAAAAATATCGAACGGAACGCTTTGCGGATCGCTTTCAGGACTGTGAAAAATTCATTAGGAGATTCATCCGGTCTGAAATTTTACTCAATGCAAGCATTTTTTCTGGAATGCGCCATTTTTTTATTACATCACCTGCTGGAACAATTCAAGTTTTATTAGGTAGGTAAGATATCAAACCAGGCAACCCAATATCTATTAAAAAAAAAAGGTAACAAAAACGGTGTTTTGATAATGGTCAATGACCATCCTGTATCTCGGAAACGAAGCAATTTCGGACTAAGGTAATTTGCTTTAAATCGGTTTATTTTGACTTCAGGAATATGTGGTATGATTTTGTACAAACCTTTTAGAGACACACCCTGTAAATTCTAATAGAATCCAACATCAAAGAGATATCAAGTATCTTGGATTTATTTTGAATGCAAGTCTGTCATTCAAACCTTTCATCAAGAATAGGAAAACATTTGGAATTCTGCTCCACTGTTTTTTATAATCCAACAAAAACTGCATGTGAAACATATGTTTCAAGTAGTTCAAAATATGGCCGCGTGTTATACTTGAGTGTAACAGATACAGCTGTAAGTTCAATGTTGAATGTTCTTGATATGTTGTCAGTTCATCAGAAAGCGACGTTCGATGTGTTTGTATTTATATTTAAAATCAGAAATAAGACGGTTCCTAATCATATTTGTGAAAGGACAATGATTTTTGAAAATGTACATAATTATGAAATTAAAAATAAGCAAGATTTCATTCTACTCATACTAGTCAAATGTGTTGTTCGATATTGTATAATGGACTTATTGAGTTCAATAGACTGCCACCAAACGAAAAAGATTGTGATAATGTTGTTGTTGTGGTTCCATATACGAGACTCATCACTTTGCCAACTCTATTAACCACGAATCTTTGAGAATGACCTTCTTTAATTAAAGAAAAATGATCTCGAGCTGTTTGCCTAATAAGACCAATCTACGAACGTTTTTGCCTATTGGGCGTAATCAGCGCAGCTATAGGTCCTACTGAAGAATAACGTTCGCGTCGGCCAGACAAGTGAACGAACTGTGTAGTGTTATGATTATGTTACGAGGTCTGATTGAGGAAACAGGATGGGTTACATCCAAGAACAGTTATAGACCGCTTGACGTCATGATGGTGGATGCCACAATACTGTTGTTGCAAAACATGCATCTATGCTGTTGGTGATTCTGCCGAACGATGGCGCTATGGTACATAACACTACACACTTCCTCAATTATTGCCACCTTGCATGGCCACCACGGATACAGACATAGAGAAATAATAAAAAAAGAGTTACTGATTATATGGAATACTTTGGAGACAGTGTTACGCTGGCGCCACCCTTGACTACAGGAGAAACTAACAGTCTTGGCGGGCTTTTTGAAACCAACAGTTTGTATTGTTTTTTGTTTCACATCAAAGTATCATCTGATATGCGACTTGTTTGCCTGGAGGATGCTAGATATTTCAAAGCTTATACAAATATGATGATATGAATGACTTCACATCTGATGCCACTGGAATGTGAAATCATTCTTACTATCTTTATTGGTGAAGGTTAAGTAAGTAGCATGCTTCCTGGCTGCAAGTCGCACCTCGCATGATACTTCGATGTGAAACAAAAAACAATCCCTGTTCATCTAACAAGATTTTGCACTTTTCTAATGGATTTTGTGTAAAAATAAATTCTAGCCCAAATTCAACAATAGTTACCTGAGAAAAGTGCAACATTCTTTTTAAAATAAAGAACCAATGTTTTTTTTCTTGATTATAAACATATTTTCTATAAGATAAAGTATTTAAATAAAACAAGTCTAGTGTCGAAAAAATGAATTAAGAATAAATTAATAAACAAATGAAAATATGTACCTTCACTACAAGAAGAAGGGAACAAGCTTTGTTTTGTACAAACGTTCTAGGTTATGTGGCGTCACAGCAGATCATTGCGCGTGCGTAAAGTATACTTTACGGCGAAAAGATAAACTTCAACGAAGATTCGGGTATTTGGAGAACCGGAGATTCCAACAAACGCATTGTCGTCACGCGATTGTCATCCACCAATCCGGAGAATCTGCGTTTAACCAAATCTCCCAATCCCTTGCGCACAAAAGGCACCTTAACTGATGTCTCTTCCGTCCATAGCACTATAGCGCAAATATACAAATGAGCATAAGCATAAATACTTGATGCAAGTCATGGACGTACTAAGTTGATGTTAGTCAACTTACCAGTTTTGATTAACTTTTGGCAGTTAACTATTATATTACTCAAAACTCAAAAATATTTTTTATAAAAGGAAGCAGCCGGAAGTAGGGTTAATGTTTGTTTTAGTATCATATGGGTTAAGTAAGTTGTATTAGTATTAGTTTACTGTGGGTTAAGGGTTAAGTAAGTGCACGGACTTGTTAAATAAAAATGGACTGCTAATGCAAAAACGAGAACAAAAACACTGGAGCATGTGCGCACAGAATAAGTCCACTAACAACTCTAGTTCCTAATTAGCCCATGTTGTCGGACTTCTCTGTTTTTCCACCATATGGAATAAACTTGAATAAATAACCGGTATCGGAACAAAGGCGCACCATACCTTGAATCCAAATCTTACTGGCTTTCCACGAATAAACATTTTACAGGAGTGGCGTCCAAAATATCTTCGAACATCACCAACTTTTGGATTTGACAAGTTGAGGTCAATCGCAATATTTTTGTGTGAGGAATCTACTGTTACCGTATGACCCATTACTTTTGGTCCACCCTGTAGAGGTTAATACTCAACCCACTTTCAATGTCGTTTGTCAATAACCTTTTCAAGTTTTTAATCCCTATACATTATTATACAGGGCTTTTCACTTAAAACTCCGCACGTCAATATCTCGGAAACGAATAGGAATATTTGATTTTTGTAAAAAGTAGTCAATGTATGGGGTCGAGTAGTTATTTTACACAGTTAAAAAAAGTCGACGCCTACCAAGAGTAAAGCGTCGCGACGCATCGAAAATATTAATCGATTGCAGGGACTTTGAAATTACGTGCATGCAAAAGTACGAGAAAATTATAAACTTTTTTGTTATTTAGTCGAACCCATTTATTCTACTCAGTTTTGAGATATACAGTGTGTCCAAGATAAGGATGTCTATCACGGGGATCTTGGAAACCGTGAGAGATACAAGGTCGGTTAAATGGAGGCAAAGTTGCGTATTTTGATGCTCAACAAAATGCCGTTTTAAATGCCTAGAAATTCGGACCAAGTCCGAAATTATCCGAAAAAAACCGAAATTTTTCAAAATTGTTTACATTTTTCTCTGACCACATTTGAAGAGATATTTTGAAATGAATGAAACTCCTTCATTGCCACTTTTTGCCCTTTACAAGAAAGCGTTATTAAATTGAAGAACCGACGTTTCGTCTATGAGCAGCCATCATCAACTTAGTTTTTTCATATACGGTCCTGGTTTTTTTATTACGGATTTCAAGAGCCTCTTATGTTCCTAAACCAACGAGGTATCGAATTATTGGGTTGGTTGTTTTTAATCCTATTAAAGATGTATTTTTTGTCTCTCCCTAACACAGTTCTTATGGAAAAATCCATCAACATAATTTTTTTGAATAATTGCGATACATTGTTGGTTTAGGAACATAAGAGGCCCTCAAAATCCGTCATAAAAAATCCAGGACCGTATTTAAAAAAACAAAGTTGATGATGGCTGCTCATAGACGAAACGTCAGCTCTTCAATTTAATAACGCTATCTTGTAAAGGACAAAAAGTGGCAACAGAGAAGTTCCATTCATTTCAAAATATCTCCTCAAATGTGGCCAGAAAAAAATGAAAACAATTTTGAAAAATGTCGGTTTTTTTCGGATAATCTCGGACTTAGTAGGAATTTCTTGGCTTTTAAAACGGCATTTTGTTAAGCATTAAAATACGCAACTTTGCCTCCATTCAACCGACCTTGTATCTCTCACGATTTTCAAGATCCCCATGATAGACATCCTTATCTTGGACACATTGTATATCTCAAAACTGAGTAGAATAAATGAGTTCGACTAAATAACAAAAAAGTTTATAAATAACTCGTACTGTTGCATGCGCGTAATTTCAAAGTCCCTGCAATTTTCGATGCGTCGCGACGCTTTACTCTTGGTGGGCGTCGAATTTTTTTAACTGTGAAAAATAACTACTCGACCCCATATATTGACTACTTTTTACAGAAATCAAATATTCCTATTCGTTTCCGAGATATTGACGTGTGGAGTTTTAAGTGAAAAACCCTGTATATTCTATACTATGCATGCATTTGTTTCAAGTTCAGAAATTATAGATTTGAGAGATAAGCACAAATGCTATAAATACTTGAGAAGAGGCCGTTATTGAGTATATGTATTTTATATTTATTATATTGAAATATGAACATAATAATTAATATAATTATAACGCATTTCTTATTTTTACGACTTTCGAAATTTCTATCCTTACAACCAAAAATCCATTGTATTATTATAATATACAAAACAAAGGTTCTCAATAAGGTGACTGTTCAAATATTATACCTACTGCTTACATATTGTATTGTTGGAAAAAATGGGATACGTTCTGTAGTTTGATATCATATCCCTGGCATAAACGCTACCCTTTAGACTTCTTGACTTATTATCCGGCTCGAAAAACATAGAACACAATAAGCTGGAGCATGACACGTTTTTGAATATCGCGCTTAAAATATAGAAAAAAACGACTAAAGCGTCATCTAGATTTTTAAATACCCCGCTTGAATAACAGCTGCTCGCAGACTCTGATGAATAGAAAAGAAAAAGTAGAATCGCTTTTTGGTACTCTCATCAAATGCTTTCAGAAGTAGAAACGAAGTTCGAACATTTCCGGAAATACTTGGGGATCTTTGTGTAGAAACACTCTCACTCCGCTTCTCCGCTTATACACTTCGACCAAGAAGGTTTAATCTTCTATTTTACAGGGTTATAAAGGTAAAAACGGATTACGTTAGAAAACTCCATGAGAGTGCCAATTTTCGATCGAGGCGTCATTTTTCCATGCGATAATACTTTTCTACTCATAAGAGTCCCACTGCTGGAAGTGACACTGTCAACAATAGCGCATGATTTGGCAACGATGGAGCTTGGCGAACTATCATCTCGTCATGAGTCCATTGATCCCATATACTTTTATGTATATGATTGATCCCGAATTAAGTAAGGGGTTACATTAAAATTTTATTTCGAAGTGGAACTGTCAAATTTTTGCTTGGCAAACGGAAATCATATGCTACAATTCACATTGAGTTTGGCGAAGGCGTGATCTGGAACACAAATTCGATGTAGATGGAGGCATATGTTTCTCGTGTGCCAAACGGAACTTTGACAGTTCCACTTCGAAATGAAATTGAATGTAAATCAGGCAGGCAAGCCAACTCCAACGAGTTTTTCACTCGCGGCTGGATGTAGCTCCCGTCATCGATTTTTAAAATCAAGGCTCCCATGCACTAACCACAGTGTTGCCGTATGCATTGATTAATGACACCAAGGTTTCATTAATCAATGGCCGTATGTCTGTCTGTAAAAGTTGGGTTGGGAGAGTGGGGAGCAGGCTGATTGCATATACTTATTATTAAAATATACCCACCGTAGTCCTCCCAAAGTGAAGCCAAATTCTGCAAAATCGGAAAAGACAGAAATATTAATTTTCCGTAAGTATGTTTCATGTTTACTCACATATCACTGCACATGGGTCAATATAAAATTTCAGGATTTGTCGGTAGGCGGGTATATTTCTAGTCCGAATTTGGAAAACAACCAATAGGAAGGTACGGTCATCAGCTGTTATCGATTATTTGAACCTAGAACAAAGACCGTGCAGCAGCGATGCCAGATTTAAAATCGCCAAGACTTTAGATCGCCGTGACGTTGAATTTGGAATTCAAAAACCGGAAGCCATAAAAATCACGATTTCAGAAGAACGTTTCCGCGTACCTTCAGCAACAGTTCTATTTCACTATATCATAAATTTGGCTGTTCGATATTCCACAAGGAAAAAGCTTAACTACCACAAAAATATGTGTAAATGGTAGATCTACCGTAAAAACAGGAGTATCGGCACCAAAGCGGCAGCATGAGATCGGCTCAAAATCACGAGTAACCTATAGGAAACAGCTTTTAGCACAATCGCAGTCTTCTCCAGATACACATGAAATACACTTATGAGGCATTGGTATAGGCTTGATCATTCCTGTCTTTCTCATCGGCTGAAAATCGGCTTCAGTTGCCGGACATTGATGAAATAGGGAACCCGAGGTATATTTTAATAATAAGTATATGGCTGATTGTTTCATATACCTAAAATTAGGTATATGGATTGTTTATGTTTATGATGGGGTTATTTTGATGTTTCAAATTTGTGTCTTGCATCTTGCACTTACATCTCATCAGAATATTCATGAATACATTTAAATACCTAGCTTCCTTTCGCGATACCATTCCGTTTTGATCATTGGTCTATAATGGGTACAGTGTGAAAAAACATTTTCAACCAATGAAAACCTGAACCGACATTGCAAAAATCATTTAAAGACAAAAATACTAAAGCATCCCCAGGCGAGAATTGTGCCGTGACTACTTCACCACAAGACTGGCAATAAAAAAGACATTTCAGGATATTCTTTTGTGTGAAACATGTGGGATTTTTTTTTTTATTAATTGCAGATCTATATGTTCTAAACACTTATTAGTGGTGGTGTGTAATTTGCTGACCAAGAAACAATTCTTGCGACCAGCGTTGTTTATCAAGAAAAGCGAATGAAACTCGATATATTGGATCATTATAATTAAATGCCGGCGGCCAAAAAATGGTTCAATTTGATCCCCTCAAAGGGGTAGTTTATTCTTGATGATTTTCAATAAATTCGTTCGGCTAGCCGTGTTTAACGACAGAAACGTATGAAACTCGATATATTGAATCATTATAAGCATTAGTGTAGGCGGTCAAAAAATGGTTCAATCCGACCCACTCAAAGGGGTAGTTTATTCGTGATGATTTTCAATAAATTCGTTCGGCTAGCCGTGTTTAACGACAGAAACGTATGAAACTTGATATATTGAATCATTAAAAGCATAAGTGTAGGCGGCCAAAAATGGCTGAATTCGACCCCTTCAAAGGGGTAGTTTATTCTTGATGATTTTCAATAAATTCGTTCGGCTAGCCGTGTTTAACGACAGAAACGTATGAAACTCGATATATTGAATCATTATAAGCATTAGTGTAGGCGGCCAAAAAATGGTTTAATTCTACCCAACCAAAGGGGTAGTTTATACCTGATGATTTTCAATAAATTCGTTCGGCTAGCCTTGTTTAACGACAGAAACGTATGAAACTCGATATATTGAATCATTGAAAGCATTAGTGTAGGCGGCCAGAAAATGGTTGAATTCGACCCACCCAAAGGGGGAAGTTTATTTTTGATGATTTTCAATAAATTCGTTCGGCTAGCCGTGTTTAACGACAGAAACGTATGAAACTCGATATATTGAATCATTATAAGCATTGGTGTAGGCGGCCAAAAAATGGTTTAATTCGACCCACCCAAAGGGGTAGTTTATTCGTGATGATTTTCAATAAATTCGTTCGGCTAGCCGTGTTTAACGACAGAAACGTATGAAACTTGATATATTGAATCATTAAAACCATAAGTGTAGGCGGCCAAAAATGGCTGAATTCGACCCCTTCAAAGGGGTAGTTTATTCTTGATGATTTTCAATAAATTCGTTCGGCTAGCCGTGTTTAACGACAGAAACGTATGAAACTCGATATATTGAATCATTATAAGCATTAGTGTAGGCGGCCAAAAAATGGTTTGATTCTACCCACCCAAAGGGGTAGTTTATACTTGATGATTTTCAATAAATTCGTTCGGCTAGCCTTGTTTAACGACAGAAACGTATTAAACTCGATATATTGAATCATTGAAAGCATTAGTGTAGGCGGCCAGAAAATGGTTGAATTCGACCCCTTCAAAGGGGTAGTTTATTCTTGATGATTTTCAATAAATTCGTTCGGCTAGCCGTGTTTAACGACAGAAACGTATGAAACTCGATATATTGAATCATTATAAGCATTAGTGTAGGCGGCCAAAAAATTGTTGAATTCGACCCCTTCAAAGGGGTAGTTTATTCTTGATGATTTTCAATAAATTCGTTCGGCTAGCCGTGTTTAACGACAGAAACGTATGAAACTCGATATATTGAATCATTATAAGCATAAGTGTAGGTGGCCAAAAAATGGTTGAATTCGACCCCTTCAAAGGGGTAGTTTATTCTTGATGATTTTCAATAAATTCGTTCGGCTAGCCGTGTTTAACGACAGAAACGTATGAAACTCGATATATTGAATCATTATAAGCATTAGTGTAGGCGGCCAAAAAATGGTTTAATTCGACCCACCCAAAGGGGTAGTTTATTCGTGATGATTTCCAATAAATTCGTTCGGCTAGCCGTGTTTAACGACAGAAACGTATGAAACTTGATATATTGAATCATTAAAAGCATAAGTGTAGGCGGCCAAAAATGGCTGAATTCGACCCCTTCAAAGGGGTAGTTTATTCTTGATGATTTTCAATAAATTCGTTCGGCTAGCCGTGTTTAACGACAGAAACGTATGAAACTCGATATATTCAATCATTATAAGCATTAGTGTAGGCGGCCAAAAAATGGTTTAATTCTACCCAACCAAAGGGGTAGTTTATACCTGATGATTTTCAATAAATTCGTTCGGCTAGCCTTGTTTAACGACAGAAACGTATGAAACTCGATATATTGAATCATTATAAGCATTAGTGTAGGCGGACAAAAAATGGTTTAATTCGACCCACCCAAAGGGGTAGTTTATTCGTGATGATTTTCAATAAATTCGTTCGGCTAGCCGTGTTTAACGACAGAAACGTATGAAACTTGATATATTGAATCATTAAAACCATAAGTGTAGGCGGCCAAAAATGGCTGAATTCGACCCCTTCAAAGGGGTAGTTTATTCTTGATGATTTTCAATAAATTCGTTCGGCTAGCCGTGTTTAACGACAGAAACGTATGAAACTCGATATATTGAATCATTATAAGCATTAGTGTAGGCGGCCAAAAAATGGTTTAATTCTACCCACCCAAAGGGGTAGTTTATACTTGATGATTTTCAATAAATTCGTTCGGCTAGCCTTGTTTAACGACAGACACGTATGAAACTCGATATATTGAATCATTGAAAGCATTAGTGTAGGCGGCCAGAAAATGGTTGAATTCGACCCCTTCAAAGGGGTAGTTTATTCTTGATGATTTTCAATAAATTCGTTCGGCTAGCCGTGTTTAACGACAGAAACGTATGAAACTCGATATATTAAATCATTATAAGCATTAGTGTAGGCGGCCAAAAAATGGTTTAATTCTACCCACCCAAAGGGGTAGTTTATACTTGATGATTTTCAATAAATTCGTTCGGCTAGCCTTGTTTAACGACAGAAACGTATGAAACTCGATATATTGAAACATTGAAAGCATTAGTGTAGGCGGCCAGAAAATGGTTGAATTCGACCCCTTCAAAGGGGTAGTTTATTCTTGATGATTTTCAATAAATTCGTTCGGCTAGCCGTGTTTAACGACAGAAACGTATGAAACTCGATATATTGAATCATTATAAGCATTAGTGTAGGCGGCCAAAAAATGGTTTAATTCTACCCACCCAAAGGGGTAGTTTATACTTGATGATTTTCAATAAATTCGTTCGGCTAGCCTTGTTTAACGACAGAAACGTATGAAACTCGATATATTGAATCATTGAAAGCATTAGTGTAGGCGGCCAGAAAATGGTTGAATTCGACCCCTTCAAAGGGGTAGTTTATTCTTGATGATTTTCAATAAATTCGTTCGGCTAGCCGTGTTTAACGACAGAAACGTATGAAACTCGAAATATTGAATCATTATAAGCATTAGTGTGGGCGGCCAAAAAATTGTTGAATTCGACCCCTTCAAAGGGGTAGTTTATTCTTGATGATTTTCAATAAATTCGTTCGGCTAGCCGTGTTTAACGACAGAAACGTATGAAACTCGATATATTGAATCATTATAAGCATAAGTGTAGGTGGCCAAAAAATGGTTGAATTCGACCCCTTCAAAGGGGTAGTTTATTCTTGATGATTTTCAATAAATTCGTTCGGCTAGCCGTGTTTAACGACAGAAACGTATGAAACTCGATATATTGAATCATTATAAGCATTAGTGTAGGCGGCCAAAAAATGGTTTAATTCGACCCACCCAAAGGGGTAGTTTATTCGTGATTATTTTCAATAAATTCGTTCGGCTAGCCGTGTTTAACGACAGAAACGTATGAAACTTGATATATTGAATCATTAAAAGCATAAGTGTAGGCGGCCAAAAATGGCTGAATTCGACCCCTTCAAAGGGGTAGTTTATTCTTGATGATTTTCAATAAATTCGTTCGGCTAGCCGTGTTTAACGACAGAAACGTATGAAACTCGATATATTGAATCATTATAAGCATTAGTGTAGGCGGCCAAAAAATGGTTTAATTCTACCCAACCAAAGGGGTAGTTTATACCTGATGATTTTCAATAAATTCGTTCGGCTAGCCTTGTTTAACGACAGAAACGTATGAAACTCGATATATTGAATCATTATAAGCATTTGTGTAGGCGGCCAAAAAATGGTTTAATTCTACCCACCCAAAGGGGTAGTTTATACTTGATGATTTTCAATAAATTCGTTCGGCTAGCCTTGTTTAACGACAGAAACGTATGAAACTCGATATATTGAATCATTGAAAGCATTAGTGTAGGCGGCCAGAAAATGGTTGAATTCGACCCCTTCAAAGGGGTAGTTTATTCTTGATGATTTTCAATAAATTCGTTCGGCTAGCCGTGTTTAACGACAGAAACGTATGAAACTCGATATATTGAATCATTATAAGCATTAGTGTAGGCGGATAAAAAATGGTTTAATTCTACCCACCCAAAGGGGTAGTTTATACTTGATGATTTTCAATAAATTCGTTCGGCTAGCCGTGTTTAACGACAGAAACGTATGAAACTCGATATATTGAATCATTATAAGCATTAGTGTAGGCGGCCAAAAAATGGTTTAATTCGACCCACCCAAAGGGGTAGTTTATTCGTGATGATTTTCAATAAATTCGTTCGGCTAGCCGTGTTTAACGACAGAAACGTATGAAACTTGATATATTGAATCATTAAAACCATAAGTGTAGGCGGCCAAAAATGGCTGAATTCGACCCCTTCAAAGGGGTAGTTTATTCTTGATGATTTTCAATAAATTCGTTCGGCTAGCCGTGTTTAACGACAGAAACGTATGAAACTCGATATATTGAATCATTATAAGCATTAGTGTAGGCGGCCAAAAAATGGTTTAATTCTACCCACCCAAAGGGGTAGTTTATACTTGATGATTTTCAATAAATTCGTTCGGCTAGCCTTGTTTAACGACAGAAACGTATGAAACTCGATATATTGAATCATTGAAAGCATTAGTGTAGGCGGCCAGAAAATGGTTGAATTCGACCCCTTCAAAGGGGTAGTTTATTCTTGATGATTTTCAATAAATTCGTTCGGCTAGCCGTGTTTAACGACAGAAACGTATGAAACTCGATATATTGAATCATTATAAGCATTAGTGTAGGCGGCCAAAAAATGGTTGAATTCGACCCCTTCAAAGGGGTAGTTTATTCTTGATGATTTTCAATAAATTCGTTCGGCTAGCCGTGTTTAACGACAGAAACGTATGAAACTCGATATATTGAATCATTATAAGCATTAGTGTAGGCGGCCAAAAAATGGTTGAATTCGACCCCTTCAAAGGGGTAGTTTATTCTTGATGATTTTCAATAAATTCGTTCGGCTAGCCGTGTTTAACGACAGAAACGTATGAAACTCGATATATTGAATCATTATAAGCATTAGTGTCGGCGGTCAAAAAATGGTTGAATTCGACCCCTTCAAAGGGGTAGTTTATTCTTGATGATTTTCAATAAATTCGTTCGGCTAGCCGTGTTTAACGACAGAAACGTATGAAACTCGATATATTGAATCATTATAAGCATTAGTGTAGGCGGCCAAAAAATGGTTGAATTCGACCCCTTCAAAGGGGTAGTTTATTCTTGATGATTTTCAATAAATGTGTTCGGCTAGCCGTGTTTAACGACAGAAACGTATGAAACTCGATATATTGAATCATTATAAGCATAAGTGTAGGCGGCCAAAAATGGCTGAATTCGACCCCTTCAAAGGGGTAGTTTATACCTGATGATTTTCAATAAATTCGTTCGGCTAGTCTTGTTTAACGACAGAAACGTATGAAACTCGATATATTGAATCATTATAAGCATTAGTGTAGGCGGCCAGAAAATGGTTGAATTCGACCCACCCAAAGGGGTAGTTTATTCGTGATGATTTTCAATAAATTCGTTCGGCTAGCCGTGTTTAACGACAGAAACGTATGAAACTCGATATATTGAATCATTATAAGCATAAGTGTAGGCGGTCAAAAAATGGTTGAATTCGACTCACCCAAAGGGGTAGGGTTTAATTAATTCGTTCGGCTAGCCGTGTTTAACGACAGAATCGTATGAAACTTGATATATTGAATCATTATAAGCATAAGTGTAGGCGGCCAAAAAATGGTTGAATTCGACCCACCAAACGGGTAGTTTATTCTTGATGATTTTCAATAAATTCGTTCGGCTAGCCGTGTTTAACGACAGAAACGTATAAAACTCGATA